>CM052437.1:169608585-169669663 GCA_028533085.1 Varecia variegata
CCAGTGGAGATGGAAGGCAGTGAGAAAGTGAGTCTAGTTTGATGTATTATATTAGTCAGAAATCTGGGTGGGGATGTCTGGAGGCGTTTGGCTATACATGGTGCCTGGCACATTCTATGAGTTCAGTGTTTGTTGAATGATGGAATCTGGGAGAAAAACTGGGCACCGTTGCTACTTTAGCTAACCAGCAGTCAGGCTTGTGTCCCACAGAAACAAAGGACACTCTTCTTTCAATGAAGTTGTCCTTTATTATTGAAAATACTGTTCTCGACCAACTTCCTAAAACACTCACAAATTCAGATGAAAGATGAGGATGAAACCACGGTTTCCCCATCAGACAACATAGGCTGGACCATATATTGGGAATATGGACAACAAATTTTTTTTTTTTTTTTTTGAGACAGAGCCTCAGTCTGTCGCCTGGGCTAGAGTGATGTGGCGTCAGCCTAGCTCACAGCAACCTCAAACTCCTGGGCTTAAGCAATCCTTCTGCCTCAGCCTCCCGAGTAGCTGGGACTACAGGTGAACACCACCATGCCTAGCTAATTTTTTCTATTTTTAGTAGAGGCAGCGGTCTCACTCTTGCTCAGGCTGATCTCAAACTCCTGAGTTCAAGTGATCCTCCCACCTAGGCCTCCCATAGTGCTAGGATTACAAGCGTGAGCCACCACACCCGACCTGGACAACAAAATTAACCAGTGAGAGATATAGCCTATTGTGCTCTACTTATAAAAAATATCCCTCCAAATAGAACACAATATGTGTGTATCTTAAATTAAGCTTATATTTTTATAAGATTTATTTAACCATTTATTTATGTAATTGAAGAAGCTAATATGAAATTTAAATCCTGAATAAAATAAAACAGTGGCTTTTTCAAGGATGAAAGTATCATTGACTTTTTCCTTTGGTTTATAATCTATTTATCCTATGCCTTGGTTTGCTCAGCCTTACCTAAAGTATAGTTTTTGTACTTTAGCTGAGCTGCCTTATAGGCAACGTTGATGGGGCCAGGGAAACAGCCACCTTTCCAGATTTCTGCCCATGTGGGTAATACTATTAATATGAGACACTTTTTTTTTTCAAATTTCCTGTGTCTATACTGGGTGTTTTACAGAAACTCAGGCCTGGGCATTTTTTATGAATCTCAGGGAACCTACTCTGCTGCTGAGTTAGCCTTACTCACACATTTCATTTATCCACAATAATAAGAATATCAATACCTTGGCTTTATATAGAGCCATTCATCCAAAGAGGTCAAAGCATTTTAAATTAATTGGATGTTCCCATGGCTTTAAGAGCCCCTGGGTGTATTTACAAATGTAATATTAAGGAAAAGTCTGCCGTGGTTTAGACAACATAAAACAAGACCTGCATAATACACTATTTCTTGCCCTCACTGCACAAACATATCCAATGCCTGGCCATGGAGTTCAAGGTCTTTTTTTTTTTTTTTCAGAATATTACGGGGGTACAAATGTTTTGGTTACATAAATTGCTTTTGTACCATTTGAGTCAAAGTTATAAGTGCGCCCATCCCCCACATAGTATGTATTGTATCCATTTGGTGTGAATTTACCCATCCCTTTCTCCCCCAGACCCCACTTGATTTCTGATGAGTGTTATTTCCATATGTGCATGTAAATGTAGATCGATTAGTTCAAATTTAATAGTGAGTACATGTGGTGTTTATTTTTCCTTTCCTGTGGTACTTCACTTAGAAGAATGGTCTCCAGTTCCATCCAGGTTAATACAAGAGGTGTTAGTTTACCATTTTTTTAATGGCTGAGTAGTACTCCATGGTATACATAAACCACATTTTATTAATCCACTCATGTATTGATAGGCACTTGGGTTGTTTCCACATCATTGCAATTGTGAATTGCGCTGCTATAAACATTTGAGTGCAGGTGTCTTTTTTATAAAATGTTTTTTTTTCCCTTTGGGTAAATACCCAGTAGCAGGATTGGTGGATTAAATGGAAAATAAAGGGTTTATGGAGAAGTGGTTTCATAAAGTGAAGAGATACATAGATACTACATATCAAGGTCTTTTCTGAGCTAATCTCTATGTATCTCTTCACCTTATGAAATCACTTTTCCATGAACCCTTTATTGTAGACAAATTATCCCTTTGCACAAAGGATGCATGTTTTCACTTTGCACTTTAATTTTTCTAGAAGGCCCCACTCTTCATCTTTAGGTATTTAAGTCTCTATTCTTTTTGTTGTTGTTGTTGTTCAGCTTAATCATAACCCACCTATTCCATGGAGATTTCTATAGTCATCCTAGCCTTCATTTATTATTTCCCACTGAAACATGTAGCATTTATGCTCTTATTCTTTGGACATCAAATAGATACTGTGGTTTATGGTCATTTCTACTTTTCCTTTTCTTTTCTTTTCTTTCCCTGTATAACATGTCAGCACCTCTTAAGACGAGTATATAATTAATTAATTCCTTAGATGTTCACAACTTTTAGTTGGTTCCAAAGAGCTTGGTGATCTGGGGAGTATGCGTTGAAGGCTAAAGGTTATAAGTGGGCAGACCTACTAATACTTCCCCCCAATTTTTTTCATTGTTCACAGTCTGGTGCAAGTTTGGAGTTAGTTTAGGTCACCTAGAGTAAAAGCATTGTTAAAGGTTTGTCATATTTTGGAAGGAACTGAAACAGAGAATCAAAAACAAACAATTTATTGAATGAACATTTAATTTGGTTGTGTTAATTTAATTATCACTTAATTTCATTTCCAGTTCGTGATAAAAATGGGCCATCATTTTTGAAACTTATCCAATCTTGCTTTTTAAAGAAAGTACTTTTGTTTATTTCTGTTTATAAAGCAACATCTAGAAACTTTGGAAAACATAGAAAAGTGTAAAGAAAAAATAAAAAATTACCCATATTACTGCTCCTCAGAACAACTTTATAATAACCACAGAAATGTATTTTAAACAAAATTAATACCATACTTTAGTAAAGATACCTGATATTTACCAAGTGTTAATGATGCATTATCTCATATAGTATTACAATAACTTTCTAAGTGAAGTATAATTATCACCTGCTTTACAAATAAGGAAAATGAGGCACAGAAAGGTTAAGTAATTTGCCTAAGTTAACCTAGCCAGTAAACTGAGAGCCGGGATTGAATCTAGGCCTTCCTGCTGCACAACCTGCATTCTTTATTTATTTTTATTGTGGTAAAAAACACATAACATAAAATTTGCCAGTTTTAACCATTTTAAAGTGTATAATCCAGTAACCTTTAATACATTCTCAAGTTGTGCAAAGATCAACACTATCTAGTTCCAGAACATTTCATTACCCCCAAAGGAAACTTTGTATCCATTTCCACCTCCCCTGCAGTTCCTGGCCAATACTAAACTGCTTTTTGTTTGTATGAATTTGCCTGTTCTGGATATTTCATATAACTGGGATCTTACACTATGTGGCGTTTTGTGTCTGGCTTTTATTCAGCATGTTTTCAAGGTTCATCAATGTTGTAGTATGTATCAGTACTTTAATGCCTTTATATTTCTGAATAATATTATATTGTATGGATATACATTTTTTAATACCACAATTATATACCACATATTATAGCACATACATCCATTGATGGACATTTGGGTTGTTTCCACCTTTTGGCTATTGTGAACAGTGCTGCTATGAAGGTTCATGTACAAGTTATTTTTTGAACACTTGTTTTCAACTCTCTTGGGTATATACCTATGAGTGAAATTACTGGGTCATCTGGTAATTTTATGTTTAATTTTTGAGGAATCATTAAACTGTTTTTCACAATGGCTGAACCATTTCACATTCCCAACAGTAATGTACAAGGGTTCCAATTTCTCCACATACTTGCTAACATTTATTTTCCATGTTAAAAAATTATAGCCAACCTAGTGGGTGTGAAGTGGTATCTCATCATGGTTTTGATTTACATTTTGTTATAATGACTAATGACTAATGATGTCTAACATATTTTCATGTGTTTATTGGCCACTTGTGTTTCTCATTTAGAGAAGTGTCTATTTAAGTTCATTGCTTAAATAGACCTTTTTTGCATTAAGTTCATTGCCGTTTAAATTTTTTGTTTTGCATTTTGTTGTTGTGTGTTAAGAATTCTTTACATATTATGGACATAGGACCCTTATCAGATACTGTATATGATTTGCTTATATTGTCTCCCATCCTGTGAATTGTCTTTTCACTTTATTGATAGTTTACTCTTATCCACAAGAGTAATGAATTTTGATAAAGTCCAATTTATCTATTTTTTTCTTTTGCTGCTCATGCTTTTGGAGTCACAGCTAAGAATCTATTGCCAAATCTAAGGTCATGGAGATTTACCTTTATATTTTCTTCTAAGAGTTTTTTCTCTTACATTTAGGTCTTTGATCCATTTTGAGTTAAGTTTTGCACATGGTGTGAGGTGGGGGTCCAACTTCAGTTTTTTGCATATGGCTATCTAGTTTTCCCAGCACTATTTGTTGAAGGGACTATTTTTTCCCTATTGAATGGTACTGGCACCCTTGTCGAAAATCAAGATTTATTGATTTTATTTCTGGATTCTCAATTCTGTTACATTTATCTATGTGTTTATCTTTATGCAAGTAACACACTATTTTGATTAATATAGCATTTTATTAAGTTTGAGTCCTCCACATTTGTTCCTTTTCAAGATTGCTTTGGCTATTTGGGGCTCTTTTCATTTCCATATGAATTTTAGGACCAGCTTTTCTGTTTCTGCAAAAAAGGTCAGTGAATTTTGACAGGTTGCATTGAATTTGTAGACAGCTTTGGAGAATTTTGTCATCTTAACAATAGTAGGTCTTCCAGTCCATGAACACAGGATGTCTTTCCATTTATTTAGGTCTTCTTTAATTTATTTTAACAATATTTTGTAATTTTCATCATAGAAGTCTTTCACCTCCTCGACTAAATTTATTCCTAGGTATTTTATTCTTTTTGCTGCTAATGTAAATGGAGTGTTGTATAAATTTCCTTTTTGGATTGTTTATTGCTAATGTATAGAAAAACCACTGATTTTTTGTTATTAATTTTATATCCTACAACTGTGCTGAAATTATTTTATTAGCTTTAATAGTTTTTTGTGTGTATAGACTATTTTATATATAAGATCATTTCACCTACAAATAGATATTATTTCACTTCTTCCTTTTCAATTTGGATGTCTTAATTCATTTTCTTGCCTAATTGCTCTGGCTATAACTTCTAGTACTTTGTTGAATAGAAGTGGTGAAAATGGACATCCTTGTCTTGTTCCCGATCTCAATGGGGAAGCTTTCAGTGTTTCATCATTGAATATAATGTTCACTGTGAGTTTTTAATAAGTTCCCTTTATGATATTTAAGAAGTTCCCTTCTATTCCTAATTTTCTGAGTGTTTTTATCATGACAGGGTGTTGGATTTTGAAAAAAACTTCTTCTGCATCAATTGAGATAATCATATTTTTTCCCCTATAGCCTGTATTCATAACCACTAGGCCCAACTACCTCTCTCTATATGCATTATTTAATTTTATAGCCTCCTTTTTGCACTTACACCATAAAAATCTTCTTTTCATAAGAGCCATTACAATTATGATTTCCAGAGGCTATGCATTATTTCCTCCTATGAATGTTCCAGAATTTACTTAATACCTCTATTACGTTTCAAAAGTTTTGATACTTTATCTACATCTCTATTTTCTTAGGAACAAAGTCCCTAGAACTAGAATTATTCGGCTGGAGGCTATGAACATTTCTAAGTTACCATATATACATAATTTCTGACTACTTTTTAAAAATCAATGTGAACTTCTACCAGCCTGAGATCCATTTAATAAAAGTAGCCGATGTGTTCTGAGCTTGCTGCTCCACAACCCTAGGACCTCTGAGTTAGTTTGCTTTCTAGTCCCCTCTGAAGTTCTTTCCTCTTTATTTCTACTAAACAGATCACCTCCTTTCTGACTTTTTGATACTTCTTGTTCCTCAGTCTACTCACTTTCTACACATACTCTAATCTTGTTTTTTTGTTCATTTGGTCTTCTGAATTAATGACTAAGCCAACAGAGTCAAATGCAGGAAATATTAAAAACCTACCAGTTAAACTATTATTAATAATAAAGCACAAATGTACATATTATTATTTGTATTTTATTTAGGTTGGAAAGAAAAGGAAGCTGAAAATAAGCTTTGTTTTTAAGTTATAGTGTCTTTTCTTTATCAATATTCATCTGTGTGTTCCTGTGTGTATGTTTTTAGGATTATCTGGAAATACAGGAACATTGCAAAAAATTGAACTCACACATAAAACGAATGTAGAACATTTAGTTTTAGACAATACTAAAGAAAAGCATTTAAATGTATATTAATTTTTGTATTTGAACGAATTTTTTAAAAAAATCCCTTGAGTTTAAAGTAAGAACTTTGCAAATAGGCATCAACTACATATCCCTTTCCTTCATTTAAATACTCTCACAAACACATTGATCATCAGATAAATTTGATTAAGGGCCTGATAAAATTCTAAAAGCAAGCAAATCGAAAAAAATCCCAAAGGCAGAATAAATATAGATGAAGACACTTATTGGAAAAAGGAAGACACTTATGAGATAAATGAAGACACTTAATTAGGACACTTAACGAGTTGCCACTGGTTTAGCACGCCCAGGAGCTGCAGAAGGAAAACTACGATTCCCAGAATGCTTAGAGCGAACACGGAAGTCACGGTATCCGAACCAGCTGCCTTAGTCCCGCCTCATCACTCCAGTGATTGGATGCCCCACTTCCGCGCCTCTGGACTTCTCTCCACCCATTGGTGCAGACCCCATCGGGGTCAAATACAGAGTTTACGTTCGCTTTGCTGCTTTCGAACCTACCGCCTCTCCCTGCGTACCAAGATGGCGGCAGAAGCAGCTGGTGGGAAATACAGAAGCACAGTCAGCAAAAGCAAAGACCCCTCGGGGCTGCTCATCTCTGTGATCAGGTGAGGGAGGCAGGAGGCAGGGTCAGGGGACAGGGGGCAGTGGCTCGACCTCCGCTTTGGAAAGGAGAAGGGTTAGCTGGGTTCCACCCTGCCGACCCTTTCCTTCCCTCCCTGCCTCCCCCAGCTCCTCCCCAGGGTCCCAGCCCACCCCAGGGTCCCAGCAGTTCTCCCTTTTTCTCTGGGGTTCGACCTAGAGGGAGGAGCCACGCCTCGTAGTCTTTTTTTTTCGGGGCAGAGCCCTCTGTTAGGGTCCCCAGGCCCTAGAAAACGCTGATTGGGTTTGATAGAGAAAGCCAGGTGAAGGTGTGTTCATTGGTTCACAAAATGTTTGTTTATTGCTTGCCTGTAGCATCGCTCACTGTGCAAGGCGGTCTTGTTTCCTGGACATCTGGGTGTAAGGCCCTGAAGTCCGGAGAATCCAGTCACGAGTTGCACATTGTGTTTTCACACGCTGGACACTTTAAACCACCTGTGAATGGCCACAGCCTCAAATGCAAGAATCGGCAGCGAGCTAGTAGAAGGACTGTGGGTTTGAAGGCACACACCTGTTTTCGATTTTTGTTCTGCCTTTTCCTCCCTTCCTATTCTGCTGTATTCATTAAAAACAAAACGATTTCGAATTATCCTCCATGCACTTTATTTTCCCATAATATTAGGTGGGAGTGGAAGTGATGGACCTTTTAGGGCCTTTTTATTTTTTTTAAGAAATAAATTGAGGATGGGGGGACCCTATCAAGTACCATTAAGTATGATACAGGGAATGATCAAAAACAACCTGAATAAAATGTATTATGACACGTTTTTACGTTGTTCGCATCTGAATTTCAACTCAGGTATTTTTCATAAAACAAACGGCTCTACCATCCCCTCAGCACCGCCTCCGCCCTTCCGTTTTCCCCACCTGTGCTAAACTTTTGTTTGAGTTCTTGGAAAGGTCCTGGAATGTCCTGATTTTTTTAAAACCCAGGGCCCACCTTATCTGGTAGGTACTAAGCAAGTGAATGAAACAGTACAGCAAACCTTTCAAATGGCTTACCACTCACTAACTGATAAAGACCCATCTTGTGAGTCTTATTTAGGGAACTCTACTTTTAAGATTATGGCCCGTTAAATCATTATTGTCAATTTTCTTTTAGGATAAAGAGAATAATTCTTCTCTTTATGGAAATGCTTAATATACTTGCTAGGCCATACAGAGGAAATGCTGTTCTTTTGTGAATCTACAGGCCCACATTCTTGACATAACTATGTATATGTAGTGTAGATGAATCTCATAATACTTAAACTCCAGCTAGAATAATTATAGTTTCCCATCTGAATGCTCTGTGGAATTATAATACCTGTATGTGAATTTATTTGGATCCTTTTTTGAACTTGTTTATTTTTTCTGCCTTATAGTCAACATTCATTTAAACAATGGGTATTTAGTGCCAGTTTATAGTATGGTGTCTGGCACCTATTATATACTTAATAATTATTTGTTGAATGAATGATTGAATGCCCTGAATTTTGCAAAGATGAACCAGACATGATGTCACCCTTGAGGAGAGTATAGTTTATCTGGGGAATAAAGTACATAAGTGAAAATGATGACATGAGACTAAAAGAGAGAGATGAAATGTTTAGGGAATTGCAGGAGAACGAGTGGTTACTTCCAGTGGCATCAGAGGAGGTAGCAGAAGTATGCAAACATACTATCTCATCTGTGTCCTTTCGATTCTCTAGGCAGTTCCCATTTCATTTATGCTATTTATGTTTTCTTCCATGCTGGTTAAGTTTATTCTAAATGTCATATATTTGATAACAGCATGAAAACCAACCTAAAGCTTTTTTACTGATGCTGATTCAGAAACATACATTGCCTTTGGTTGACCATTCCTTTGTGTTCTCCAGGGGGAATCCCTTACTGCTGGATGGTGTGCAATATGATTTTGTGGTTATCCATCCATCTCTTGTGCCATTTTACATTACCTCTAGCACCATGATTTAGGCCTAGGCATTTTTACTTTGAGCTTTGTTGTGCATTACTGCTTTTCATTTTTCTTCCTTATCCTTGACCACCTTAGACCACTGAATAACACTTCTATTATATTTGTTAAGAGCATGGTATAAGCGAGTGTCCGGACCTAGCATCCCGGGCAAATTTAGTAAAGGTTTGGATTCATGGTTACCTACAAACTTAAGACTGGATGATGTTGTTGCTATAGTGTTGGTGTTTGTATTTCAGCATTTCTCTGAGTCACGGGAATATTTTGAAGTTGGAGTGAGGATGTTACTAACTCTATTTCCTAGTTTCTTTCCTGATATGCTTTTCAACATACTCAGTGGTTTAAATTTTATAAACAGTGGCAGTGACTGAGAGGAGAATGGTAGTATTACTTTGGTGTTTAGGAAGGGACGGGAGAGGGGAGGGTGCTGCAGGGAAGAATAGAATGGGGAGTGTATATTTCTTTTAAGTAAATTGTGCTGTCACTCTGAAGTTGCTGCTTTGTATCTCTGTTCAATCTGTATTCTTTGCAGTTATCTTTCTTGCAACAATGTATTTATTATTGTTAATTCCTCATACAAAACTTTTATTACCTTCGCCTGTCTTTAACCTTTTTGCAAATTTTTCTGGTTGCTTTGGAAACAAGCCTCAAAAAGGAAGACCCATTTTAGGTTCCTGTTTATAAAATCTGAACATTCCTGAGATGTAACTGGTACGTGCCAGTTCTTTCATGTTTCCATAGACCTATAATTTTGTCACAAAATAAATTACTTATTAGTAATAGAGTGCACTTTTGAAAAGTTTGATCAGTGTAGCTTTATTTATCTTTTTATATCACAGAGCAGTTATTTTTCTTTTTTGAATAGTGAATGTTAAAAATTCTTCAATTCTTTTGCTCAGATATGTAAAATTGTCATTTCTACACTACATTATGTATTATCATAATACTTTGTATTATTTTAATGCTACTCCTAATAGTCAGAACAGCATTTATTGTTAGTCATCTTTTAATACTGGATTAAAAACACTATAGGTGGATAAGGGTTTGACTTAAGGACAAAGTAGGTGTAGACATGAGGAATATCCAAATCTCATACTATTTTCAGCTGTTGTACTAAATAGCTAAATAATGACTCTATTTTGCTTGTAAGATAGCCTATCACTTAAAAGTATTTAAATGTCAAAATAATTTAAAAATGAAATATAGTGTAATTGTAATACAAGTATGATATTTGGTCGATAGATATTTTTTAAGCACCTTGAGACTTATACATAGAATTTCTTAATCATTTAAAAATATTGAATAAAAATATTTCAGGACAGTCAGATATTTCAAAGAGTAAACTTCTGGGGTTTTACAGAAGAGGTCCTCAGGCCTGTGAGGTAGGGCTTTGATGAGGGAACAGATGGTACTTGGGAGTTAGTCTGTTGGAGGTTGCTGCTAACTGCAGCTTTTGGTTTTAAGTCTTGGCACTAGCCCTTTAAAATGGAACTAATTGGATGGACAAAGTCCTGATTACCTGCTGATGCATGGTGGACAGTTGTACACACACAGAGAACATTTTCCTACTTTTCTATTGATTTCTCCCCCTAACCTTTTGTTTTGTGTGAAGTTGGAGGAAGTAGCCTCTCTACTTAGGAAATAAGCAAGATGGCATTTGGGAGATGCTATTTTATTTCCGTGAGTTCCTGTCAGATTTTTAATTGGGAAATGTGTCTACCACTTACTGCTAGGTGATTTGCTTTCCAATTAAGTGTTGTCTCTCCTTTCTTTATAAGTTGGCTTGTAATAGTCAGTTTAATTGGGAAGACAAACTTTGGTTGTGACTTAAGAAGACCTTATTGAAACCTTGGAGCAGAGTTTTTGAAGACACATTCTGGTTACAGATGTCAAGGAGGTTTGAAGGCAGTGGAAGGAAGGCTCACTTTTTCATCAACTTTTATGTCTTCACAGAAGTTGGAATTTCAAATACTTAAAAAAATCCTTTCTTCTAGACACCTGTTAAATTCCCTTCTTCCTCAGAGAGTATTTTGGTCAGCCCTTTATTTAATTCAAAGTAAACTTTGCTGAAGGGGTCCAGGCTTTGATCAGGGCTTTGAACAAACAGCTTTGAGGTTCATGACACAGTTTGTGGCAGGAAAGGAATTGGTCACTCTGTTCCGAGCCAAGTCCTGGAAGTTGTATTAGGTGTTAATGTTGTTTCCAGCACCATCTCCTCTCTTCATTGAGCCCATCTCATAAAGGTTTTCAGATTTCTAGCTCTCTTTGTACACTGGGGAGTCTTGGCCCTAGCAATGCAATGTTGTTTGAAAACTGCTGCTAGAATACCTGGAGACTAAACGCTTTATTAATTTTCAGGAAGTCGTGGGAGGACATCTGACAGGATGTGGATGTAAAGGGCAAAAAAATTCCCGTTTTCTAGCTAAATGGCAGAATTATTATCTTGGGGACCCATGTTTTAGTTGCTGACCTCATGTGTAATTTTTTTTTTTTTTGAGACAGGATCTTGCTATGTTATCCAGGCTGGAGTGCAGTAGTATGATCATAGCTTACTGTAACCTTGAACTCCTGGGCTCAAGCAATCCTCCTGCCTCAGACCCTCAAGTAGCTGGGACTATAGGCACATGCCACCATGTCCAGCTAAATTTAAAAAAAAATTTTTTTTGTAGAGACGGGGGTCTCATGTTGCCCAGGCTAGTCTTGAACTCCTGGCTTCAAGCGATCCTCCTGCTTAGCCTCCCAAAATACTAGGATTACAGGTGTGAGCCACCACTCCTGGCTCATTTGTAATTGTTAATATTGGAATTTCATGAAGGCTTTGAGACATATAGTTTTAATGGTGGGTGATATGGTCAGTTATTTTTCCAAGTCATTACTTATAGGCAGGTATGGTCACAGCCTGTGGTGGGTAGTACAGTATGTGGTTTGGTGTAGTTAAGTAGAAACTTACTCTATTACCCATGCAACCTTGGACTAGTTACTTAAAACCATTGTGTCTTAGTTTTTCATTTGTAAAGTGGGATAATAGTACAATATGCTGTGGGTTTTTTGAACATTAAATGAGATAGGAGTATATGAAAGTGCCTAGCATAATTTGGCACAGAAAAGATATTCAAATATTCATTTCTTCCTTTCCAGGATCTGTAGCTTCTTTGGTTATAAACTTGATTTTAATAAATTTGCCAGATAGCAACCAGGATATAATGTTAATTTTATACCAGAAATATCCTTTCCAGTCTGACTAGAGTGTTAGATTCTATTTGTCATAATATTGTCTTTGTAACCAGGAAACCTTGTACAGCTGAATTAAGATGATAATTATTTGATAATTTGAAAGCCAGCGAAGCTAGATTTAAATATATGTATTCTTATGTGTGTGTAAAACAATAAATATAAACACATAAAATATAAAACATTTATTAGATTAAAAGACAGAAAAGACTACAAACAAGCAAATCAAAGGTTCCATGATCTCTTTGCTTCGGTAACCCTTGACAAAAATAAATAAATAAATTGTACAAATTTATAATAGAGTTATGAGGGGGAACATTGTTCAATAATATCATTCCCCAAAGTATTACCTATTTTCCTTTTTCAGGTTTTCATGTGGATCCTGTCCATGTATATACAAAGGTTAAATAGAAAATTTCTGTATATTGCTGTGTAGTCCTCATATAAGTAATTTTTAAGTGGAAGAGTTAAAAATATAGAGAAAATTACAGAAAGAAAAAACAAAAGTACCCATATTCTTTTCACCCAGAATTAACCACTGTTAATACCTTTGCTTCCAGTTTTTAGAAAATCACTCTATTGTTATAAAAAGTGCGTTCATGATAAATAATTCAAACGATGAAAATGCAGAACAATGTGAAGACAAAAGTAAAAAAAAATTTCATTCCAAATTTTATTCTCTATAAGTTACCATTGTCAATATTAGATGAACTTAATTCCAGACCTCCCTCTCCCTTTCTCTCCCTCTCTCTATATGTGTGTATATGAAATGCTGGCTGGGATAGATAGAAAATATTTTTTATTCAATTTGGGGTCTTATTTTGTATAGTAACTTTATTTGCCCTCCTTTTTGACACACATATATGTAGTAAAGTGTAAAATCTTAAATATGGACCTTGATGAATTTTTAGTGTGTAACCACTATCCAGATGAAGATATAGAACACTTCCAGCATCCTAGGATATTCTTTCCCTGTTAGTTTTTTTCAGTACATTTTTTTGTGTGTAAGGATATCCAGTTCTAACACCATTTGTTAAAAGGAATATCCTTTCTTGAACTTAGGTTCTTTTGTGCCTTTGTCAAAAATCAATTTAACTTATATGTGTGTGTCTATTTCTTGACTGTCTAGTCTGTTCCATTCATGTTTATCTGTCTTGGTGACAATACCACACTGTCTTGATTATTACTTTTGTTAAGTCTTGAAGACAGTGTATGCCCTCCAACTTTATTCTACTTTTTCAAAGTTGTTTGGAGTATTCTAGGTCCTTTGCATTTCTATATGAATTTTAGCATGAGCTAGTCAGTTTCTACAATAAAACCTGCTTGGAATTTGTTTGGGATTACATTGAATGTATGGATTAATAAATGGAACTGACATCTTAATATTGAGTCTTCTGATCTATGAATGGGGTATATCTCTCAGTTTAATTCTTTAAGCAATTTTTTGGGTAGATTTCAGCATATAGGTTTTATACATTTTTGGTCTGATTTATCTCTTAAGTATTTTAGGCCACTTCAAGTTGTATCACAGTTCACTGAATACTGATGTTCATTTTTTTTATTCTTTTTTTCTCTTGGTGTTTTGTTTTATATAGTTTCTGTTGCTATCCTAGTTCACTAGTCTTTTCTGCTATTCCTAATCTGTTATTAACCTCATCTAATGTAATTTTTATCTTAGACTGTAGTTTTCATCTCTGGAAGTTTGAGTTGGTTCTTTTTTTATATCTTTCATGTTTCTGCTTACATGTTTAATCTTTCCTATAGCTTCCTGAACATGAAGAAAATAGATATAACTGTTTTCATGTCCTTGTCTACTAATTTTATCATCTGTGTCATTTCTGGGTTAGTTTCCATTGATAAATTTATTTCCCCTTTCCTTTGCATGCCTTGTATTTTTTGAGCGGATGTTAGACATTGTCAGTTTTATCTTGTTGGGTACTGTTTGGGATATTTTTGTATTCCTATAAATATTCTTTTTTTTTTTTTTTTTTTGGAGACAGAGTCTCACTCTGTTGCCTGGGCTAGAGTGCCGTGGCATCAACCTAGCTCACAGCAACCTCAAACTCCTGGGTTCAAGGAATCTTTCTGCCTCAGCCTCCTGAGTAGGTGGGACTACAGGCATGTGCCACTATGCCAGGCTAATTTTTTTCTATATATATTTTTAGCTGTCCAGATCATTTCTTTCTATTTTTAGTAGAGACAGGGTTTCGCTCTTGTTCAGGCTGGTCTCAAACTCCTGACCTCGAGTGATCCGCCGGCCTTGGCCTCCCAGAGTGCTAGGATTACAGGCGTGAGCCACCGTGCCCGGCCCCCTGCAAATATTCTTGAGCTTTGTTCTGAGATGTAGTTAAGTTACTTGGAAATAGTTTGGTCCTTTTGAGTCTTTTAGGTTTGCTAGTTAGGAACAGAGCAACATTTAGTCTAGGGCTATTTTTGCCTCACTGGCAAAATTATTTTGCATATTCTACCCAATGTCCTGTGAATTATGAGATTTTTTTCATTCTGGCTGGGCGATAGGACTATCTCCAGCGCTGTGTGAGTTCAGATTATTGTTCCCCCTAATCGTTTCAGGTTGTTCTTTTTCCTGGTCTTGGGTAGTTAAACTCCCACACATGTGTTGGTCAATATACTCAGCTGAAGACTAAGTGTACACGAAGATCACAGATCTGCAGACGTCTCTGTGTAGCTAGCTCTCTTCTCCCCTCCTTTACTGCACTGCAAATTCTAACTGCCTTAATGTCCAGTGTTTTGAAACCTGTTCTCTTAGTTGCTTTGTTAGTCCCTGTTATTCCATCTAGGCCTGAAGTAGAAAGAAGTCCATCAAAACTTCATGTTAGTTTTCATTGGTACCATTTCAGGTTGCCTGTGCTCAGAGGGGAAGAATAGTATATTCAAATGTGCTATTTAAAGTTATGGCATGAAGGTGAACTAGATATCTCGACACTCATGGTTCTTCTTATTTTGCAGAGTGTTAAATACACTTCCTATAGTACGTCTTGAGAAACTTTTCTTTCAGAATTCATAGAAATGCCTTAAAACTTGTACATGTTTATATGTATCTTTATTTTTAAAAACATAATTCTATTTTGTTTATTTAATGCCTGCAGTAGTATTGTAAATTGTTGGCCTGAGGTCTACTGTGGCTGGTAATAAGTCATCTTTGGGCAGCACAGTAATAGAGTCTTAGCTGATTTTGTTTTTGTTTGCATTTGGGTGTTTACAATGGTGAGCTCTGTTCCCTATTGTCTTTATACTCTGATGCTCCTTACGTTTTTGTTAACTGCATACTTTTTTTTTCTTTTGCTCTATTTCCTTTCTATTTGTTAACTGCTTTCAAGCCATGAAATGAATTATGACCTTTGTCGTTATTGTAGCCAGTTTTTTATGTGCTGGGGATTTAGCTTTGAGAAACACGGGAAATAACAATTTATAATAGTAGGAAGTTATAAAGGAAAATTCTTGTGTTACATTTGACACTGTTGGTAAGAAAATCAAATATTTGAAGGTTATTATGAAAACCTTTTCTGACTTAAATTTATTCTTTTAAAAGTATTTATAAAGCCCTTGTGAGAAATAAAGTAGAACATAATTCAAAAGGTATTTTTCCATTTAAAACTTGGTGCCTATCATTGTGTTGAATATTATGGGAGACATTGTCTTATACTAAAAAGATCACTGGAGAGCTTGTTAGAAATTTAGAATTTCAGGTACCACCTGACTTATTACCCAACCTGATTCTGCCTTGTAATAAGATTCCCAGGTGATTTGAAAGCATGAGAAAGTTTGGGTAGCCCATAGAGCATAATTTAGCTGGAGAAGTAAAACAAACCCCAGACTTGAAATGATCTCAACACAGAAACGATAAATGCTTGTGGTGATGGATATCCTAAATACTTTGCTTTGATCATTACACATTCTATGTATGTAATAAACTATCACATGTACCTCATAAATATGTACATATATGTATCAATAAAAGTATATAAGAAACCAATTGGAATTGTTAATTTTCTTTAACTGAAATAATGGTATTTGGCTTTTTTTTTTTTTGAGACAGTCTCACTGTATTGCCTGGGCTAGAGAGTGCAGTGGCATCATTATAGCTCACTGCAACCTCCAACCCCTGGGCTCAAGCTATCCTCCTGCCTCAGCCTCCTTAGTAGCTGGGACTACAGATGCATACCACCATGCCCAGCTAATTTTTCTATTTTTCATAGAGATGGGGTCTTGCTTGCTCTTGGTCAGGCTTGTCTTGAACTCCTAGCCTCTAGTGATCCTCCCTCCTTGGCTTCCCAGAGTGCTAGGATTACAGATGCACAGCACTGTGCCCGGCATGGCTCTGTTTTTTAAGAAAGCATTGTTCTTAAGAGATATATTAATGTATACTGATATATATACCAACAAAAATGGTATGTCTGGGATTTGCTTCAAAATAATCAGAGAGGAGGGTTAGTAGGGTTATAGATGAAGCATGGTTGGAATGTGTGTGTGTTTTGTTTTTAATTTATTTTTATTTATTTCAGCATATTACCGGGGGTACAAATGTTTAGGTTACATATATTGCCTTTGTCCCACCCGAGTCAGAGCTTCTAGCTTGTCTATCCCCCCCAGTGGTGCGCACTGCACACATTAGGTGTGAATATACGCTTCCCCCCTCCCCCCCCAACCTGCCCAACACCCAGTGAATGTTACTATTATATGTGCACTTAAGTGTTGGTCAGTTAATACCAATTTGATGGTGAGTACGTGTGGTGCTTGTTTTTCCATTCTTGTTATACTTAGTAGAATGGGCTCCAGCTCTATCCAGGATAATACAAGAGGTGCTAGATCACCATTGATTTTTGTGGCTGAGTAGAACTCCATGGTATCCATACACCACATTTTATTAATCCACTCATGTATTGATGGGCACTTGGGTTGTTTCCACATCTTTGCAATTGTGAAGTGTGCGGCTATAAACATTCGAGTGCCGATGTCTTTTTTATAGAAAGACTTTTGTTCCTTTGGCTAGATGCCCAGTAGTGGGATTGCTGGATCAAATGGTAGTTCTACTTTTAGCTCTTTGAGGTGTATCCATATTACTTTCCACAGAGGTTGTATTAGTTTGCAGTCCCACCAGCAGTATATGAGTGTTCCTATCTCTCCGCATCCACGCCAGCACTTATTGTTTTGGGACTTTTTGATAAAGGCCGTTCTCACTGGAGATAAGTAATATCTCATTATGGTTTTGATTTGCATTTCCCTGATGATTAGAGATGTTGAGCATTTTTTCACATGTTTGTTAGCCATTAGTCTATCTTCTTTTGAAAAGTTTCTGTTCACATCCTTTGCCAACTTTTTGATAGGGTTGTTTGATTTTTTTCTTGGTGATTTTCCAGAGTTCTATATAGATTCTAGTTATCAGTCCTTTATTGGATGTGTAGCATGTGAATCTTTTCTCCCATTCTGTAGGTTGTCTGTTTGCTCTCATGATAGTTGCCTTGGCTATGCAGAAGCTTTTTAATTTGATCAGGTCCCATTTATTTATTTTTGTTGTTGCTGTGATTGCCTTAGGGGTCTTCTTCATAAATTATTTGTCTAGGCCAATGTCCATAAGAGTTTTTCCAACATTTTCTTCTAGAATTCTTATAGTTTCATGCGTTAAGTTTAAATCTGTTATCCACTGTGAGTTGATTTTTGTGAGAGGTGAAAGGTATGGATCCTGTTTCAGTCTTCCACATGTGGCTATCCAGTTATTCCAGCACCATTTATTGAATAAGGATTCTTCTCCCCAGTATATATTTTTGTCTGTTTTGTCAAAGATTAGATGGCTAATAGAGGATGGTTTTATATCTGGGTTCTCAGTTGTGTTCCATTGGTCTATGTCTCTGTTCTTGTGCCAGTACTATGCTGTTTTGTTACTATAGCCTTGTAGTATATCATGAAGTCTAGTAAATTGATGCCTCCCAGTTTATTCTTTCTGCTTAAGATTGCTTTTGCTATACGGGGTCTTCTCTGGTTCCATACGAAGCAAAGAATTATTTTTTCTAGATCCACAAAAAATGGTGTTGGTATTTTCATATAGATTGCACTGAGTCTGTGGATCACTTTGGGTAGTATAGACATTTTCACAATGCTCATTCTGCCAACCCCTGAGCATAGTATGGTTTTCTACCTGTTCACATCCTCTGCTATTTCCTTCCTCAGTGTTTGATAGTTCTCCCTGTAGAGGTCTTTTACCTCCTTAGTTAAATGTATACCTAGGTATTTTATTTTCTTTATTGCTATTATGAAGGGTATGAGTCTTTGATTTGGTTCTCAGTTTGACTGTTGTTGGCATATATAAATGCCACTGATTTCTGTACATTGATTTTGTAACCTGAGACTTTGCTGAATTTATTTATCAATTCCAGTAGTGTCATGGTAGAATCTTTGGGGTTTTCTAGATATGAGATCATATCCTCAGCAAAGAGCAATAGTTTGACCTCTTCTGCCCCCATTTCAATGCCCTTGATTTCCTTCTCTTGTCTGATTGCTGTGGCTTGGACTTCCAGCACCATGTTGAATAGAAGTGGTGACAGAGGGCAACCTTGTCTGGTTCTAGTTCTAAGCAGGAATGCTTTCAGTTTTTCCCCATTGAGTATGATGTTGGCTGTGGGTTTGTCATATATGGCTTGTATGATTTTTAGGTAAGTCCTATCTATGCCTATCTTGCTAAGTGTTCTTGTCATAAAAGGGTGCTGAATTTTGTCGAATGCTTTTTCTGCATCCATTGAGAGGATTGTATGGTCTTTGTTTTTGCTTCTATTTATGTGGTGAATTATATTTATAGATTTGCGTATGTGGAACTATCCCTGCATCTCTGGGATGAAGCCCACTTAGTCATGATGGATTATTTTTTTGATAAGCACATGAATTCAGTTTGCTATGATTTTGTTCAGAATTTTTACATCTATATTCATAAGGAATATTGGTCTGTAGTTTTCTTTTTTTGTTGCATCATTTCCTGGTTTTGGTATCAGGGTGATGTTGGCTTCCTAAAATGTGTTGAGGAGGATTCCTTCCTTCTTGATGTTGTGGAATAATTTCTGTAGGATAGGCACCAGTTCTTCTTTGTATGTGTGGTAAAATTTGGGTGTGAAACCATCTGGTCCGGGACTTTTCTTTTTAGAAAGGTTTTTTATTGCTCCTTTGATTTCAGTTCTTGATACTGCTCTGTTCAGGAATTCTATTTCTTCCTGATTGAGCCTGGGGAGGCTGTGGGTTTCTAAGAATTTGTCCATTTCCTCCACGTTTTCCAGTTTATATGCATAAAGGTTTTTATAGTATTCATAGATATTATTTTGTATTTCCTTGGTACCAGTTGTAATTTCTCCTTTTTTATTCCCAATGGAGCTTATTAGAGTCCTTTCTTTTCTGCTTCTCATTAATCTAGCAAGAGATGTGTCAATTTTGTTTATTTTTTCAAAGAACCAACTTTTTGTTTTATTAATCTCCCGTATACTTTTTTTGTTATCAATTTTCTTTAGTTCTGCCCTGATCTTTGTTTTTGTTTTCTTCTGCTAGGCTTGGGGTCAGTTTGCTCCTCCTTTTCCAGTTCTTCGAGATGATTCATTAGATTATTGATTTGTGATCTTTCTGTCTTTTGGATATAGGCATTTATGGATATAAATTTTCCTCCTAGGACTGCTTTAGCCATGTCCTGCAGATTTTGATAACTTGTGTCTCCTTTATCATTTAGTTCAATGAATCTTTTGATTTCCATCTTAATTTCCTCTGTAACACAATAGTCATTCAGTACAAGGTTGTTTAGTTTCCATGACTCTGTGTAGAGATGAGAGTTTCTGTTGGAGGTGATTTCTAATTTTATTCCACTGTGGTCTGAGAAGATGCATGGTATAATTTCTATTTTTTAAAATTTACTGAGACATGCTTTGTGACCTAGGATATAGTCAGTCTTAGAGAATGTCCCATGAGCTGATGAGTTAAACATATATTCAGTGGTTTTTGGGTAGAATGTTCTGTAAATGTCAGTCGGGCCCATTTGTTCTAGAGTTCTGTTTAAGTCCATTGTTTCTTTGTTTATTTTCTGTTTGGAGGATCTGTCCTGTTTTGTCAGAGGAGTGTTGAAGTCTCCAGCTATTACGGTGTTGCTGTTTATTATTTTGTTTAGATCAAGTAGGATTTGCCCTATGAATCTGGGTGCACCTGAGTTAGGTGCATAAATATTTAGAATTGTTATGTCTTCTTGTTGAATTATACCCTTCATCATTATATAGTGACCATCTTTATCTTTCATTACTTTTGTTGATTTGAAGACTAAGTTATCCGAAATCAGAACTGCCATGCCAGCTTTCTTTTGGCTTCCGTTTGCTTGAAATATTGTTTTTCATCCGTTCACCTTGAGTCTGAATGCATACTTGTGGATTAGATGTGTTTCCTGAAGAGAGCAGATACTTGGCGGTGTATATTTATTCATTGGGCCAGCCTATGTCTCTTTAGTGGGCAGTTCAAGCCATTCCCATTTATTGAGAGAATTGATAAGTGGGTCAGATTTCTCTTCATCCTGTTGAGTTATACTTTGTTGCTTTGTTTTCTGTCTTTAGCTATTGTGGTATCTGGCCTTTGACTTTTAGCTTTTGGATGGTTTTACATCGGTGAGTGTTTATTGTGCTGATCTGTGTATAAGACTGTTTTGAGTACTTCCTGGAGGGCAGGTCTTGTCTTGATGAATTCCCTCAGTCTTTGCTTGTGTGAGAAAGTCTTTATTTCTCCTTCATATAAGAAACCTAGTTTTGCAGGGTACAAGATTCTAGGCTGGGCATTACTCTGTTTGAGAAGAGTGAGAATGGGGCCCCAGTCTTTTCTTTCTGGTAACGTCTCAGTTGAGAAATTTGCTGTTATTCTGATGTGTTTTCCTTTGTAGGTTACCTGTTTCTTTTGCCTTACAGCTCATAGGAGGGCCTCTTTGCCGTTATTTTGGCCAATCTGATAACTATGTATCATGGTATCTTCCTGTTTGCAAGGAATGTCCCAGGAGTCCTTTGAGCTTCTTGTACCTGGATATCTAGATTTTTAGCAAGGCCTGGGAAGTTTTCCTCGATTATATCCTCAAATAGTTTATCCAATCCTTGTGTATTTTCTTCTTCACCCTCAGGGATGCCTATAATTCTCATGTTAGCCCTCTTCACATAACCCCACATTTCTTGTAGGCTTTGGTCTTTTATTTCTCTGCTCTATTTTGGTGACTGACTTATTTAATTGAAAGGTGTTATCTTCAATCCCTGAGATTCATTCTTCTGTTTGATCTGCCCTATTCTTCAGGCTTTCCATTGTGTTTTGTAATTCCTTGAATAAATTCTTCATTTCCAGCAGTTCTGTTTGATTTTTCTTTAAAATTTCAATTTCTTTAGAGAATTTTTGTTCCAACTCCTGGATTTTTTTTTTTTTGTGGTTTCTTTGCATTGGGTATCCATTTTCTCTTGCATATTGTTGAGTTTTCTTACAGTCCATGTTCAAGATTCTTCTATCATTGTAGTGTTCTGAATTTGGTTGCTGTCCATTGCTAGAGGGTTGGTGTTCCCCTTTTGGGGATGTGCTTTCCGTTTGATTCTTCATACCCTCAGAGTTCTTTTGCTGATTCCTTCCCATCTGGATCAGCTGTTGCTTCTTACCTTTAGATTTTCATTTAGATAATTACACGTCCAGTTTAGTCTCTGAGCCAGTAGGTGGTGTTTGTGGGTGAGATTCCACCACACCCTGTATGATGAGTCAGTAGATGCAGTAAAAGGGTGTGCACATTGACCTCTCTGTCAGTGGGGCTGGCTGGGAGGAGCAGGCTGCAGTGTTGTTTTTGGGTCCTGTAACCAGCTCTCCTTCCTCTGGGGAGGCACTCTAGTGCTTCAGATGGTGGGTGGGGCCCTGGGACTTCCAGGTGTGTCCTTATTCTCTGCCTCAGTGGGGCAGGTGGGGTAGTGAGGCTGTGGCAGCTGGATTGGGTGAGCCTGCCCTCAAGCTGCACAAATGCTGTTAGCAGGGGTCAAAGGTCTGTTCTCTGCTTCTGGGCAAATCTGCCAGGGAGGGGCTGAAATGGCCCCACTCAGCCAAAAAGTCTGCGTGTGGCGGTGGGGCTGCCTGTGACCTGCAGTCTGGAGCAGGCCTCGCTCCTTTCCACCCTCCCCTATTTCGCGGCTTCTTCCGGGCCTCTGCAAGCAGGCAGGACCTCCAACCAGTGGATCTGTCCTGGCTGTGATGCGAGCCAGGAGGTTCCCTGCCCAGGATGGCAGCCTGAGCGGTGAGTGTGGCCTTCCCATGGTTGGGAGCGTTGCCCCTCAAGCACGCTGCAGCTAGGACCCATTCCGATCTGCCCCTGAAGGCACACACACCTCAGTACACTCCCTTACAAATATCCCTTTTGTGCCCCCGGGCAATGTGATCGAGACCTGGGTGTACAGGATCTGGCCTGCAGGCTTGTCCCCTGGGCCCCAGAAATCAATCCCTGACCCTGCCAGAGAGAAGAATGCTGGTCTCAAGCCACCCACAGGGTGCCCAAACTGGATCAATGTCTCCCTGCCTCCGGATTTGCTCTGTTCTGCTGGAGTCACCAGGCAAGCAGCACCTGGGAGGGCCAGTGGGTAGGGAGCTCACAGTCTGAGTACCTCTTAGTCTGCTGTAGGGCCCAAAAGGAAAGGCCCTGTTCCCTGTGGATGCCTCTAGATGGTGGCTAAATTGTCTCTCTTGGCATCTGCGATAGGGGAGGGGAAGGGAAGAATGAAGCAAGATGGCGCCTGCCAATCAGCCTGGGTCTGCGGAGTGGGAGGTGCCCTGAGGGAACTGGGAGCCTGATGCGCTGCCTGCAAGAGGCTCACTGCTCACTGGTGGCAGCTATCTTTGGGCTGGTGTGGGCAGGTCTCTCCAGCAGCTCAGGAGCCCACCAGCAGTCCGAGATGCAAGGGAGTGGAGATCTAACCGCTCCACCTGCCCTTGTCACTGGTCTCCATGTCTCGGGGCTTAGACCCTGCTGCTGCCTTTCTCCTCCTAGTTCTGCTGTGCAACGTCTTCCCGTGAAGTCTCCTGTAGTTTCAGGCACCCTTTCTCCCGACCCTCATCCAATCTGTGTCTGCCTGTGTATTTTTTTTCACTTTCTTCTCAAATCTATGTTTCTTGCAGAGACACTCTGGCTGGCGGTTTTTCCCGTCTGCCATCTTGCCCCCCCACCTCCCGGAATGTGTTGATAATTGTTGAAGTTGGATTTATTTGACAAGTTTCTTAATTTTTGTGCATGTTTGAAAATTTCCATAAAAATATATGTGTTGTGCATACTCATATATATATATATATATGAATATGCTGGGAGGAGGGAAGAGGAGCGGGAAACAAAGTTCTATAGATTAATAAATTACATATATGCTACATAATATATTCTTCTTTATGTTCTCTCCCCCCCCACACCTCACACATGAACATAGTAAATTCTCCCTGATGTCTGCAGTTAAGAAACTTGCTTTAATATGCATAGCTCAGAATTTCCAAAATGCATATAACCACATAACACCTATTAATATCTTGTAAAACGTTGTTTCTGAGGAGGTCATCAGAAAATAAGATCAGTGTGAACAATGCTTTAAGGAGGTGTAAGGCTTAAAATGGAAGTGAGAAAAGAGGTAGAGCTTGGTGCAGTAAGGGTAGGGGGCAGATTTTAGGTTGACTTTGTCAACTTTGGACTCAGTTTTATGCCTTAGTGGGGTGATTTTACTTAATTTTAGATAATGGCCTTCTTTGTTGCCTAAAAGATTTATAGCTTTTGGTCCCCAGAAGTGTTCTGTATAACTAAGTTAATTGAAATATTGAAAAACTATGTTGAGTGTAGTAATTGGCCCTAAGTGCTGTCTGAATCAAGACACCAGTGAATTTTCAACTGACTTTAAAATAGAAATTGTTGACTGTCACTTGATATTAAATGAATCTCTTTGTACTGTTAAGGGATGTTGTTTCTTTGCATCAGAAAACTTTTTCAGAGGGACTTGTCATTGTGAATTGCTATCAATTGGGATGGGATTATCTTGTATTTTGTGGGCTCTAATAAGACATAATTAAGAAACAAGCAATCACAATGTATAATTGAATATAATAAAATCCGATTTAAAAATGTAATGTAGATTTGCTTATGCTTTGAGTGAAGCCGTATCTTAGTGATTAAATAGTGATACACATCTTGAACAGTTCTTTAATGTGTGATTTTTTTACACAAACTCAGAATTATGATGAGGGTCTCTTATTTTTATAATTCACTGGAAACATTTATAGATTATTCATCATATACAATGCGTTCTGGTTAGTATAACAGGCTTGGAAACTTAACTTGTGTAGTGTTTATATTCTTAGCAATCTCTTTTCCTCCTCTTCAGTTTATGCTTTCGCTCTACCCATACTTAGAACTATCTTTGGTTCCCCTGTTGACATAATAGGTATATGTTGCTGTCAGGCATTTCTTAGATTGGATGTTTTGTATTTCAGAGGAAAAGAAAACCTGATTCTCACACTTTGAAATAAGGGCTAAATAGATCTAATAATGTAACCTAATGTCTTCTGGTTAAAAGCAGTTTCGGAAAGAATACAGGATTCATGTTTTGAAGAATCACATCAGCTCTAGACTCTTTTTTCATGTGTTGGGATCAATAACAAAAAGGAATATTATGTTCTGGAAAGATCAATAAGCTAATGCTTAATTTTTTTCCTTTTTGGAGTGAGGTTCTGAAACTAGTTAACCCTTCAGTGTTTGTTGAGAATTTAGCCATGCTTAGTTGCCTTAAGATAATGTGTCAGAATATTTTGCAAATAAATAAAGATGACTCCCTGTCTAGTACTTTTTCCATTATGCAATTTAAAAAATTTCATTAAAATGGTCCTAATAAGAGAAAAGGTAGCACTGATAGGGGGGTTAAGGTGCTTGATGAATAAAAAAGGCAAGTGTCCTGTGACAACCAGTTTGTGTATTCAGAGGCCCATTTTGAGTACTTTTCAGAATTGGTAAGGCGATCTGATTCCTATTGTAGATTGTGCTTTATAGAGCTGCGCTTCCTGATAAGTCATTTTTGGATAGTCGAAGCTTTACTTGTAATTAGTTTTTCTGAGTTGCTTGAAGGGATTTTCATTAATTGTTTTGTTAATCTTTATTATTCCTGGAGGAGAGGTCACTGGAGGCCAACAAGGAATACCCTTAGTAGACAATTAAGCCTCTTTACTGTTTTCAGAAAGCATGACTTATACTAATTATTCTGCAGGTGTAACCAAAATTCAGGTGTATTATGTTAAATATTTTTCTAGCAGGTTAATTAGTTTAGTTATCTAGGGCTGTACAAGGCAGCTAATTCTTCCTGTGGATTTGCCAAGAATTTGTGTTGCTTAGAACTGAGGAGGGTGACTGACAAATATCTGCTTTGAGAAATTGACCAACCAAAATAACATTGCCTGTGTTTTACAGGGTGGTATATTAGTCTGCTCAGGCTACCATAACAAAATGCCAAAGACTGGGTGGCTTAAGTGGTCCCCCAACCTTTTTGGCACCAGGGACCAGTTTCATGGAAGACAATTATTCCATGGACGGGTGGGTGTGGTGGGTGGAGCTCAGGCGGTGATGCCAGCTATGGGGAGAGGCTGTAAATACAGATGAAGCTTTCCTTGCCAGCCTGATGCTCACTCCCTGCTGTATGCACTCCCTTCCCTAAGTTTCATGGTTCATGGAAGACAATTTTTCAAAGGGTGGGGTAGTGGAGCTCTGCGGCCAGGTCCCTAACAGGCCGTGGACCACCTGGGGTGGGGAATTGCAGGCTTAAATAATAGAAATTTATTTTTTCACAGTTTTGGAGGCTGAAAGTCCAAGAGCAAGATACCATCAGGGTTGGTTTCTGGTGAAGCCTCCCTTCCTGGCATGTAGATGGCCACCTTCTTGCTGTGTCCTCACATGGCCTTTCCTCTATGAGTGCCTTAAAAGTGCTCTCTCTTGTTTTCGTATAAGGACATCAGTCCTATCAGATTAAGGCCCCACCCTTATGACCTCATTTAACCTTTATTACCTTTTTTATAGGCCCTATTTCCAAATACAGTAACATTGAGAGTTAGAACTTCAGCATTTGAACTTGTGGGGGATACAATTCAGTTCATAACAGGTGGTACCCTGGGGACTCTTATTACTTTGTTAAAATACCCTAAACTGCTTCCAGAGTGATAGTCTGTCGTCACCTACAGGTAATCTTGAGGCTCAGGCAAGAGCCCTGGTCAAGGTCTTAATTTTTCACAATTGGATGTCAGTCTTACTACATGCGTTTCTGGCCAGCAGTGTTTAACTGTCCTCAATAACCCTCTAATACCAAATATTTATATTGTATACTCTCTGCAAAGAATTGCTGGCTGGTCAGCTTGAACTATAAGAAGGTTTGCTGAGAGGAAGAAATTAACAAAACAGAATTTGATCCATTTAGTCCCACAAGTTTCCTAAATTCTTTCCTTAACTTAAAACGAATCGTTGGAAAACTTCATACCTGGACTGTATTCAGTCTTTCAAAGTCTCTAGGTCTGAGTTGAGTTTTAATGTTATGTTCTTGAAGGAACTTATAAGAAATGGCCATGTAAAATTCATCACTTTGTTTTCAGAAGGTCGTTGATGACATCATTCACTATATTATATAATGTCTTCCTTGTGCTGTTAAGGGAAAGATTTCTTTTAGAATTTAGGGCTGAAGTTTGCTCCCTCAGAGGAAATGGAGTCTGTCTGTTTGAGAATGAGAATTACGTATTGCTGTGTGTCTCTTCCTCCTTGGTTGTCAGGAAGGTTAGATTTAGATGGGGGGCTCACTTCATATAAACCCTGCTTGCCCATACGACCTGCGTACTTGTGTTTTACATCTATATGGTGGCATATTGTCCTGCATCTCTTCAGTCCCATTTTCTCACTTGTATTTTACTTTTAATTTACATTCTTATACAAACCACCCCAGATCTTTTTTGGGAAGAGGTGGGATATCATTAAAACGAAACTTGAATGTAAATATTGTTATTCAGTTTCGCCATTAAATACTGGTTGAAAAGTTATCATTCTTCGGCTAAGTGTTAACCCCCAAGTGGCTTCAAAGAACACTCAGAGTGAAAGCCCACAAAGCTGTGCCTGGTCTGGCTCCCAGTTTCCTGCCTTACCTCCTATCACTGTCACTGTGCCTCAAGTCTCTAAAGCCACATTGACCTCCTTGCCATTCCATGTTCCTTGAGTTGGCTGAACATGTCCTGCTTCAGAGACTGTTCTCTCTGGAGTCAGCTTCCCAGATAGTGCCCTGTCTTTGCCCTTCACTTCCTAGTAAGCTCTATTCGAATGCCGTCTGTATCTGAGAGGCCCTCCACAGGCTGTCTGTGCAACAGCCCCTGTCCTCCAAGCCTGCCTTGGTTTTTGCCGTAGCCGCTACGTCTGTCCAGGCTTCCCTTGCTAGAACTGAAGCTTCATGAGGGAGGAATGGGTTTGGTTTACTGCTGTATCTCTCTCTAGCCACTTAGAACTGTCCCAGGTGAGGAGTAGGTGCTCAGTGAATATTTGTTGAATGAGTAAGTGAATTGTTTTAAATAAGGTCACTGTAACTATTCTTTGTCCTTGTGTAGGTATTTTTGAACAGGCATTTCTTTGTGTGAGGCAATTTAGTTGGAATTTTTTCTTAAGGCAGGGAACTGTCCTCCCTGACCTCTCCAGATCCTGCATCTTGCTGCTGCTCATTATTGAGCTTTTACTAAGCACTTTATGTACCAGGCACTGGGAGAATAGAGAGAGAAGATCTGATCTCACTTTATAAATAAATATCCTTAGGACTTTAGAAAGGGGAGGTTTTAGGGGATTTTAGGCTAACAGTGTTGTGATTCATAAATTATTTGTTTTGTTCCTAATAATTTATCAGCCAACACTGCTCTTGCACTTTTCAAAGCACATTCACACACTTCTCCAATCTTTACAAATCCTGGTGAGGCAGGTATTCTTATTATGTTGCCTCTTTTACAAAGAAAAAAACAGACCCAGAGTGGTTAAGTCGCTTACCCACGGTCAGGTAGCTTGAGTATTGCAGAGCTTTCTTAGAATCTGGTTTTTTTTTTCATTCCAGAACCTGTGTTTCTTTAAGGTTTGTATGGATGCCTCTTGTTTGACATATTTGATGAGGGGTAGTAAGAAACTTTTCTGGTGTATTTCTAATGGTAGGATTCTAGATTTGTGTTTTTTCTTTTTGCATCCTTTTATTCTGTCTTTGACTGACAGTTACTGTTCCTCTTGAGTGATGGGTCACCTTTTGGTGACCGACCTTATTTTTATAGTTGTGCTTTTTCTTTTATTTGATCTTCTTTTTGTCTTTAAGAATAATATCGACTTTTATGTACTTTCTCCTGTCTGGACTCCATTACTCTATTAAGTTCAAAGTGAAAGCAAAATTGCTCCATAGAAGGAACCAGTGAGGTGACTAGTTATTTTCCTTTCAAAACATTTGACTGGCCACACTGAAATACAGAAGCTGGTATCAAAAAAGGAAACAGACAAATTCAGTTTTAGATCTCCAGTTATTTACACCGGGTTTTAATGCTTGTTTATAGGATGCTCTTGGAGCTGATGGCTGTGAATCCAGTAGAACCATATTACATACTTGTTCCTACTAGGTGTTGTTAACAGTAGGTTAACATGTGTACCATGGTCTTTTTAGCCAATTAGGTAAATAAATTCCTTCCCGGGGATTAATTTGTCATGGTTAAAGATGTAATTCATCATGCAAAATACCAGAGCTGTCTTAGGGAAAAATTCTTAGTGATCCAGAAATGTCTCTGTGTCCAGCTTAAGTGGAATCTAGTATATTCTTTTATGTTTCTCCATAAACTTGACAGTGGTTTGTAAATCATAATCATTTTGAGATAGGAGTGGAAAAAAAAAGATCTAGAGTGATTCAGTAACTTGGATGCATCTTGGGGTGGCAACTTTAAACCATTTGTCCTTTTGGTCATATCTTTTAGTTCATGCTTTTAAACCTTCCTGTCCAGATTCAAGACTGTTACTGCTAAAAAAAGCTGCTTTTGGTGCTCTGTTTCATCTCTGGCTGTCGACTGCTTTCTTTACACATTAGCTATAGCATGATTAGAGTGCAGTCCTACAGAACAGGAGTTGAAGGAAGGTTTTGTAACATGTATAGTAAAAGAGCGTGAGCTTTGGAGTCCAGTATATTTAGCTTTAATTCCAACTGTGTCAATAGGTATGTGCATGTGTGTAAGTTACTTTACCTCTCTAAGCCTCTAATTCCTTATCTGTAAAAAGGGTGGTCATACTATTTTACTGAACTATTTTGAAGATTGTCTTAGATTGTGTATGCAAAATAACCACTGCATTGTCTGGTGTATTATAGACACTCAATAGTTTGTATCTAGTGACTCACTTTCACTTTCTTTTCCCAGCATGTAGAACACGGGATGCATGTAAAGTTCTGCATTTAGTTTTAAAACTTCACAGGTAGAGGATGAGTGAGAGCTGGCTTGTCAGCACTTATTGTCAAAGGGATCTTGGATAATTTTTGGACTTTATATTTTAAAAAATGCCATGTACTTTTAGGCTAGATTATTAGAAATACAGTGTTCATGTTGTTGCATATAAAACCTTTTACTATTTGGAAGTATGTTGTGTTCAGAAGGATGCTCAGCACATCCCGAGAGGCAAGATAGTAAAGCCATTGAGAACCAGATTCTGGAGCCAGAGTCAGTTTCGAGATCAGGCTCTGCTACTTGAAGACTCTGTGCCTTGAATAAACAACCCAATCTCTTCATCTCTAAAAAGTGGGATAATATTGGTACCTACCTCATAGTGTTGTTTTCAGAAATAAATAAATTATTATGTTTAAACCACTTAAATTAATGCCTGGCCGATAGTAAGCTCTATGTGAATGTTAGTTGCTTTTGAGGGGACTTCAGAGAAAAGCAAGAAGGATGGCGGGCTGTTTGGAAGCATGACATGGAAGAAACAATCAAAGAAATTGGAGGTGTTTAACCTGAGAAAGAAAGAATTATTGAGAGTCCTTCATCATTTAAAGGGAACTCTTATGGAAGAGGGAATAGACTTACTTTGTGTTACTAAAGATGGAAGTAGTATCAATGGGTAGAAATTATAATGAGGCTGATTTTAGTTTAATGAAAGGCTTTATAACAAGTAGAGCTGTTCAAAATTGCAATGAATTGCTTGGTGAGCCAGTGAGTTTGCATCTTACAGAGGATTAGAAGGCTGAAGAGAGGTTCCTGACCTGGCTGGTGGGGTGAGCTCGATGACAAGTGTTCCCTTCCACCCTGCTGTCAGTTCAGGTCAAGTGACTGGTTTAAATTAAGGTAATCCCACACTGAAATTTGCTGGGATTTCATAGCATGTGTGAGAACTTTCTGCCTAAAATTAGTCTGCTGTTTTATGCTTTTATGGCCTATCATTTATTCATTTTGCAAATATTTATTGTCTGAGACAGTGTATTTCTGGTCTCATTTTGCAGAGAAGAAAACAGCTTGGAAATGAATCTCTATTTACTGCTTGCTGTCGCTTGGCACCATGGTATCCTTCAATCCTTGAAGGAAGTCAATGACTTAGGTGTCATGATTGTTGGGAGACAATTCTCCTTGGCCTGTTGTGTTTCTAAAGTTCTTGTGAGCAAAGCACTAAGTGCCCTTTGTTTTAGACTAGCTTGTCAAGGATGTTTGTTTAGCAAACAGCCTTGGAAGACAGAGATTGTCACTCCTTTCAGAGCAAAGGGCAGGAGCCCAACATTAAAATTCAGTTTTGTAAGCTCAGGATTCTTCTCCAGTAACTGCCTGTGTGGGCAGGCATCCGTTTGGGCCCATCTGCCTAACCCCCATGGGACTTGGTGGCAAGCGGAACTGGTGCAAATATGCAGATAATCAAGTCCGTAGTCTCTGACCTAGAAGTTTTCTGTCTTCTACCAGCACCCATGAAACTGTGGCAGACTGACTTCTCAGCTTGCAAGTAGGATAATATCTCAGACTTTACAATTCTTGACATTAAGGCAGAGTAAAGTGAGGATTAGAGAGGTTAAATCTAATGCCCAGAGTCAAATGATCTAATACTTGGGGGTGATGGGATTTGAACCTTTGTCTCCAGAGGATGCACTTTTTATTATATTATGGAAAAATGCTCCTGCCTTTGCTGCTGCTACTAGTCCTACTGTTACTAAAACAATAATAGCTAACAACAACCACCAACATTTGTTGAGTGCTAATGATATACCAGGCCTTGTTTGATCTCATTTAATTCTCATGCACAACTGCATAAGGAAGGTATCTTATTAACTTCATTTTATAGATGAGCAAAATGAGATGCCATTACCAAGGTCATATGGGTAGTAAGTATGGTAGAGCCAGGACTCTAACCCAGGCAGTTTGACTCTGCCTAGAGAGACCACAACCCTGTGGCGGTTAGGAGCAGAATCTGAAAACAGACCGACCTGAGTTTTAAGTCCCTGTGCTATCCCTGACCCTCATTGTGTAGGGTGGGGCAAATTAAATGACCTCTTCAAATCTCAGCTGCTTCATCTGTAAAAAAGGGCAGGGAGGATAATCATAGGACCTGCTCCAAAGAGCTGTTACGAGGATTAAATCTACATTCTATAAAATGTGCCACACAGCTGGTTCCTGGCAGCTAGTGAGCCTCTCTAAATGTTAGCGGCCATTATTATTTTTATTATCTTTGCTGCCTTCCTTTTCCCTAATTAAAAAAAATTCTTTAATGATTTCATACTCGCAGACTTCTATAATATATTTTTGAGTAAAGACAAAATGTTACCCTGGTTTACATCAAGAGAATGAATTTCAAATGTGGGGCAAACCTGGCACAGGCTATTTCTTGTATAAATATTTTCTTGATAAAGGAAAATAGGAGTGAAAACCCCCTATAGACCCAATTTACTCTCTAATCTTCATTTTAGTAACCCTTTCTATTGCCTAAATAACTCCTAATGATTCAGTAATGTATTAACAGTGACAGCTGATGCCAGAGAAGGTGTCCTCTCTGGGCCTGACATTTTCCTTAATGGTAATTCTAGCTAGTTAGGTTAAACAATGTGAAATGTTTGGCGTGTTTCCTTCCACAAACGGTAGTGTAGAGGAAATCAGGAAAAGCGTTGTAAAGATGGCAGACTGATCCAGTATAGCTTTGACAATTCTGTGATTGCTGTTACAAGGAGAAATAATAGAGTTAAATATCTAGGCACTCTTACCTTTGGGACAGTGGACAAATTGAAGGCATTTTCTTATTGTGCTTTCCTTTAGATTAACAGCCTGGAGGGTTTCAGATTTAAAGAGCAAAGTTGTGTATCATAGAAAGAACAGGAAGATGTACTAAGCTACTCTGTACCTAAATATTGCAAGTAATCTTGGTAACTCTATTGTTGAAGCTAAATTTCCCCTAAATTCTCCACTCTGATTTCCTTTAAGAGTCAAACACTTGTGTGGTATTCTGTACCTGAAAATAGTCTTGGAAATAGTCTGGTTTAGGATCACCTGTTTACAGATAGGAAGTAGGATCTGGCACGGTGAAGGCCTTAATTCAAGTCTTGTGGTTCCCAGTAATGTTGCTTCCCTGAGTATTCTACACTGTCCTTAGTGGCTTTAGCCTTTTCTTTCACTGCCTTCCTTCTTTCATTTCTCTCCGCCACTCTCCTCTTCATGCTATACCTGGTCTCCTGGCATCCTTAACGCATTTACAAAATTCTTTTTGGAGGTTAGATTGATGTCAAAGACTGGCCTTCTGAATTTCCCTCTAAATTGAAAAAGAAGTTTTATATATCGTGTGGCTCATGAACTAAGATCTTTTGCTCTAAATGACAACTGGGAGAAGACTGTTGTACAGTATTTTGCTTGCAAATATCTAGAAATGGATATGTGATTGATTTGCTGACAGACCATCTCTGAAAGCAGTTCTGATGATGGACTTATAATTGATTGCATCCATCATCGAGCGCCTAAAATATCCCCCTCCCTAAATTAAAAAAGATAAATGAAATAAACTAGGCTGAAAGTATAAGCTGACAAATCTGAGGGAATTTAATGAAACTCTAAATTACCGCAGGCAACAGATAAGAGGAAAAGGTTTCTTTGTTACTGATTATAATACTAAATTAAAAAAAATTATCCCAGAAAGATAATAGAGGAAACAAAGATCTGTGGTCCATGTATCAAACTAAGTTATTGAAAGATTTTTAATAAGTGTATCTGTCTCATTCCCTGGCTATTGTTGATTCATATCAGCCTTGTTAGTGCTGTTTGAAGACTAGTAAACGCAGAGACTGTCTTGTAGTGCAGCTTAGAATATTGCTGTTGGAACAGATTTTAGATTTAATATGACCTTATTTCTAGGCTGCTGGGGCTTTGTACCAAATTCAGGTCATTGAAGTGGGCTTTTTGGAAGGTGGTTCCCCAGTGTATGAATAATTTTATCAGTTAGTATGCTTTCGGTGCGTAGAAAAGAAAACCAACTGAAAGTGATTTAAACAAGGGCTATATATTATCTCCCGTAACAAGTCGTGAGACAAGGCAGCTGCAGGACTGGCTGCTTCAGGGGCCCGATGACATAATAGCAGTTGCTATTCCTCTTGGCTATTCCTTCCGTGGTCATAAGATTGCTGAAGTGCTAGAATGGCTCAGCTTTGTATAGTGCTATCTAGGGCTGGGAAAAGGGACCTTTTCTTGTTATTCTTCTTGCAAGAAAATTACTTCTAGAACTTCCTTAGGTCTCATTGGCTAGATTTGTCCCTGTTAAGGGAAAGGAATGACTAAGATTCACTCATATCAGGAGCTTCTGAGCTTCTTGAAAAGTTCATGCCTGCCTGCTATCTGACTCAGATCAGCTCCAATGCCCAGAAACAAGTGAAGGGAATGGCTCCTTGGATAGGCAACCAACAAGTCCACTTAGATGGCCTACTGGAATTTACTATGAAGGTGCTTTTGTTTTCTGTTAGTAACTGATACCAGTTCCTAGTTAATACGATGGATGTGCTGGCATATTGACCAAGTCACTTTTCTTTTGCTTTTTCCTTTTAAGTTTTACTCAGCTTGATACATTCTCTGTCTTTACCAGGACTCTGTCTACCAGTGATGACGTCGAAGACAGAGAAAATGAGAAGGGTCGCCTTGAGGAAGCCTATGAGAAATGTGACCGTGACCTGGATGAATTGATTGTGCAGCACTACACAGAATTGACGACAGCCATTCGCACATACCAGAGCATCACGGAGCGCATCACTAACTCCCGAAACAAAATAAAGCAGGTACGCCTCCTTTCTTCTTGTCTGGTGACTGCAGCGCCTTCCTTTGGTACAGGTGTTGGGGCTTGAAGGGGAGCCGTGGTAGTGGCTACTGGTCCTCAGTGAGTGATTCATGGTGACACTTTTCAGGAGTTTTGCAGGTGTCTTGTAACCCAGGCTGAGGAAGATCACAGAGGGCAGCATCCCGGGCTCACCTCTTCCCTCCCCTATGTCTCACCCGTGGCTTCTGCCGTTACTTCTCACTGCAGTGAGAAATGACACAAGGAAGGTGCCCTCGACTTGAGGAAGGCTGAAAGCCATCTAAACCAAAGAAGAGAGTATGTCACCCAAATTGAAGTTGGTTGTGATTTCTCTGCACTCATTGTGCATTCTTGGTATTTTTTTCTGAAGTGAAGAAAATCTAACCTACAAATTATTTAAACATGTAATGGAATTTTTATGAAAACCAGAATTCTTGGATATTATGCCTTAGTTGGGACAAGTATGTATTCATTTTTGTAATTTTCTTCTCATGGTTTGGAGCTCTTTCTTTTCTATCTCTTCTATTCTTTTTCTCCCCCCTTTCCAGCCTTTTCTTCTTCCTTTCCCCCTGTTTATATCCTTCCTTCCTCCATCTTTCCCTACCCCTCCTCTCTCCTTCCTTCCCTTCTTTTTATGGTAGGTCCTTGGAAAAACTCTTGGTTCCTGGGTACCATGCCTTTAGTACCTAAAGGATAAAGTGTGGGTTTTTTTTTTTTTTTTTTTTTTTGAGACAGGGTCTTGCTCTGTCACCGGGCTAGAGAGCAGTGGTGTCATCATGGCTCACTGCAACCTCAAACTCCTGGACTCAAGCGATCCTCCTGCCTTAGCCTCCCAAGTAGCTGTGACTACAGGCAGGTGCTACCACACCAGCTAATTTTTCTATTTTTTTGTAGAGATTGGGCATTGCTCTTGCCCAGACTGGTCTTGAACTTTTGGACTCAAGTAATCCTCCCACCTCAGCCTTCCACAGTGCTAGGATAAAGTATGTTGATAGGAGGCATTTTTATATTTGGCCAAGGGCTGAACTGATTAAATAAAGGTTATGTAGTGTCATACCATGTCATAGTTACATGGTTCTTGGCTGTATTTTGAGGATTACTCCTTTAATATCTTTTAGTACTACCCTTCGATAGATAAAAATAATTGTTACCACTTATTGAACACTGGTTCTTTGCAAGGCGTGATTATGTGTACTCCTCTCTCAATAAATTTAGAATTTGAATTCTGGTCTTTATGACTCTAAAACCTTTGCTGCTCGTTTTCAGGCATTTTTTTGTAAGCAGCAAAAACCTTTTTTTAAAAATGTGATATTTTGTAGAACTTCAACATACCAAATATTAAGGGAAGTGATGCGCTCCTCTTATTTGGTGTTGGGTTGAACGATCCAGAACATTATGCTTGGTCCGCTCCTTAGCACTTGGTGGCTGCCCCTCAAGCACCTCTGTGGGACTGCAGGCTGCATGGACCACAGTTTGAAATTCACTGCCCTGTGCCACGAGATTGGCAGCCTGTACCCGCCCATAACGGCTCTGCTTATGGCATTCTCACATGTTTTATTTCCTGTCCTCTAGACCTTATATTATCATTTTGTAAGCAGATAAATAAATTATGCTTCTAGGAATACTGTTGATATATGAGTTTCAGCCTCTAAGAGTCTGGTTTCAGAATCAGAAAGCTCTTAAGCTTTTTTGAAGCAATGTGCTGACCTCTTTACATTTTAAAATTAACTGGACATTTTTGAAAGGAATACTGTAATTCTTAGCCGTTACAAGTGCCGAGTTCATCCTGTGGATTTATCTGTGCAACTAGGTAAAGCTATAGATCAGTTGCTCTAGATTTAAAGGAAACTGTAGTCCATTTTGACCCAATATACTACGCTCAAGAGGGGTCAGGTAATGAATGTATAGAGCTGCTGACCTTCTGGCTTTGCCTCGGGTAATCACAGCAAGGGCGAAGGACCTTGTGATATTTGTGTTTTCTGATTAGTTTGGTTGACTGAAAGGACTTTGTCTCAATCTCAAGGGAAGCACCAGCAGTGATTTCTGCTTTGCTCCCTGTCACTCTGAGTCGATAGCATCTTTGCTGCAAACAAAGAGTACTCGCCCGGTATTGAAAAAGAGAGCCTCATCTTGATCATTTCACATTTGTTTTAGTAGCCACATTTCTTACCATCCCCATTTTTAGCACGCTGGAGTTTTGCGGCAAAAGAAAACAACAAAAAAGAAATCTTTGTGTTTATCGTATCAGACAGTTGTCAGGAAAGTAAATGTCACATAATTCAGTGTTATGAATTAGCTTCAATATTGGGAGGAGAAATAAAGGGCTGCAGCTCTTTTCAAAAAAGCCTTTAATAATTGATTAATGGGAGAAGAAAAATGTTGGGGAAAATGAAAGTGAATTTGTTTTTATTATATAATTTGAAAATTTCGTACCGTGAAAGTCCATTCCTTATCACCAAGGAAACACTGATGTTTCCTCACTGATCTTTCCCCGTCATTTTTGGTTTTTAATTGTACTTTGGATGATATACAAAATATAGGTATATATATTTTTAAGTGAAAATATGGATGACTCAATAGTCACTGGGCTACATTATTTCATAGCCAGGCAAGATGTTGAGAGTGTGTAGATCTGAGTTGAAATTTTCTTTGTGTTCTCTGCCAAAGGAATATAATGAGGATTCATGCAAGAAATATTTGTTGAGTGCCAGCTACATTTCTGGTTCTGTTTTAGGTGCTGGAGCTGTGCAAGTGGCAAACACACGTCCCTGTCCTCATGCAGCTTGTGTGCAAATGGGAGGAGGCAGAGAAACTAACAAATAGATAATATTTAACGACATTTATTTAGTCTCTATGTATTAGATGTCTGATTTGTGCTGAGCACTGTTCTATGCTCTGGGTTATAGAAGTGAAGAAACACAAACATTTCTGTCCTTGTGGAGTTTACATTCTAATTGGGGGAGACAGACTATAAATGAATTAATAAGTAAAAGTATGGTATAACAGATGGTAAGAAGTGTTATGCTGAAAAAAAAAAAAAAAAGAAAAAAACAAAAACCCACAACAAACAAAAAAGCAAGGAAGGGAGACTAGGGAGTTGCTGTTTTAGCTGGGCTGGTCAGGGAAGGCTTCACTGAGGTCCCATGTGAGCCAACACCTGAAGGAGATGAGGGAGAGCAGCAGGAAGTACACTCTAGAAACAAGGGAAGCAGGTGCAAAGATCCTGAGGCAGGGCCATGACTGGAAGTTTGGAGAAGCAGCAAGGAGGCCAGTGGGGCTGGAGCAAAGTAAGAGGTGGAAAGAGTGGCGGGAGAGAGATGAGAAAACTGGGCCAGATCACCTACAAGTATGATGGGAAACCATTGTAAGGTTCCGAGCACAGGAATGACATGATGTGACATTTTAAAATTCTCACTCTAGCTGCTGTGCTGGGAATAGATTTTAGTGGGCACCAAGGCAGATGAAGATTTTCATATTCATGCCTTACCACCTTTTAAAGCTTGAGACCACAGAACAGTTTACACTTCCCATTTTTTGACATTACTTTCATATATCGATTTATGTTATATTGGTAGAATCTATGTTCTTGAGGATAAATGTGAGCTGACAGATGGATTTGACTCTCTTCCCAGATGGTCCAGACTTTTATACATTGGTCAAGTCCGTTTGGAATTTTTTCCAGATTAAAAAAAAATGTGCAAATAAAATACCATGTATGATTGATGAGGTCAAGTAATATGAATGATAAACTACTTAGGCAATTCTTTTACTTTTGAATACATTGTAAAATTGGTGAAAGCGAGATCTTACTGCATTAGCATCCATAGGTTCTGCCAATGTCTTCTTACTAATGATTGTTATAGCAGCAGCACCAAAATGGATGAATGTATTGATATAATTTGGGATCTTGGGTCATTTAGGTGGTATTTGAATTTGAGTTTTTCTGTTGTGTACTAGGTGGATGAGATGACCTCAGATTTCTTTAAATAAAGATACTAAGTAGTCAGTCTAATGCGTATCACAGGAGTGGGGTGAGCTGAAGGGAGGACACGGATACTTGGCTCTGTTGTGATGTGTGCACAAACACTTAACATTTCACCCCAATTTTGGCTGCCCTGTTGGTACTAGATCAAGCTCTGAAACTCATTTTTCTTGCCTGTAATTAGAAATAACTGTACATGATGATGCAAGTGAAGTTGTTAGGGGTTAATCATTGAGTAATGAAACCTTCGTTACTTAACATGTACCTAAAATAATTTTTTGGCTTTTAAATGAAAGATACGTTGGAAGGTAGAATTAGAATGAAGAATAGCCTTAATTAATATAAAAAAATGTCCCGGTAGAACAACATGGTTTGGTAGGAAGTTATTTACAGCCCAAATATAAGATAGAAAATTCTAGCTGCTTGTGTGAGAAAGGGAAAAAGGCCTTCAGGTTTCTAGGAATTGATACGCTGCAGCTAAACAGTGGGCAATAATGAGATACTGTAATTTAAAATTGGTGCAGTAGTCTGGAGTGCATTAATGCAGTCACAAGAACCATGAGGTAATCTTTCCAGTAAGTTCAACTGTATCTGTATTTGTCTACTGTATCCAGACTCTGCAGCTCAAAGGGAAGGTATTGGAAAGTGTTGAGGGGAGCTCTCAGAATTTCTGACCTTAGAATGGCAGCTAAAAAAACAAAGGGAAAAAAGGCATGGGAAATAAAAGTTTGAGGGTAATTTAAAAATGATCTATGGTTCTGAAAGCCTTTTAAATGTAACAGCAAGTGGTGTTTCTGAAGTTCTTTCTTTCCAGACACTTTCTATAAGACCGTGGAAAAAATTGGGTTGGTTACTTGTGGCAGGAGAAAACCTATGAAAGTGCTTACAAATGTAGATTTACTGTTACCACTAAAAAAAAGACATCACAATATTTTGTACTTTTACAATTAAGAATAAAGTTGATTGTTATATTAATTTTCATTGATTATCCTTTGCTATGGGGAGCTTTTCAGGATAGTTCTAGTCTGCAGTTTCCGTGCGGTTTGCACATTTGTCGTGTTTTATTACAGGTAATATGCACACTCAGAGACATTTCCTTGTTCTTTATCTTCTTGATCCAAATTAGGTACTTTTCTGATTTTATGACTTAAAAGTTATGATTTTGCATCACCTCCCTCAGGCCTGTGTCCATCAGCCCCTCTCACTGCTTGTATTTCTGCTTCTTCTCTCAAATGCTAAGGCAGTGTTTAATATTCAAAGGCTGGGGGTAGTTTTCCTCACCCCTTTATCTTTCCCAAGGCAGGGTTGCAAAATCTCTGCTTCTCTGCTGTGTCATCTCACTTTTCTATTCACAGTAGCCTCTTGGGCCCTGTTTCCCTTATTATTATTATTTTTTTCTTTTTCTAATAGTCTCTAATTAGAGTGACTTGCTGTTCTTGTACATTGAAACAAAAATTCTTGCCATAGCTGAACAGGTGATTAGTAGCAACTATGAAGTTACTAAAATTCTGAGAAAGCAAAGGAAACTTGTCTTTGTATGTGATGTCATGATTTGAACAACTTGGCTTTTCATGGATTTAAGGAAGAAACAGAGGGTAGCAAATTTTCAGTCTTAATTATCCTTATAAATTAAATAGAATGAAATGAAAATACTGTCATCACATGTATAAAAGTAGAATAGAGATTTGAGAAATAAATGTTGCAGTGTTATTTGGAACCTTTCTCACTTTTGAATGTTATTATTCATCGATGGGCATAGCACCTTTCCTCCCTCCCCATTAAAAAGTCCTTATTTTAAAAATTTTTAAAACTGATGAAAATTATATATATATTTATAGTGTACCACATGTTTTGAAATATGTATACATGTGGAATGGCTAAATCAAGCTGATTAACAATGCATTACTTTACATACTTATCAGTTATTTGTGGTGAGAATACTCAAAATCTCTCTTAGCAATTTTCAAGTATACAATACATTGGTGTTAATTGTAGTCACCATGTTGTACAATGGATTTCTTGAACTTATTTCTCTTGTCTAACTGAAATATTATATCCTTTGACCAACATCTTCCCAACACCATCTCCCTCACCCTTGGCCCCTGGTAACCACTGTTCTACTCTCTGCTTCTATGAGTTTGACTTTTTCAGATTCTACGTGTAAGTGCGATTATGCGATATTTGTCTTTCTAGCCTGGCTTATGTCAGTTAACATAACGTCCTCCAGGTTCATCCATGTTGTCACAAATGACAGGATTTTCTTCTCTTTTGAGGATGAATAGTAATTCCATTGTGTATATACCATATAGTAATTCCACTGTGTATATACCATATAGTAATTCCACTGTGTATATACCATATAGTAATTCCATTGTGTATATACCACATTCTTTTATACCACATCATTTATCCGTCGATGGGCACTTAGGTTGACTCCGTATCTTGGCTAGCGTGAATAATACTACAGGGATCATGGGAGTGCAGATATCTCTTTGATGTACTGATTTCAATTCCTTTGGCTATATACCCAGCAGTGAGATTGCTGGATCATACAGGAGTTCTATTTTTTAATTTTTTGAAAAACCTTCCTTCTGTTTTCCATAATGGCTGTACTTCCCATCCTTACTGAGGTATAATTTACATACAGCAAAATGCACATATTTTGAGAGTACAGTTCGATGAGTTTCGGCGAACATATATATCCTTGAATATGTTGCTCTCACCCCAGAGAGTTCCCTCCTGCCTCTTTGCAGTCCTTTCTCTTCCACATCCTGCTCCAAGCAACTACTGATTTGAATTCTGTCACTACAGATTAGTTTTGCTTGTTCTAGAACTTGATACATATGTCCTCTTTTGTATTTGGCTTCTTTTGCTCAGCATGATATTTCCAAGATTCATGTTTCTTCTTTTTTGCTGCTGACTGACCCCATCCCCCAAGTTTTAAAATAACTTTTCTTCATAACTGTGACTTTCTAATCATAAAGCTGAAGCCTCAGGGCAATTTAGTATTAAAAGTTCTTGTAGCTTCTTAGGTCTGTAGCTTTGTTGCCTCAGTTTAGGGAATAATTTTAGTGAGGTTCATTTTCTACCTAGCCCAATGCCAGTGCTCCCCCTGTACCTGCCAACTCCACCTTCCTTTTCATGTTTCCTTCTATATAGTAAGCAAAAGTGAGAAGTGAGCTGATTACATTGTATATATATATCCTAGTGTGAAATACCATAATGGTCTTTTTCCAATCAGATAGGAGTTTGCCAGGCTTTACTGACACTCTGTAAGTTTATCCCCCCCCCCCCCACCGCCTTGATCAAGAGCCTTGTTGGGTGTTATATGACATAAAATTTATTTTTAACTGTTTCCATTACACATAGAGGAAAAAACTGAGAATTATAGAACCAAGCTGATACAAGTAGAATATCAGAAATCAAATTCTAATAGATTTTAACTAGGATTTAAAATGGAATGGATTTAATAGCTGGAGTTCTTAACCCAGAGACTGAGAACTCCAATGGGATCTAGCAATGGCCTTGAAACATGTGTTCAAAGTCAAATAAAAGCACAAACAATGCTAAAAACCAGAATTCCCCTCCCTCATCCTACCCCAGTCCCATTTACAACCCTTCATAGGCACTGATTTTTACTCTTTTGGTTGTTTTTTTCCCCCTGGGTATTTCTATTTCTGATAGTATACCTATGGCTGTTTTTTCTTGAGTTTTCTATTTTAGACATTGTATATTGACTTTCAGCTATGGAAGATGAAGATTTAGCCCCCCTCCAGAACTTTCTCCCATCGCATCTTCCTCCTTCATCCTCTCTATATGGTTGTATCCTAGTTTTGGTTAAATAATCAGTGCTCACCTTTTTATAACTACATAAATGTTGACATCTAAGCCATATAGTATACTATGATTATGTTTTCTCTTAGGCAGTTTTGCTGCTGCTGTTGTTTTTCGTGGAGTTAATGAGTGAATGGTCCTGTTACCTTCCTTCTGTGTTGGATTTCCCCTTTCCTGGATCCCATGTTTCTTTTATTCTGTTTTTCTCTTGTATTGATGGAGCACGTTCTTCAGTTGTTTGCTGAGATACAGTGCATGTGAAGTTTATTTTTTGAGAGCTTGCGTGTCTGAAAATGTCTTTCTTCTTTCCTCATACTTCATTGATAGTTTTGCTGGGAAATAATTCTCTCTTAGAATTTTGAAGGTTTGTTGTTCCTTCTTCATCTTGTAGCTTTTAATGTAACGGTTGAAGAAAGTCTGATGCCATTCTGATTCACAAACCTTTGTACAGGTCCTGCTTTTTTCTTTTCTTAAAAGCTTTTAAAGTTGTCGCTTTATGCCTTATGTTCTCACGTGGGAGGATAATGGCTTGGGTCTTTTGCATGTCATTTTCTTGAGTGCTTGGTGCCTTTTCAATCTGAAAACTCAAGTCTTTTGTTCTGGCAAATTTTCTTTTATTATTTTACAAGTGTTTTTCTCCACTCCATTTTTCTCATTTTCCCTCCCCTGGAATTCCTGTTTGGTTAGTACTGGGCCTCTTGAATCCATCCCTTTGTTTTCTTTTGCCTTCTCTCTCTTGTTTTCTGTGTTTTTCTGTTTGGAGATTTCCTCAAGGATATCTTCTAAACTTTCTATTGGATTTTTAAAGTTTCCATTACATTTTTAATTTCTAAGAGTTATTTTTCATTTCTTGAAACTTTTTATAGCATCATGTCCTTGTTTCAGTGACATAATAGCTTCTCTTAATTTTCCTAAGGATTAGGAAAGGGTTAATTATAGTTTTTAAAAAATTTTTCCTGCATAGTTTCTGTTCTTCCACCTCCTTCCAGTATACTTTTCTCTGTTTGTTTGTTTTGATGCCTGTCATTCCATTCTGCAGTCTTTCCTTGAACGTCTGGTGACACTTGGCTAGCCATTTGTATGTGAGAGGGAGCTATCTGTAGAGCTGATTGGCAGCTCAGAGCATGTTATGGAGCTGGTCTATGATGGTTGGGGATGGACTTAGCAGTGTCTCCAGTGAAACCTCAAATGTCACTGTCTATATAGATCTTAAGGGAAAAGGCGTAAGTCTCCCGTGTTGGGGCTCAAAGTCAAGCTGCCAGTGTTATTGGAACCTAACCGCTGAAGGAGGCTGGGGGTCTGGAGGGGCTGAGGATCATACTGCTTTTACAGGCTCCACTTTGACTTCATCCTCCTGTTTTCTGTCCAGTGCTTCATGCCTTCCCCTCAGCTGTGCCTGGAATTTCCAGGTCCAGATCCTTTCTAAATCAGTCTCTCCAGATTTGGCCAATGCTGTGTGGCTTGATGAGGGTCTGGGGCTCAAAATACTCCCATAAAAAGTTTTCACCCTGCACCCCTGCCTTCAGTATACTTGCTGCCTCCTTTTCAGTGCTAGCAAACCCTGCTCCAGGCAGAGGTTTTCAGATTTCTCTGGCTTGCTAATTTTTATTATCTATCATCCATCATCTTGCCAGCTTCCAAAATTTTGTTGTCATCTCTTATTTGCTGTTCCTCCTCTCTGTTCTCTCTTTTCTTGTGTTTTATGTTTGAAAGAAATTCCTTTGTTCTTTCTTTGGTGGGATTGGAGGAAGGAGTAGAGATAAATGGAATTGTCTTTGTCAGATTTTCAAAGGAGTCTGTGACACCCCCCCCCCCAAGTTAATAATCATTCCACTCTGCTTATCAAGGGAGATTACAGAGTCCTTTTTTTCAAGACTTTTTTTTTTTTTTTAAACATGGGAGAGTCTCAATAGAAGTATGATTTAGGTGTTGTCCTGAAGTTGTATGAATGGACAAGGTGCTTTCTCAAGAAACCTTCTAATCTTAGCATTTTATCTTCATATTTTCCATGCTTGTTGGAAAAATGTTGAAATTTGGTTTTGTAATTGCAGAAGCATAGCATCAGTGAATGTGTTCACCACCACACCAAATCTTGTAGACGAAGAATATAGATTTTTCAATTGTCAAGAACATGGTAGACTTTCTGAGGTGTTGGCAATGTCCTATATATGGATGATGGCTTGGAATATATGAGTGAATGCATTTGCCAAACTCACCAAATGCTACACTGGAGATGCATTTGCATATAAATATTGCCTAAAACAAAAAATGGAAACAAAACTGTAAACAAATATTAAATTCTAATTTAAATAAAAATACATGTTAAGACTGTCAAAAGTATATGAAAGTAGTTCTGTGCATTGTAAAAGGTCATGGTTCTTTTTATTTTTCCATGTTGTAAAAAGTGAAAATTTTTAACTAGGGTAGAAAATAAAAACTCTTTATCATGTGCATTGTAACTACCCCTCCCCAATCCTTTTCTCTCCTTTTAATGTTTATGTTGTGCCTGTGCTAGTCACTATACTGTGGAGATCTATGAGAATGGTGGAGATTGTCTTATTTAATATCTAATATTCAAAACACAAGGCAAAAAACCCTTGGTTATCCTTTCATTTTGAGATTGTGGACCAAGTGACCTATCAGCTGAATAGGAAATTTGCAAGGAGGACTGGGGAAGGAATAATAGCATGGACTCCCACATTGATCATTCCCTTTTTAGATATTATTAACATTTATGTGGTGCTTGATATTTTCAGAGTGCTTTATCCCTAGTAATTTTTTCTAGATTCACTCAGAGGTAGGCTAGGACTAGTTTTCTCATTTCATGAGAGAGAAACTACAGACATAAAGAAGTGGCGATGTGCCCAAGTGAGTGAGGACCAGGATTAGAATTCTGCAGGTACACCAACCAAGGGGATACGTGGGAGAGGGAATTAGGAACTGTTGCATACAGAGTACCAATGAAGACTGCCAGATGATGACTTTAGACTGGCAAGACTTTGGACTGACCCAAGATTGAATCTGTTTTATTGTAGGTAAAAGAGAACCTGCTTTCATGCAAGATGCTGCTGCATTGCAAACGGGATGAGCTTCGGAAACTGTGGATTGAAGGAATTGAACATAAGCATGTCCTGAACTTGCTGGATGAAATTGAGAATATCAAGCAAGTACCTCAAAAGCTGGAACAGTGCATGGCCAGCAAGCACTATCTCAGTGCCACCGACATGCTGGTAAGGGAACAGCCAGCGCTAAGGGTCATTTCTGCTGAGATGTAAAAGCACTCTCCTTTGTTCTGCCTGAATCCTGTAATGCATGTAGCACATTACAGACTGCCCTCTTGGGATTCACGGGCCCTTGCAGGTGAAGCCTGGCTGGTTCTCTTTCTAATTCCAGTGTTTGAAATGGTAGGTGATTATTGTTTATGCACCGTCTGCCTTTGGAACAATGGCAAGAAATACAGTGGTAAGAAACCAGTACTTAAATCATGTTGGAATGGTAATGAGAGGTGTCTTTTAGCCTTAGAGGAAGATAGTTAATGAATCCCATTTTAAAGAATGGAATCTACGCGGGGCAGAACTTTAGAAGATTTATAAACTTAGCATTCCACGAATTCTTTGTAGGAATTTTACATTAAGGTTTTGGTTTTTTTCCTTCAAATTGATACAAAAGAAAATTGTTTGAGACTCATACTGGGAGTAACTTTGTTAAGCAAGAGTACTCCACAACCTAGCCTTCAGCCTCTCTCTTAGTCTATTGTGTTCTGCCACTTTTTGAATTAGTGAAAGTTCACAGAAGGTTGCAATTGGTGGGGCATGTGGCTGAGTGTCAAGAAGAATAAAAAATAGCAATGCAGAGTTTGCTCCCTAATATCCTAACGTTCCCAGGGCCTGTGGCTCTGAGAGAGGCTGCTCTATCTCCCTCTCCCTTCCACTCACACGCCCCCACTTCCGTCGCATTCCGAGTTGGCTGAGGACTTACAGAAGCCCCCAGCAGCAGATGGACTGCATCTGAATTTTGTTTCACCAAATTAGATTGGCTTTAACACTGGAAAAAACACTGAGCGGAATTGTGGGGACACAGGTTAAATGCTCTAAGTGGTTCTAATTCATTCAGACTTCATGAAAAATTCTGCTAGAAGTGCTTCATAAGAAGCTTTTAAGAAAATCTAGTAACAAAGGAGGGAGAAGTAACGGGATATTCTATCATACGTTAAAACCTGGTTACAGGATAGGACGAAGTGGTCACTTTCCACAGTGGAAGGTTAATCATAGTCTGCTCTTGGGAGTGGCAAAAGAATTGGTTATTTTCAGCATCTTATTCAAAATAATATTTTCCTTAATAATGACTGCAGGGTGTCCAACAGGAAAAAAATTGGTTACTTTTCAGCTTTAGTGTTGGTTTATGAGTTAGGAATGAATATTTGTACTGAATTATCTAGATTCAGTAGTCAGAATAATCTAGATTCAGTAGTCAGAATACAAAAGTTTGTATATATTTGTATAGTGTAGTAGCATATACAGATCTATTAGAATCATGATTTTTTTTGGAATGGGTCTGCTTTTAAGTTAGTGCCACATATTAAAATAATTTGCTAGAATTCATTTCTGTGTTAATTACATTCATTTTAGGATTTCAGATTTCTGTTTTATGGTCTTATTACTTAAGAGCTGATTTATTTACTTAAGGGCTAATCAATAATGAATACTGTCCCCTCTCCTTTTTTTTTGACCTGTGTTTCTTCAGGACCTCATTAAAAAACTTCTTTACATTCTTGGTTGCAAGTTACAGAAATTTGACTCTAACTAGCTTAGGTAAAAATGATTGCTTGACTCTTGTACCCAAGCTGTTAAAGGGATGGGAATGTATGTGGAATGCCACCTATATGTTCTCTCTGAGTGTCTTCTTCATTGTTCTCCTGGCCTCTGGTCTCTTGCACATGTTGGTTTGGGTGTTGGTAGAGAACAAGGGGTATAGGCTGTACTCTACATCTTCCCAGCTTTGCAGAAGAAAATAATTTTTTTTCCTAATTCAAAAATTTAGATTTATAATCTAGATCGAGCCAGCTTGGGTACTATGGTCATCAGTTCTAACTAAAACCATGTGGTTGGGGAGTTGAGGGGTGGAGGAAGAACAGTTGCCTCCAGAAGAGAATGTATATGAGACACATTTCCCAGCATTTTCTTTTTCTTTCTCTCTGTTTGAAGTTGTTTATATATTCTGGTTACTAATTCTTTGTTAGGTGGTTTGCAAACATCTTCTCTCGTTTAATGGTTTATCTTTTTACTTTGTTTACTTTGTTATAAAGAAATTTGAAATTTTAATGAAATAATTTTTTTTAATTTATGTTATATGATTTTTGTTTTAAGACAATTTTTTTCCATCCCAATTTCATAAAAGAGCATCTCCTATGTTTTCTTCTTTAATCCATTGAAAGTCCATTTTTTTTTATATAGTGTGAGCCAGGGATCTAATTTTATCTTCTATAGAGTCAGTTGGCTTAGACTATTTATTGAAGCCTTTTTCTACTGATTTGTAATGCCATTTTGATCACATACCAAGTTTTCACATATGCATGAGTCTTTTTCCTGAGCTCTTTATTTTGCCCAATTGATCTCATTTGTACCTGCACCAAAACCATATTGCTTTAATTGCTATAACTTTATAATATATCTTAATGGGAGGTGAAGATATTCCTTCATCTTGCTGTTCAAAATTATCTGTGTCATTCTTGGCCCTTTACTCTTCCACAGGAATTTTAGGATCAGCTTATGAAGTTCCACTAAAAAGTGTGGTGGAATTTGGATTGAATTTAAGAGTTCTGTCTTTGCAATATTGAGTCTTACTATCAGTGTGAACAGGATGTGCCTCTCATTTATTGAAATTTTCATTTATGTCCATTAATAATGCTTAGTAATATATTCCTTAGAGGTATTGCATATATGTGGTTAGATTTATTTCTTGTTATCATATGTTTTTTTGGTTGCCTTTTAAAATAGTAGCTCTTTGTTAATTATAGTTTCTGGTTATTTGTTGCTGGTGGATAAGGATATGATAGATTTTTTTTTTTCCAAAACATCATTGTTTATTTGTCAATAACATCTCAATAAAGTGGGGAAAACATTTTTTTTTTTTTTTAGATAGCTAGAAGGGTAATTCTCTCTCTCTTTTTTTTAAATTTTATTTCAGCTTATTATGGGGGTACAAAAGTTCAGGTTATATATATTGCCCATGTCCCCCCATCCCCCGAGTCAGAGCTTCAAGCGTGTCCATTCCCCAGACAGTGCGCATCGCACTCAAGATATGATAGATTTTTGCTTTTTAATTGACCATATATTTTCCAGAACTGATTCCCAATCCTGTCTGCCTGGAAAATGATGACTTACTCTTTAAGACTTGGCTCACATTTCATCAACACTCTGAATGTCTCTGCCATTCAGATAGCTAGGTAATTTTCTTTATGTTTACATAAGCTCATGTATTTCATTTTAATATAATTGCTTCTGTTTGTATGGTAGGTCATTGAGGGTAGGGGTTGTGTCTTATCTATTTTTGTCTGCCCTGTACCTAGCATAGTGTATGTAGCTCATATAGTCAGAGTTTACAAACCATTAGCCAAATGGGTAACTGTGTGAAAGACTTCAATACCAGTACATGGAGAAAAAGGTTTTTCTTTTCTGGGAGCTCTAGTCTGTTTTTTCTCCTCTGATTAGTTTTTTAAAAATTTTATTATTTTTTATGGTGAGGTTCTCTAGTTTCTAACCTTTTCTTTTTGTAATATATAAATGAACAACAATTATAATCATAGATAGTATGTATTGAACACTTACTATGTGCTAGTACCATTTTAATTATGTTACATTTGTTGACTCATTTAATTCTCACAACAAACCTGAGAGATAGGTTTTTGATATCATTACTATTTTATAGATGAGGTGGTTGCTTTACATGATCTTGGGAGTTGGCATATCCCAGTACACAATGATTTGTATATCCCAATATACAAAGATTTCATGGAGGTAGGATTTAAGGTGTGCTTAAAAGATTGAAAGTATTCTTCAACTTGCTCTTTTGCATATGAGTGAATAGTAAGTTCTATAATTGCTCTTTCATTGGACTTCATATAAAAACTAATATTTTCTTTCCCCATGGTTATGTACTATTAGGAGTAAAATCTACTTAAGGTAAGGCATCTTAAGGGTGCAAATGGAAATCTTTGCTAAAAGATATCAGATGAAAGTAAAGACAAAACAATCTAGTCTTTTAAAACCTCTTGATTTCATCGGATTTGTTTGCCAAAAGATTTTACGTTTCCATTTTAAGGCAGATGCAGATGCAGAGTAATTTAATTCCTACTCAGTATAGATTAATAAATCCAGAGTAAATAAATCAGTGGTGACCCGCTGTTCTTGCCAGCTCTCGCTATTCCTACGTCACCATCGGACTAGCCTGGTAGCTATAGGCTTGAGATATTTATTTCTTCTTTTGATATGATAACCCGAGTATTGCATAAAATAATTAAATTGTCACGACAGGAAATGTCTGCAAATAGGTCTGTCCTTTTGTTTCCTTCTTCAAGGTAAACAGCTGCTGTTGGCTTATGAAAAGCTAAAAGTGATCCAACAAGAAGCCTGTAGCCGTCACATTGAAATCAGAGACTTGATTAATATTGTAGCCTGTAGCTTTGTGATATGTACGGTTTAAATTAGACCTTTGCAGTCATTGTGCTGGGTTGATGCAAGCACATTAATGACATAATTTCTGGTTGCTGCATCACATTTCTGCAGTCTGTCCTTTGTATTCCACTCACATTAATTGAAGTAATTTTGCCAGTGAAGCGTGTTTCAAACCTCTGCATTTAAATTGAAATTTTAATTCCCTTATTGTCTTGAAAAGACGGCTGAAGATGCCTTGTTACAGGTTTCATTATCACTCAAAACACTCCAGCTGCTGGTTCTAATGTACGAAGACTGATTAATTCTAGGAAGAATTATTAATATAAGAATAGCAGCTTCTTCGCAGTGGCATGAGCTAACTGGGAAGGTATTTCATGATAGTTAATATTTTTATAAACTTTTTTTTTTAAAGGAAAATTTGTGTAGAAGTCTGCATCAAGCTAAAATTGCACAGAGGAGCTTTGAAAACCACTTACACAAATTCTGATTTATCAGCCCATAGAAGTCAATTCATAATTGCGTTCAATCACTAGAAACCAAGCCCGTGCGAGTGGTTTTGAAGCACTTTAGCTGACAGTCACAAGGCTTGTGACTAAAATAATTTTTTCATTTCTAAGCCTTCCTGAGATTGTAGAGATTTTGAATGTCTCTTAATCATTTTGTCTGTCTTTATTTATATGCCTTTTTAAAAAGAATCCATAGCTGTATAGTCAGATAAGGATTATTATGATAATTATAATAATAACTTATATTTATGTAGCTGTCTTCTTCCCAGAGGATCCCAGAGTGCTTTGCTGAGAGAATGGTATGGTGGAATCATTTTACTTTTACTTAAAATGTAGCCATATCTAGGATAAAGAGAGTAAGGTAGCTATTTTCTAAGATCCTGTGTTAAAAGTAGGTATATTGGTACTATTTTCAGTTTATAAGATTCTTTGCAATTGTTGTGTAACGTTGAGAGTTGTGAACGTCAGCATAGGTCTTAGTTAGGGTCAGTTGGACTTGTGCTTGATTCCCAGCTTTGATTCTTACTAGCTGGATGACTTTGGCCAATTATTTAATTTATCTTTGCTGAAAGTTGGAGTTAAGAATAATATATTCCACCCAGGGTTATTGAAAGGATGAAATGAGTTATTAAGCCATGTATGTAAAGGATGGGCAGTATGCAGAGTAAGTTCTTTGAAATGTTATTTCTAATTAATTGATTACTGGTAATTTAGCAAAAATATGGTGATTGCTCCCATGCTATAATCTCAAAAACTGTTCTGGAGGTGGGCTTATTTTGAGTTAGTAAAAGAATTGAAGTAGGGCTAGATGAAGCATTTTTGACCCCTATACTTCATGGCCCAACATGGATATGTACCGGAATGAAAGACCGGCCCACCCTTTTTACAGTCAAAGGAACTCCTAAAGGCAGATAGGATTTTTCTCAGAAAGCAGTTCTCGTGTGCTCTAATCCATGCACAGATGGGTAATTAAGATCCAAAGTTCTATGCCATATTTTTGGAATTTGGCATGGACAAATTTCAGATTTTCTGTTATCAGTTACCTCTATGGCCTACATCAACTGTATGTTCATAGAATACCCATTGATTGTATATTACAAGCAACGTAATTTATTGGTAAACTATCCAAGGTTTGCTTGCTGCAAAATCAAGTCTTAGGTTACTAAATGTGTTAATCTACTGGGTATTGTAATTAAATATATGCCAGGTCAGTATTGAAAGGTGTTTATCAAAAATGTTGATTTTAGTAGAGTGGTTGATGTTAAGCTGTTGTTTCTGTGAATACTTAGATAGCAGGACCAGTGGCCCAGTGAGGTTGCTGCCATTTGTGCCAGTAAATCTGTATCATTAGCAAATAAATTAATCTTATTTTCTCTTCTTTATGAGCAGGGATTGGGTAATCATGCATCCACTATCAAATGATTAATGTTCAAATAATAAAAAAAGGAGCCAAAATATACATCCCTTTTATCTGGCTTGGAAGTTTCTGAGATCTCACACAACTTTTTTTTTCTCATTACTCTGGGAATGGTATTGAGGTGAAAGCTCTATAGATATAAGAAACTGGAATATTCTAGTGAGCTTATTGGTCTGAACCTGAAAGTGGTTCAGTGACTCTGCAAAAATGTGCCAATATTCCATATGGATTTCTCCACATCATGACAAAAATATATCGACGATCAATAATGAAATAGCCATCACTAAGGCCCATCTATCTGTTCCTAGTGTAGAATATCAGTTTGAAAGACTGAGGCTGATATTCTATACTAATAATTTATCAGGAAAGAATTTGGCACATATTTTGATAGACGAACGATTGGGTCTTTAATGTGTGATGATGCCATTGTTGATCACGTCTGTTGTTGGTATGTGTGTCTGTGAAGGTGGCCTTGACCTTGAAGGAGATTACATGCTACTTGGAAGAGACAGATGGTGAACAAATAACCAGCATAAACAGTGTCTCATATCATGACAAATGATATGGAGAAAAATATAATAAGAAAGGGAATACTGGGGTGGGGGCAGGGGTAGTGTGGTTTGCTATTTAAATAGGGTGGTCAGCCGTAGCTGCGTCTAGCTGCATTTGGGACCCCCTTCATTCTCTCAAATACCTATATCTGATCTCTTCAGAAAGATTTAGGAAAAGCTGAAAATAAAGTTATTAAACGAGTAACCTTGTTTTTTTTTGTGTCCAAAATTAAGTGAGTAGGTTTGTGGCAGCTTTATTTTTCTCTAATAGGGTAAAAAGTACAGGGCTTTATAGCAACTATTTTTCATGCTGCTCAAAGCCCTTTTCATTTATATTTGTTTTTGAATGCTGGGGTTTCTAAAAACCAGACTGTGTTGATAGGCACCTGGTTATGGTATTAGTTTTCTTTCCCTTTTAGTTTGCTTTTTAGTCTCCTACTCATTTGCCTCTTTTATTTTAAAGCCATTAGAAATTCTACTCTTACAAGGTTCAGCAATTTCCATGTGGCTTGCTTAGCTGTAGGGCAGTGATTCCCAAACTGCACATTAGGAGATCTTTCAGGAATTCTAAAGAATGTAGCCCAGGCTACATCCCAGACTAGTTAAATCGAAATCTCTGGGGGTGGGCCATGGGCTTCAGTAATTTTTGACATTCTCTAGGTGATGCCAACGTGCAGACAAATTTGGAACTATTGGTGTAGGGGATAGCTTGTGTTATGAGTAGAGCAAAACTCATTGTTCTTGTTTTCTTTTAATAACAGCTGTAAGTAGTTAGAAACCAAATATTTGCGTAAGACACACATCACATGGTGATATTTGCATTTATGTAGAAATGTTATTGTTTGAAGTTGCTTTGTTGCCATCCTTTATTGTATAATAGTTTTGGGATAGAGCTGATAGGCGTTTGGCTTTTAGTCTGATTTTGTAGTCTCATTATTTGGTCAAAATAGATTCAGTTTGATAGTTAAATTAGATGATTCTCCAGGTTTGGACTGATTGCCACTCTTGAGAGCTGTCATCTTGATGCTCTGATTTGTGCATATTTGCTGTAGGTCTGTATTTGACTTACTGGAGAGATTTAATGGGTTGAAATTGGGGCATAAATTTATAAATTGACAAGTGGTGGCTGTTTACGGTGTGGCATAGTGGAAACAAAATGGATTTGAAAAGCAAGAAGTTCTTAGTTCTAGTCCTGACTCAACAACTCACCATTTCTGTGAACTTACATAGATCACTTTCTCTGCCGCTTTTTTAGTATCCCATCTGTAGAGTAGATCTGCAAATACTTACCTTGTCTAGATTATAGAATGAGTGTGAGAATAGAAGTGAAATATTATACAGGAAAAGTGCTTTGTAAAATATGAAGCAGTACACAAATTTAAAATGTTATGGGCATCATTGTCATCATCATCATTACTCAGTGCCAGGTTAAAAAAAAAAAAGGCAGTAGTTCAGGGGTTGTTTACATTGAGCAGATTTTCTTTTCTGATGCTACCATCGCTGATGCACACATGTTTTAGTCATGTAAACCACGTGTGTATGTCTACACATTTGAATCTGTAGGAGTGCTCTAAGTGAAGCATAACACCCAAGTTGTTTGCTGACTTCCTCCATTGTTATTCCTGGTTTCAGCCTCAGTTATGAACTTCCTTGAACAGATTTTTTGTTGGTCAGTCTGTGGCCAGATGGGAATCAGGTATTTGTGTAAATTGCAGCTGATGACAACCCATGATGTTGATAGGCTCTTTCTGTCTCCACTGGATGATGGTCTAAAAATGCTAATCAGTACCTTTCGCTTGGCTTAACAAGATAGGAGGAGCTTGTTAAAGAAGTCTATTTTCTCTGAGATTCCCAATACTAATTACTTGTGGTTGCCTAGCTCTTAAAATGAAAAAAAGAAGAAAAGAAAAAAAAGCCACGTTCCTCTATCATTCCTTTGTGGGATTTTAATAGCTCATGTTAGTAAAGAGCTGTATAAGTGCTGAGCATTTCTAATGGATTTGGGGCTCTTGCAGAGTGTGGGCGAAATTGTCTTGATGTAAGTGTGAGCCTGAAGTGATTGTCAGGGACCTCCTTTGCCAACTCTTAAGAAGAGAGTTGTTCTGTCACTTTTTCTTGTCCCAGAATAACAAATAAGGTGATGGGGTAAGTGACTTTGGGCCACTTGTTAAAAAAGAATGTCTTTCCTAGTGGTCTCTTCTATTGCATTTTGGAGTAGAAACTTGGGTTTTAATGCTCTCTTTATAGAACACTGATGGGAACTGGAATTGAAGGGACCAAGAGGGGAGGAATAAGAAAGAATTTTTTTCCTGAGCTTTTCCATAGCAATTCACAATTCTTATCTTTTTCATAAGGTGTTGAGTATAGTTTAGTTTCATCAGGAAAGTCATTGTGAACAGATCTAAGGCCCTTTAGAACAAATAAGTCTCTTAATTTGGCATTATGCATCAGAACCCCTAAGTATATGTAGAACTTTGAACTTGAAATTCTACTTCTAGAATTTTGTGTTAAGGAAAGAATTAAGAATTTTAATTATTATGTGTTCAAAAACATGTACACAAGGATATTTATCACAGTAAGAGCTATGAAAGTAAAAAAATAGCAATGACTTACATGTAGGGAATTAGTTTAAGTCATTGTGATACATTCCTATTCATATATTATGGAGTAATATGAAAACACGAAAAGTCCTGGTATTTAGGGATGGGCGGATGTTCCCAATATGTTGCCAACTGAAAAAGCATGTTTAAAAATAACTATTTTGGGGGAGTGGGAGGGAGTGGGTGATGGAGGTTGCTTGGTGGGTACGATGTGTGCTGTTTCAGTGATGGACGCAGTGAAGGCCCTGACTTCACCACCGTGCAATACATCAGTGTAGCTAAATTGCACTTGTACCCCATGCATAAGAAACAAATGGAAAAAAATAACTGTTTTTATAAAAACTTTTCATGGAAGAGTGATTGGAAGGAATTGGGTTAAAATATTACATATTATTTATTACATCTGATGAGTGAGAATATGGTTGGTCTTTTTGCTTTTGTGATTTTCTGTATCTTTCAAGTTTTCTTGGTTGAGCATGTATTACTTCTGTAATTTGGAAGTAAAATAAAGTTTAAGGAAAAAAAAAGTATCATTCTAGGCCTTACTTTTTTTTTAATCTTTATAATAGGAGTGGGACCCCAGTCTTGACAACATTTAAAGGTCTCTTACAATAGACAGTTCTTAGATTTCATCTCTCAGATACTGTCATTCTGTTAGGCTTCAGAAGCTGATGGAATATCTTAGGAGACCTGGCTGCCCCTACTTTAGGAGAAATAAAAAAAAAGAAGATGACTTTGGCTGTAATAAAATATGGGAATTATTTGTGGTAGAATGCCCTGATGTTTAAGAAAAAAACCCAAAAAACAAAAAAAGTGTGATCCTAAAGAAAGCTCAAGAATAGCTTAATAAAATTGTATGCTTTTAGAACAAGTCTGTATTTTATGGCAGTAATGGGGTGAGATCTTTCATGAAGCTAGAAGTCACATTTGATCTGTTTTGAGTTTTGTTTTCTAAGACAGATCTGAAGAAACTTTAAAGAAGAAATTCACAAGTAAAGGGCCTTTTCTTTGAAGGCCCTTTATCTTGCAGCCCCCCCTCCTTTCATTCACTTATCAATAACTTCATCTCATTTGCCTTATCCTGTAAATTCCATTATCTCCCTGGCAGTCTATTGCATTAAGCCCTTAGTACCTAATATCGCCTCATTTACATTGACACATGCTTGACCTCAGCCCTTCTCCTCTTTTTGTTAATGCACCAACAAGCACTGATATCTCTCTGGAGCATTATCATTTGGCTGTTAGCTCAACTAATAACGACCCTTCATTTGAGCTGGTGAAGGTTTATTAAATAAAAACATGCAATAACCTGGCCGTAATGAAAGAAGAATGGAGGTAGACAGCATCCTGTTTTTAATGGTGAGAGGACGCTGAGTCTGCTTTACAGGGATTGGGTTTCTTGGGGAAATGGGGCACCTGGATGGGTCTGATCAATGTTATGTTATCAGGCTGCTTTAAGAATGGGCATTTTTGATCTCCTGATTTGGTCACTGTTGATTAGCATATAGGCTGAGAGTTAGAGAGGAAAAAGTGTTCTTGCTTCGGGCACTTGGCCTTGCCCTGGATGCAGCTGTCTTGGGAAGTCTGTCTAAAGTATCAGATTGCCAACAGTCCCCAGTAGTCCCCAGGCCTTCAGGCAGTGCCAAAGCTGAGCCATAGGGAGCCAAAAAAAAAAAAAAAAAAGTCTTGTAAGTCTTTTCCAGTGAACTGGGATCAGAGACTGTTTTTCCTCTAGATCCACCAAGACCCCCCGAAACTTTCACTACCGCCTTGACCCTTGAATGGGCTCCCTTTATTCTCCTTTGCATGTCCCGTTCTTTTATTCCCCCCAAACAGAGTTTTTGCATGAAGACAAGTCTAGCCGCTATGGTGGCTGGTGTCGTGCTGTAAACAAAAATATAATGGATGATGTTATCAAGTTTATATTTAAATATGGGTTCACTTGCATGCACTTTTATGTCACACAAGTGAATATGATATTATATTCTACAAATAAAATCGTTCCTAGTTTATCTGATGCAGTTAAATACACAGGTTTCCATAAAGGCCACAGTATTCTACAGTGATCTGATGTCCCAGATGCACCAAAGCTTTCAGAACTGCTGCTAAAACTGTTAGGTTGAACCATATGAAATAGCCAATATTTGATCATTTTTGAGCTGTCGAAACAGTATTTTCATGTGGTTCAGATGAATACATGAAAGGTGCTGTGTGTGTTTTTTGTTTTTGTTTTAAGCCGCGTTCAGTTTGTCTTAACCACCTTCAGTCTGATAAAGATCAGAATTTCTGCTTTGAGAAAGAACGCAAGTGAGTGATCTGGGATTCTTGGTTTGTGTGTGGTAAACGCCATCCCTGTTCGCTTAGAGGTGGGCCCGAATCATTCTGCACCCACAGGGAGACTTGGAGGCTTCTTGTGCCCACCTGGGACTCCCTGAGCTTGAAGGTATAGGCTTGTGGGGTAGAGTGCCATCCTGGGGATCTCGGTCCGAAGTCACTGGAGGTTACCTTCCAGCAGTTGAGGGGCAGGGCGGCAGCAGGTGGGTGACCTGGGCTCTAAGTAAATCCAGGGCTCCAAGGCATGTTTCTTTTGTTGTTCATAGCCAAAGTTGTTTTGGTGTTCTTATTTAGATGAGACTGTTCAAAATTTTGTTTAACTTGTATTTTCTTATGTACACGTAGGGAGGGGGAAGATGTCAATTCTCTGGAGTAGCCTAATTTTCATATCTTTTTATTGCTTCTATAAGTTGGGCCATGGCAACATTTTCAAAATGGTTTGCTTTCTTTAGGGAATTCATTGCCAATATAAGCATTTTTGTTAACTAGCAGGGTGGCTTAGTTCTCAGGTTGGTTTTTTATTTACTTACGAGTTTTTCTTCTTTTTTTGGCTTGAACCTTGTTTCTCTTTAGAAATAGTTACTCCTGTCATTTTAACGTTGTGTGTCTAACCCATCTCAACTAAAAAAATAAAAAGATCATATTTTCTTTTATAGCATTTCTTCAATGAAGCAGCTGCCAAGAATGGCCAACTTTAGTGTTCCTCCAAAATGTGTCCCTTGGTTCATGTCAGAGCACAAAACTAGATCTTTTTTATCTAATAAGCTCGAGTGAAACTGGCTGAAGATGAGCACTGAACTATGAAATAATAATTTGCTATATTTTACATTAAAATGAAATTGAGAAATAGGTATTTGGGAAAAAAAATTTAAGGGTATAATGGTTCTTAATTACAAAGATTTTCCTATATCGTAGACTTACATCTCAACTCAAGGCAAACATTTTTAAATTCTTGATTAAATATACTTTAACTCTATGTTTGAACTGTTTTTTGAGTTCTAGAAACATTTTTTAGAATTTTTGTTTTCTTGTATAGATAGGTTTCTCATAGCAAAACATGGTGTCCTGTTCAATATCATGTGATAAAACATTTTGAATATGCTTGTTTAGCTTCATAATCCTAAAGGGAATGTTTTGTTTTTAACTCTAAAACAGATTTCTGTTATCTATATGAGCAGTTTCCAACTGTGTTGACTAGAACATTAATATTCTGTTAGGTGATAATAGATGTTCTGTGAAAAAAATTCCCTGCCAGTAGTATCTTTTTTCTTCCAAAATTTATTTTTTAAAAAATATATGTAAGAAAAATTCCAAATGTATTTTAGTTGACTCTAATCACTATGTAGTATGCTAACTTTAAGAAATGACACGGTGTACCTGATAATTCTAGGAGGTCCTATTAGAGATCATTTGGGGCATAAATGCATGGTGTTTGATCTGTGAGTAGATGAATAGACAACATTTATCAATTCACTACATTGTACATGTTGTCTATTTAATCTTTCATCTGCTATGTCTTGTCCTATAATTGTAATATATGTTTGTGACATATTAATATTTGTGAACCTGATTTTGATAATTTCTTATAGCAACTAACCTGTGAGACTATTTTGTTGCTGTCTACTTTAATCCAATGGCATCTCTTAAATTCCTGTTGATGTTTCATAGGTGTGTTATTTAAAAAGTACTGTCTTCATTAAATTTGGAAAACAGTGAAATAACTTTTTAAATGACCACTTCCCATACATTAAAAAGGTCTTTTATCATTAGTTATGCACATTTCTAAATATAAGTGGTTATTTAATTTCTACTAAATTCCAAGTGTCAGTAAATACCTGGAAACCAGACCTCCCAGTACATGAGAATTGACTGTCATTGGTGGTCTGTTGGGTTGACTGCTGCCTCATCAACTTTTCCTTTATGTGTAAATGTTATGGTACAAGCTACTTAAAACCAGATAAGATGAATGTCAGATTTCTAAACTGATATTCTAGAGATCAAATGTTGCATTTGATTAACCATTTTCTTCCAATTGATCTGAGTACCACTTCATATGAGTAGAGCAGGGAAAGATAGTGGCTTTGCCTAGCTTCCATTATTTTAGCTTTATAATTAGACTGTTAATAAGTGAAGGCCAGAAAACAAGACACAGTGTTTTCTTATAGAAATGAGAGACTATTGTTTATTCTCTTTTGTGGTAAGGTTTTCAAATCTTTGAAGTTCTTAGACTATTCTTAATTATGTATATGTTAATTGTCCTTGTGTTTTGGATCAAGGGAACATATGCAGAAAATTTGTCATTTAAATGGTTATAATGTTTCAATGAAGGAGATAATACTTACTGCATTAAAACATGTTGGGAATACCCTCTGAGATTTCTCTATTCACAGAATAAATAGGTACTGAATTAAAAATAATTTCAGGGAGCACTCAGTATGTGCCAGCCACTGCATTGAGTGTTTCATCTGAATTTTTATTTTTAATTTAATTAGGTGGCCTTGAAAGTTGACATTATGTAATTTTTTATTTGGAGCATGAGTTATTTGGGTTAAAAATCTTCATGCAAATTCCTACAAACAAATCAAGTGTGGATGTGCAGTCGGTGGTTTTTAAGCTTAAATATCTCAGCTGGATTTAATTACCTTAAGGGATAAGGCTACATGATGGGCCAGTGGTTTACCAAATTATTTTTCATTTCTGGATCCCAGTGTCACTGAAGGTTAATGCATCCTCTTTTCTCTGCTAGAGACCCGAGTTAAAATCCATTTTAGGGCATGAGTGTAAATGAATTTTTTGTTGTTTTTCCTCCTTGGGGACACTTCGGTCATTTTGTGAGGCTTTTTCCATTTGGAATTGCTGGCAGCTTGCACTGGGCCTAGGGGCTCGGTAGTAGGGGCAGTTGCAAGTCAGCATGAAAATGAACTGGCAGCTTCAGAGGGCAGAGCTGGCCTAGGGCTTGTCACTCTTCCATTCCTTGATTCTTTCTCGGTTAACTTACGGAAACTTATTTGCTACTGACATTTGATTATAGCATGTCACAAAAAAGTGATGTGTTTGTGGGTAAGCCCTTGCATTTTCCCTACCATTTCAGGCTGTTTTGTATTTGCCAGCAACCAAGCTTTCTGTAATCACTGTCCACAAACTTCTATCTAGGAGATAGGAGTTACACTGCTGTAGACCTGTGATCAACATGTTTGATCACCGGTGTGTCTCATGGCTTTCATTATCTATTGCTTTTGTGTAAATGCTTTATTTTATAGAAGCATGTTTTTATCCATACCTACATGTAAAGGTTTTACCCTGAAGTATTTAGTTATTACCTTTATCTGTATCTATAAGGCATATTTAGTATTATATAACCTAAGCAAGGAATAGTCACAGCACATTGATCCTTCAGGGAGCTCGCTTGTGCTCTTTTCCCTCTAAGTTCAGCTTGTAGTCATCTCTTCTCTTTCTTTCTCTCTCTTTCTTTTTACATTCTTCATGATTCCCTCTTCCTTCCTTTTTTTTTTCCCTCCTAAGGAATAGTACCTAGAGTATGCTCTTCAAGTTTTTTTTCTTTAAAAAATAGACAAGATCTTTACACATACAGACACATAAATATAATTTTGTATACATGAATAAATGGGATCATATCATACGTGCTGG
>CM052437.1:169670163-169690528 GCA_028533085.1 Varecia variegata
ATTGGTGAACAATAGTGGACAGCAATGGACAGTAGTGGACAGCGGTGGACAAGAGTGGACAGCAGTGGACAGTATTGTACAGCAATGGACATGAGTGGACAGTAGTGGACAGTGGTGGACAATAGTGGACAGTGGTGGACATGAGTGGACATGAGTGGACAGTCGACAGCACTGGACAGTAGTGGACAGTGGTGGTCAGTAGTGTGTAGTAGCAGACTCGAGTGGACAGTAGGGGACACGAGTGGTCAGTAGTGGACACAATTATGCAGTAGTGGACATGGGTGGACAGTAGTGGGCATGCATGGATAGTAGTGGACATGAGTGGACATGTGTGGAAACTAATGAACAGTAGTTAACTCATGTGGTCAGTAGTGGACAGTAGTGGACACACGTGAACAGGAGTGGACAGGAGTGGCCATGAGTGGACACGAGTGGTCAGTATCAGAGAGTAGTGGGCATGTGTGGACAGTAGTGGATAGTGGTGGTCAGTAGTGGACAGTGGGGACACAAGTAGACACTAGTGGACACTAGTGAACATTACTGGACACTAGTGGACACTAGTCAACACGAGTGGACACTGGTGGACATCCATGGACCCTAGTGGAAACCAGTGGAGATGGGTGGACACCAATGGACACGAGTGGACACTTGTGGACATTAATGGACACTAGTAGACATGAGTGGGCCTAGCGGACATGAGTGGACAAGGGTGGACACTAGTGGATGCGAGTGGACATTAGCGGACATCAGTGGACCCTAGTGGACATGATGGAACACTAGTGGACATGGGTGGACATGAGTGGACATCAGTGGGCACTACCGGACATTAGTGGACACAGGTGGACACTGGTGGACATCAGTGGACCCTAGTGGACACAAGCCATCACTGGGCAACAGGAGTGGACATTAGTGTACACGAGTGGACATGAGGGGACATCAGTGGAAACTAGTGGACATTGGTAGACATGAGTAAACATTAGTGTACAATAGTGGACATTGGCGGACACGGGTGGACACCAGTGGACACTAGTAGACAGCAGTGGACACTGGTAGACACGAGTCGACACTAATGGACATTAATGGACAGGAGTGGATACTAGTGAATGCGAGTGGACCTTAGCGGACATCAGTGTATGCTAGTGGACATTGTTGGACATGAGTGGACATGAGTGGACATTAGCAGACACGAGTGGACACTGGTGGACATCAGTGGATGCTAGTGGACACGGGTGGACACTAGTATGGTGGACAAGAATGAACACTAGTGGATACCAGTGGATGCTAGTGGACTTTAGTGGACACTAGTGGGCATTAGTGGACACCAGTGGACAAGGGTGGACACCAGTGGTCGCTAGTGGACACCAGTGGACATGAGCGCAAATTAGTGGACACTAGTGGACATTGGTGGATGTTATTGGATTAGTGTCCACTAGTGGACATTAGTGGATATTAGTGGACACAAGAGGGCCGGAATGGACACCAGTGAACATTAGTGGACACCAGAGGACACCAGTGGACATTGGTGGACACGAGTGGACACCGGTGGACACTGGTGGACATCAGTGGACACAAGTGGATACCAGTGGACACCAATGGACACTAGTGGACATGAGTGGACACGAGCGGACATTAATGGACATGAGTGGAAATTAGTGGATGCGAGTGCACATGAGTGGACACCAATGGACATTTGTGGACACGAGTGAACACGTGTGGACACTGGTGGGCATTGGTGGACAGGAGTATACATGAGTGGACATTAGTGTACACGAGTGGACAAGAGTGGACACTGGTGGACATTAGCGGAGAAGAGTGGACACCAGTGGACATGAGTGGACATTAGTGCGTACCAGTGGACACTGGTGGACATGAGTAGACACTGGTGGACACTAACAGACAGGAGTGGACATTAGGGGACATGAGCGGACACTAGTGGACATTGGTGGACATCAGTGGACACGAGTGGACACAAGTTGACATTAGTGGACATTGTCAGACATTACTGGACATTGGTGGACATGAGTGGACACAAGCAGACACGAGTGGACATTAGTGGGCACCAGTGGACACTAGTGGAGATGAGTGGACATTTGTGGAGATGAGTGGACACGAGTGGACATCAGTTTACACGAGTGGACATTAGTGGACACCACTTGTAATGCACCACTTGTAGTGTAAAAAATGCATTTACTTCTATGTGTATGTGTGTATGAGAAAGAAGTGAGAGAGCACCTGACTCTATTTAGGCATACATGTGACTTAGGCCAACCAAGCTCTGACTCATGATTGCTGTGAGAATAAGTTATTATTAAATCATTCATATAGTGTGTTTTATTTAATCTTAGTTTTAAGCGGCCAACTTTGATTAAAGGTTGATTTAAATCATGAATACCTGGGATTCTTATGAGAATATGAATGATATAATTATTTAATTGGAAAGGTCTCTACTTGTGTCCATTGACAAGCAGTGTGTGTGTGGGAATGAATAGTATGTACAGCTTTGTTGTGCTGCTTTATATGCTGTCCTATTTATCTTTGTCAAGATTACTTTATCATTTTCTATCTCAGATGATAAACCCTTGAAGGGCAGGACCAGGCCTATCCACATTTTACTCTACAAAATCGTATACATGCTGTTAAGGTTCTCATAAACTCCCTTTTGATAGTACCTTTTGAAAAAGAGTTCTATTTATAATATTGCTAGGTTATTTAGTTGTACTTAATTGGTTTTCTTTTTTTTTTCTCTTTTCAGGTGTCAGCAGTTGAGTCTTTGGAGGGCCCCCTGTTGCAGGTGGAAGGACTAAGTGACCTTAGGCTGGAGCTTCACAGCAAGAAGATGAACCTCCACTTGGTTCTCATAGATGAGCTGCACCGGCACCTGTACATCAAGTCCACCAGCCGAGTTGTGCAGCGTAACAAGGAAAAAGGGAAAATGAGGTTGGTTAAAGAGGCTCTTTGCTACAGTGTCTTGTGGCAATGTAATATCATAAGGAATGTTCTTCGTTTTCCAGAATGTTGTAGTTTATTTTACTTTTCCTTTAATGTACTGTCTCTGAAACTTGAGGATGGTTTTGTAATAGCAAATACTCCATGTTCTGAAAGGCTGACATTTAAAGTTTGTTCATTCATTCATTGTACATTTATTGTGGAACTCTGCCATGAGGATATATAAGAAACATTTACTGTGGGCCTCTTATATTCTGGATCAGAGACACTCAGTATATCTCAGAAGGAAGTGGAAAAATCCTTAAATTGGACAGTGAAGTCAGTTCTCAGCCTAATTGAGAAACATAGATGTACCAACTGAAGTTATAAGATTCTTTGTTACTTAGGGTTATATTCAGCTTTAGGCAATCCTTTTTCTGGAATAGCTCAGGAAAGGTTCAGAGAGAACATTTTCTTTTATCCCTTGGTTGGTTGTAGCATAGCCCTATATTTAAAGGGACCAGGTGGGCTCAAGAAATTCATTAGATTAGTGTAGACCTGATGGGGAGTAAGACTAGATCTTAAGATAGTAGAACATTGGAGTTATTAACATATATCAGATAGCTGTGCATGGTACGTGTCCTTCCAACATTCCTTTAAAATAGCTGCGAGATCTTTTCTGAGGGCATTTTAGCACTATCTACTGAAATACACATGTTCATGCTTTTTCATCCAGCTATAGACAAGGAGAGCACTGGGAGCAGTGCATGCTGGGAATGAAGTCTTTCAAGTCTTTCCTGTTTGAACAAAAAATGCCAACTTTGTGTGTGATGCTTTAGTTTAGTCAGAGACCCTGACAGAGAAAGAAGTTTCTACCTCTTTTCAGTAGATGGGCACTAGAACTTCTGCCACGCGCACAAATTGAGCTGGGGACTTAGTACCTGAGGCTTAACTTCAGGAAGACTAGCTCTGAATAGGGGAACTGTCAGTACCTTGGCAGAGAGTGAAGCGGTGGGTGGAGGGAGTGCTAAGGAAATTCCTTCCACGATGCCGAGTGGTAAATAGCAGGTCTGGATAGGCTTCTTCCCATGCAAGGATAAATAATGCAGCAAAATCACTGTGAGTCCTGTGAAAATATTCCGTAGCATAAGGGGAAATGAGCATTACCTTGAGGTCTCAGAGGGAGAACGTTTATTTGCAAAACAATGTTATAAAGTGAATAAGAAAAATTTAGGAAACTTAAGCTTGAAGTTTCTCAAAAGCTGTAAGAAACATAGTATAGTAGGTTATTGTTCAAAACAATCACTCCTTCGCTTCCACTTTAGTGGGAGAAGCATATTTCCTATCCTTTGGTTGTTGGGCCTTTGCTTTTGCTGTGACTAGGACACAAGACACAAGAAGAGGCTTCAAATATGCCTGTGCTGGTGGGTGTGCCCTCTTGTGCCTCTGCCATTGCCTTGCTGGTGTTGGTCCCAGGAGGAGCGAGAGAGACATGTGGAACTGCCCAAGATCAGCAAACCTGCCCAGCCTGGATCAGCCAATCCCCAAAATATATGCTTATGTTTGAACATTATGCAAATTTTGTGGTTGTATACAGCAAGCATATAGCTTCTATGAAACAACATTAGGGAGTTACAAGGATGGAACAGGGAGAGATGCTTACAGAACTAACTATAAAACATAAATAAGATGTGAGGAAAGCCAAAATGAAGGAGGGAAATTTAAGTCCTTATTTAAAACATTAGAGAGAAGACCTGAATCAGTCATATGCAGGGAAAGCTTTTCTCATGATGAAGAGGAAAAAGACAAGATGACAAAAGGAAGATGATAAATATGAAAGATGGGAAGCAGTGGTCAATCCAGTGATTTCAGGGATTCCAGAGAATGACACTAAAATGATAATGTTATGGGCTGAATTGTGTTCACCCTAAAATTCATATATTGAATTCCTCATCCTTTCAGGAGATAGGGTTTTTCAGGAGATAATTAAGTTAAAATGAGTCATTAAGGTGGGCCCTAATCCAACCTTAATGGTGTCTTTATTATAAAAAGAGGAAATTTGGCAAATACTTGGAGGGAAGACCATGTGAAGACCCGGGTAGCAGATGGCCATCTGCAAGTGAAGGAGAGAGGCCTCCGAACAAACCGGCCCCGCCCACACCTTGATCTCACACTTCCAGCCTTCAGAACTGTGAAAAATACATTTCTATAAGCCAACCAGTCTGTGGTGCTTTGTCATGGCAGCCCGAGTGAACTAATACAGACAGGAACAAAAGCAACAGAGTGTAAATAAACTAACCTACTTATAGAAAAAAAAAAAGACCTTGGTCTGCAAATCAAAATGATCTAAGGTATAATTAATAAAAACCTTATTCTTAGATATGATCTAGAAATTTTTATGATTTTCAAAAACAATTCTATTAGGAAGAAAAATTATGTTATTTGCCTTGATAGAGATAATTATTTGCCCACCCAATACCCTTTCTCCCCTTCATTTTTAATACGACCCTCATTTTATTCCTGGTGGCCACAGGCCCAGCTAAGAGGCTACATTTGTCATCTTCCTATGTACCTAGAGGTTATTAGTGGTTCTTCTGCTTGCAAACTGTTGAATGGTGGCATCATAGGAACTTTTTCCAGAGGTACCACCTAAAGCGGTGTGCTCCTTCTTTTACCCTTCACTTGCCTTTCTTTACGTACTCTCTGGGTCATGGATTGGTGCCATTAAGCCATCATGGCCATGAGGTGATGTCGAGGATAGATGCCACATCCTATATTCCTTGTGGATGTGCAGCCTCTTTTCTAGCCTTTGATGGGGTACCTCTTTTACGTAAGAGGAAAGAAAACCTTTGTTTTACTTAGACCACTGTCATTTGGGTCTTCTGTTTTATGCAGGTCAACCTAGTTTAGAGACACAAAAATCAGGCTCATTAGGATTTCCTGAACACTAACTACCAGAAGACAGTGGAGCAGAGTCTACAGAAGGTTGGATGGAGAAGAGTAGGGACCGAAGATTTCTGTGTTCAGCCAAGCAGACACTGATATGCATAGGCAACAGGGAGACATTCTCTAATAAAAAGTTACAACAAAAAATAAGCCTCAGTGTTCTTCTGCTGAGAAAAATACTCAGAGATGATCTGTAAGATGGAAGTCAAAATCACAAGTTGAGAACAGTGAAACTGTAGGTAATTTGAAACAACTTCAAGGACTGCACACCATTAAATATATGAATTTGTGTATATGTAGGTAACTGACAAGTATATTTTTATAAGAGAGAAAGTACGAGCTGAAAATATTGTCGAAAAAGAAGGGCTACGTAGTCAAGGCATACTGTGTAATAAACAGGATTTATATCCCCTTTTACTAAGTTAGTATAGAGACTGGGACATTGAATAGGTAGAAGATAGAAAGGAATGCTGACTTCTTAAGATGAATCACACATTGTTTTGTTTTGGACTTTAATGTTAGAGAATATATGTTTAATTTTTTTATTAATCTCTCTCTCTATTTAAATATTTCTAATTTTAAAAATCACTAGAGAAGACAGAATCAAATAAAACATCTCTTTTAGTCCTCCCTTATCCATAGGGAATATATTCCAAAACTCCCAGTGGATACCTGAAACCGTGGATAGTACAGAACCCTTTATCTACAGTAAGTCCTCACTTAATGTCATCGCTAGGTTCTTTTGAAACTGTAAAATGAGCTACAGAAGGTCCCTGAATAACATCAGCTTGTTCAAAGTCATCGCTTGATGAGGACAAAAAATTGCTTGCATTATATGCCAAGGTTCTTGATTGCAAATAGTGGAAATCAGTTCTGGTAACTAAAACAGGAAACGAATTTATTGGAAAGTTATCAGGTAGTTCACAGAATCTATGGGAAGTCTGTATAATCAGGCTCTAAAACCCAGTAGGAACCAAGGGAGATTAAGCAGCTGAGCACACAATCTTAGATAAGCCACAGGAAGGGTCTGGTTGGGTTGCTATCCCTGCTGGCACCATGCCTATAATGGCTGGATTTTAAACTCTCCTGTAAATGATCTTTAAATGTGCCTACATCTTTCCTTCATCTCTTCAAGATTCAAAGTCCTGGGTGGAAGCATCCTGTTTGCTGAGGCTGGGTCATGTCTGGCCTCCTTCAGCTTCCATAGTAGCAAATAGGGCTCTCTTTTTGCTTTGACTCAGACTGTGGTCTATTCCTTCCAAAGACAGAGACCATTCAGATGGTTGGTAACCAAAAACAAACACACACCCCACAACAGATGCAGAGAAAACAAAGGAAATCACCTGGAGGCACATACACATAAAGAAGACCAGACGTTTTTGAATTAGAAAATAGACAGTCAGTGGAATTCACAACAGAAAGATATATGCCTACATGAAAAAAAAATTTTTTATTTAAAGAAAAGAAACAAATAAATGGTGAGACCATGTGTGTTCTTAGCTCATAAAGATGTCAGTTCTAGTTAAATTCCGGGTGAAATTTTTAAATAGGAGAATGTGTGGAGGCTTTCCCAAGCATATCAGAAGTCAGAAAAATGTTAAATGAATTAGCTATTTAAAAACTAAAAACTTACCTTTAGTCAAATGGAGTCAAAAGATAAAACAGACTCTGAGAAAATATTAATATAATACATATATAAAGCTTTAATATTTAAAGTATGACAATATTCGTAAGATTAATAATAGAAAAGGGATACAGACAGGTCATTCATAGATTTTAAAAAATGTAAATGGCTAACAAACATAGGCAGATTGTGCAATGTTATGAGTAGTCAGAGAAATACAAATTTGAAAAATTAAATGCAATTTTTTTGATCATAAAATTACCAAAATTAAAGACATCAATAGCATGCTATGCTGGCAAGGTTAGGGGGAAATGAGCAGCTTTCTCTTGGTGGGGGAATAACCAGTATACCTTTTCAGAAAATTAAAAAATTGCATATTCTTTGACCAGGGGATTTCATTTCTTGGTCCACAGCTTACAAAAATAATACCCGTTCATAAAAATATATGTAACAGAATGTTAATTGCAATGCAATTGATAAGGACAACAACAAAATATGTGTAGCTTGAATGTTCATCAAGAGGAGTATGGCATATCTATACCGTGTTTCTAGAACTTAAGAAGAAATGAGAACAACCTCTATGTGCTAATATGGAAAGATTTCTAAGATGTATTGTTAGGTCCAAAAAAGCAAGTTGAAAAACAGCATATATAGTGTGAACCTATTTGTGAAAGATTGAAAAGATAGAAATTTAAATATGTGTCCTTTAGATATAAATATTTGTATCTGTGTAGAAAATTTCTGAACAGATAATGTCAAAACATTGATCACCGGAGTTACCTGTGGGAAATGGAAGTGTGGGGTGGGGAATAGGAAAGAAGGAATTCCTTTATTCCCTGTGTACATCATGAGCATGCATTACTTTAATAATACAATTATTGACGATGCTTTTGAAGATTTTTTTTAATGAAATGGGAACATGTTTAGGTTATGCTGTTGAAGGGAAAAACTAGAATTCAAAACTTTATACAGGATGATCACAGAATGTTGACAAAAGATCATGTGTGCCTTTTTTGGAGTGTTTGCCAGTGTGTATGTGTGCAGGGGTCGGGGTGTGTGTGAATGGACAGACTGAGACTCCTTTCTGTAAAATGTTTTGGGAGACATTACACCAAAATGTTGTTAACGGATTGTTTTTATCTGCTTTATATATTCAAAAAAGAACCTATATCTTTATAATCAGATAACATAAATAAGTCATTTAAAAATAGTTAATCTTTTTAGTGCACGCATCCTGGGTGCATACTCAATTTGATCTTGCTTCCTTGGATGTTCTTGGACATCCTCTAGCTTGTAGAGGAGAAAATTTGGTGTAAAGAATGTTCTTGATCTCATTAATTATTTGCTCCCTAATTGTTTCATCTTTTAAAGATTTTTTTTTTCTGTTTATATGCTTGTTTTTATTAATATCTTTCAGTTCTTTTCTTTTTCCTCTTTGCTTAGATTTTTAATTTTTAGCTCCATTTTATTTTCTATTACGATGTCTTTACCCTTGGTCTGTCTTTGGAAACCAGGACTCTTTTTTACTTTTATACCCTCTAAATCATAAATTATTCTTTCTGTATGTTCAGCCAGCTCTTAGAACTATAGAGAATTACTATGCCAGCCATTCCTGTTTCATTATACAGTTAAATTTTCTTACTAAGGGCATATTATCTTTGACAGATATTTCTCAGCTCAGTTTGATTTAACAAACTTTTATGAGCACTTGCTCTTTGACAGGTTCTGTACCAGCTGTTCTGGTTAGAGAAGTGAATATATCAGTTACTCGATTTACAATTTAAAGTTCAGCTCACCTCTGTCAGTTTTTAATTTGGCAATAAAATCAGCCAAAAGCGCTGCAGCTATACATTTTGGACATAGTTGGACCCATCTATTGCTAAGTGAAGGGACAGAAATATGTTCTAATTAAAAAGCAAATGTTTAATAAGCTGTCAGGACTTCTAACCCTTCTTCTTACAAAAAAACAAAAACAAAAACAAACAAACCAAAACTGTTTTCATGTCTTGAAATTTCGAAATCAAACACATCTAGAAGCAGATCCTTACTGGTTGGATGGTTGGTTAACAGCCAGAAGAAAATCCTTGGGATTACAGTGGCAGTGGTTGTTGCTTGTTTTTGGTGTAGTTTAATTTGGTTTATGGTTTTCCTGTCCTCCACCATGTTGTCATCAAATAGCAAAACACATTCAGTCACAATATACAATTTGTAATTCATTGGACTGTTTTTTTTTTTTGTTTGTTTGTTTTTTTTTTGAGACAGTCTCTTGCTCTGTCGCCTGGGCTAGAGTGCTGTGGCATCAGCCTAGCTCAGGGGAACCTCAAACTCCTGGGCTCAAGCAATCCTACTGCCTCAGCCTCCTGAGTGAGTAGCTGGGATTACAGGTGCTCACCACCATGCCTGGCTAATTTTTTGTTTCTATTTTTAGTTGCCTGGCTAATTGTTTCTATTTTTAGTAGAGACAGGGTCTTGCTCTTGCTCAGGCTGGTCTCCAACTCCTGAGCTCAAGCGATCCTCCCGCCTTGGCCTCCTAGAGTGCTAGGATTACAGGTATGAGCCACCGTGCCTGGCCTATCTTGAAGGGATTTAGTGTACATCAGCTGCCTTTTGGTCTCAGCTATAAATGATTCTGAATGCCTTTAAAAGGAAAATTTGTAATCGTGTATTTAAAAAGAAAAGTAGCTATCAATATTTCTTTCAAAATAAAGCCAGGTCAGAGGATTCATATCAATTACAAACTTCAAAAGAACAGTTTAATTTTTTATTTTATTTTTTGTTTTCAAAAATACTTTCTCTGAGAGATTTGAAACCCTTTGAAGTTTTTAATTAACTAATATCTCTGATATATAGTGAGAAGAGGCCTTTCTCTCTCTCCTGAAATGCAAGCTGAGGTCCATACTATTGAAATGTGTTATTGTATAATAGCACCTGTCTCTCTGCTGAGCTTCATGTCTGTAGTCACTAAATGAGTGGGTGTACTCCCTTTTCTCTGGAACTTTTGAGACCAAGTCCTTTCATAAAAGAACAAGAGAAAAACTAAAGTCATTTCCAGAGTTACTTGCCTTTGGGTTAGTGTTCACAAACGAGAAAATTGAAGTCTAAGAGAAAATCTTAGAGAGAGAGATGAGTGTATGAAAATAGTTTTGCAATGAATTGACTTTCTGAAAGTTTATCGATGGAGTTTGAGGGCCCTTCTGGCTCTGGTAATAAAATTGGCAGGTTATGTTTTTCAAAGTTGAAAAGACAAGGCATTTATCACCCTATATTTAACCAAGATATGTTTTCAGGTTAAAACTGAGACAATAATTGAAGGTTTTAATCTAGAGTGAATCACAAGCACATCTACGTTTATAGAGGTGTGTACTATTATAGATACTCACATATATTTACACACTGGTGTGCACATACATATGTAGTAACTGCTGGTTCATTATTAGGCTTGGCAGGCAGTATTCCAACTATATACCTGAATTTTCCTACTATTAATAATAGATACCTTTATCTATCTGTGTTTTAAAAATAATTCCTCCACTTTGTTATAGAAATAATATTTATAAAATGTATTATATATTTTTCCTGTCATTTAAAGTTGAAATTCACTTTTGCTTAATTACTCAGTGGTAGCACTATAAACCTCAGTGATTATCCTCAAGTCTCTTTGGGCACGTGTATCCAGGGGCTAGGGAGGTCTGGGAGCCAGTTTTCTAACTGTGGGTAAAATTCAGGTAAAAGAGGATGAGGGAGTTGAGAGGAAAAAGTGAGAATACAAAAGTAGTCATAAAAAATGAAAGAATGGATAAATCTGTGATCCGATTGATTTTATAAGTAGATAAACGCCATTATGACAAATCATTGGATTTGAAAACTCTGTTGGATTTTCTCAAGATAGTTTAGGCAATTTGGAACTTATGGCTTTATATTGGTGGAAAAGAGTTCTTGGAAATACGCCAGTTCAATTCCTGGTGAATGCGATTTCTGTTATTTTAATATCTTATACTTCACTAGAATTTCACATTAGTCTGCAAGTGATTGTAACAACTGGAAATATACCAAGTTTGGTTTAGCTCCTATGTTAGTCATACTCGCATCCTCAGCCCTGGGCACCGTGCCAAGCACATAACAGATGCTCCAGGATTGTGAGTAATGGTTTCCCCTTTCCCTGCAATGGGTGAAAAGGGAGAAATTAATGACTGTCACAGTGATCCTCAAGGCCTAGGGCAATGGTTCACACGTTATTAGCACGTATTAACAAAATAATAGTACCCTAAATGATAATTTTGCTCTTTAACAGAATTTGTTTCTTAAAGTTTTCTGAAAGAATGTGTTTATTTTTTATTAGTTTAAAAATACACACATACCTAACACTTTGGTTCCAAAAAGAGAGTGAGAGGGAGATGGGGATATGTCACTATGGGGGCAGGGCAGATGTTGTTCACAATTACACTCATCCTTCCTTCCCATCCGGACAAGTCCTTCCTATAAGTCTGGTCTCTTCCCTGCTCCCACTTTGAGATCACTTCCCCGGGTAGCCACTGCCCCTGACGATGTATTTCAGGACTGGAAAGAGATGAGAATTATGGCTTTGATCTCTCTACCTTTGACTTAGAGAAGCATTCCCTACCTTCTTGCACTTACAGATGCTTGGAAATGGGAATCACCTTGAAAATTTGTTTTTTATAGCTTTTGTGTCATTTAAAATTAAGGTGTTTATTTTGGAGACTCTAAAGTTAACGATTAAGATGAGGGGCTAGGCTTTTTTGGAAAAGGTGAAATGGATAATCAGATTTTTAATTAACCTGTTTGAGATTCCCTAAATCATGTTTTAGTGTAGTGATTCTCAACTTGATGAACTTTATGAGACTCTTTTCAAGAAAACTAAATGTAATGAACTCCCAGAATATGTCAAAAACTCCAGCTTGAAAAATACAAGTTAAACAAGGTTTAACTAGTGTTAAACCATCATTCAGTTATGATGACATGTTATCATTTGATCTTTCTTTGCTGATAAATTAATCTTTAACACAGATACAAAGGATAGTGAAATTGCTTGGCATAAATTTTATTATGAGGTGGTCATCCAGATGATCTAGAATACATTTACACAAATTTTTTAAACATGACACTGTTTTGTGTGCTTGGAACCCTTAGAATAGATCTTCATACCCTCGTCTGTGATAGTCACCTCTTTAATGGAAATATACCTGGGAGCTATTTAAAGTCACAGTGTAAAGAGGGCCCATGACAGAAGGAAAATGGTAAGGGCTGGGCCTGTAGTGGGCCTTCAGCTGGTTTTGGAAAAAGTGGTAACTACTGCTGCTTTTCTTCTTCAGCTCCTTTGTGAAGGATGCTTCTCCTGTTCCTCTGATTGATGTTTCAAACCTCCCTACTCCTAGAAAATTCCTTGATACCTCTCAATATTCTACTGCTGGAAGTTCAAGTGGTAAGTATTTAATTTCTCAGCCACTAAACTTTTTAGTATGCTGCTGTTCCTAGGCAAAGACCTTAGGGAAGCCTCTGGGGGCTGGGCTTAGAGGGCCTGACGTAAGAGCCTGTGATGAGCCTTTTGCAACCTTCAGAGCAAATAAGATACACAGTGATTGATTGGGCCTCTTGCATTATCAGGGTTGAAAATGGGCAGCTGAACCTGGCCTGCCTGCTGTATCCAGCTGTGGGTGTATTTTATGTGACCAGTACTGTTTTTCTAGGGTTTGAATGTTTTTTGATAGAGTGCGTGCTTTCCTTTTGCTGTAACCTCTATTAGCTTTTACCCTGCTGTTTCACGGATTACATTACGTGTCTGGTCCTGGAGAGCTTTGGAGTGAGTGACCTCTGTACTATGTCCTGATCCTTTTTCATCTTCCAGTGGCTGCTCTGCTCCCAAATGTACCTGCATCCATGTGTGCACGTACACTCATACATGTAACACACTTTGAGGATATATCCACAAATGACTTCTTTCTTCTTTGGGGCTAATATCCTATTGAACAAAACCAAGGAGAGACATTTGGGGATATATTTAAGGCTGGGGGTGTGAGGATGTACTTTGAGTCTGGATGCAAAGATTTAGGGGAATCTTGTGGAGTGGCTCAGACCTGCCCCTTCAGAGAATTCAGCTCAGCTGTGTTCAGAGAATTTCTGGGCCTTTGCGGAGAGTTTCTCTGCCGTTGCAGCTGTGGGTTGGGGGAGAAGAGGGGCTGTTTGTCTTTTGTGGGATGCCTTGCAGGTGCCTTTGTGTGGCAGCCGAAGTCTTCAGTGCCTTTTAAAGAAATAGTAATGTTTATTATTGTCTTTTCAGATAAAATTTAGGTCTTCTGGTTGTTATTAGTTCTTTAGTTCTGTAGAGGTTGAAAGAATAAAAAGGTAGGAAAATAATTTGGATTCAATCAATACATTTCATGTAACTAATTAAAAGTGTTTCTTTTGAGAGCCTAACAATATTGTTGCTGGGGCATATTTCATTACCCTTACAATGTCATTTAATTAAATTATTTTAGGGTTATTTACGCTTGGGATCTTGAAGTTTATTACTTTTACTGTAGGAAAGTATAGGATTTTATAATAGATTTTTCCTTTGTCAGTTTACTTAGTAACTGATCTTTTTAAAAAATCCCAAACACTTACTTTTATGATGATACTTTACAAAGGTTTGTGTTCAAGCCTCTTCTTGGAGTTAGAAAAGGTTTTGTTCTTTCCCCCTTTCTGATGTAGTGTTGCTTTTGAGTTTTGACGCTGCTCTTGAGCTATTATAGAGTGTGGAATTATGAAAGAGAAAATATACTTTTGATTTATATTTTATCTCTGCCTTTTGTAGAAATTACCAATTATTACATGTTTGCATTTTTATAAATGTGAATCACCACTGCTTAGCCTGGTTATATTAATTTACGTAAATGTTGCTGAGTCAATGGCCAAGTAAAATAAAAAGTTTAATTATTTATAATGAAATGATAGGGCAGGCTTTGCAAATGAAAAGTGTATAAATATCAAACAAACTGAAAAATGCCAATTATGGCAAATTTTGGTAAAAACTAATTTGCTACATCTATTATTTTTAATAAGACAGTTCTTAACTTTTTGATGGGCATTTTTTCCTGTCAAGTCCTGGAGTTTGAGTTTATTTCTTAGTAGAGTTTGTGTTCATCTCTTAGTGGAGTTTGTGGTGACACTTTGACTTTGGCATTATTAGGAACAACTCTTAAATAACCACATGGTAGTTTAGTGGAGCTGAGACCATTATGGAGACTGTTTATAGAGATGTGTACAAATCTTTCTTTTTAGATAGGTTCATTTCCTTTACTGTTTTGAAGACTATTGATATTGTGATTTTTATCTGTGGGTGACTGAAAAAGAAGGTAGTTAAAATATTTTTGATTTAAATCAATAATAGCAGAGGTTAAGGGGTATTTAGTGCCTCCTGCGTGCAAAGCAGTGTTTTAAGTGCTTTACATGAATTAACTCATTTAGTCCTTCAACAATCTTACGAGATGGGTACTATTGTTAGCCCCATTTTACAGATGAGAAAAGTGAGGCATAGGGAGGTTAATACTTGGTTTAAGTTTACACAGCTAACAAATAGCTATGATTTCAACTCACGAGCTAAGTTCCAGAGTATGCTCTTCTAACCACTTTATTGTGTTGAAAACAAGCTCTACGTATCCTCTGTGTATTAATTTTCTGTTCACACAAACAGTGGCTTAAATAACATAAATTTATTATTTTACAGTTTTGTAGGTCAGAAGTCTAATTGGTCAGAGTCTTATTGGCTGAAGTTGGCAGGGCTGTGTTCCTCTTTGGAAGCTCTGGGGCTCTAGGGGAAAATCTGTTTTCTTCCCTTTTTCTGCTCCTCTATAGAGGCTGCCACTGTCCTTGGCTCATGGCCCCCTCCCTCCATCTTCCAAACCAGCAACAGTGGGTCACATCCTTCTCACGTTGCATCTGTCTGTCTCACTCTTCTGCCTCCTCCTTCTTTTAAGGACTCGTGTGATTAGATTATTTCCACCTGGATAATGCAGGCTGCTCTCCCCATCTCAAGGCCCTTAACTCTAATCACATCTGCACTCTCTGGGGATCAGCACATAGATATCTTTGGGGAACCATTATTCTGCTTACCACACTTGGCACTGCCTATTTTCTTTTCTGTTTTTTCTTTTTTTGGAGACAGAGTCTTGCTCTGTTGCCCGGGCTAGAGTGCCGTGGCATCAGCCTAGCTCACAGCAACCTCAAACTTCTGGGCTTAAGCAATCCTTCTGCCTCCCGAGAAGCTGGGACTACAGGCATGTGCCACCATGCCCAGCTAATTTTTTTTTCTATATATTTTTTATTTGTCCATATAATTTCTTTCTATTTTTAGTAGAGACGTGGTCTAGCCTATTTTCTGACTTGAGTTAGCTTTAGGAGCCAAGTGTAAAAAATTTGACTTTGTTCAAATTATGTAGTGAGGTCTTTTTAAGTTATTGCAATTCTAGTCTTTAGGACTATATTAATAAATCTGGATCACATTATTAAAGGGAATTGTGTAAATGAGGAAGATTATTCAGAGAACTGCACAAAATGTTACTAAGTACATATAAAAGTATGGAGCTGATGAAACATACAATAATAAAGGATGGAAATTTTGTCTTATTCTTAATAATGAGCTATAAGTTCTAAGAGTCTACTTGTGAACTGCTCTGCAAGTCAGCCCAGGGAATTTAACATAGGTTCTTTTTCAGCAGGGAATTTAACATAGGCTCTTAAGGCTCCCCTCACACCTTGTGAAACAGTAAGATTGAAGGTGTAATCTGTTAGAATTGACGCTTTTATAGAGGAAGTTCCAATAGTGAATCTCTGGGTAGAATGGATCTCCCACAGGGGTGTCATCAATGAAGGTGGGAGATGATTCCTGAGAACTTTCAGGTTATTATTAATTAAATGAGAATTTTGATTGCTTGCAAATGAGTTTATGAGATGTCCTATTTAGAGGTAGAGTTGTGGGTAACTTTTCTATGGGAGATTTTCCATCGTAGTTTGTAAGTTATAGCTTGCAAAATACATTACCTCACTTAACTGATACAACAGTCCCATGAGGTATTAATAGTTATGGCAGGTACTATTGTGATTACCATTACAATAGTTATATTTATATCCATTATATTTAAGTTTATGATCAGATATTTAAGGTATCATAAAAGTTATATAGAATTATGTATATGTCTGTATCATCTAATTTAAAAATAAATCATTTACTTACAAAATGCAAAGTTAAGATTCAGATTTGCAAAAGCAAGTAACTCATTAACAGAAAAATAACTGGCATCCACTTAACTTTTCCACATATTCAAGAAGAAAAGAAATGGTATAATGAAGAACTAAGAAAATAATGGGCAATTCACAGAAGGGTCCATGTCCATGGAAAGACTGGCATTTATCTGACAGATACTAAGTATCCAGAATATATAAAGAACTCCTATAAATCAATAAAACAAGCTAATAGAATAATAGGCAAAAATATGAATAGGCAATTTGTATAATGGAAAACCCATGGTAATAAATCTATGAAAAACTACTTATAACTCTAGTTAATCAGGCATTATTTTAAAAATCATTTTACAAATAGGGAAATTGAATTCAGGGAGGTCAAGTTGATCGGTCCAAGTTCAACCACGATGGCAGTTGTTGGAGCCTGGCCTCATGCTGTTCCCACTCTAAATATGTAGGGAATATCTTTTGTAAGCCTTTCTCTTATTACTCTCATCAGTCATAGTATTTTGTAATGTACAGGGAAACTAATGTCTAATTTAGATGTAGTAATTCAACTATAACTTAGGTAGAAGGGTGGGAGAAGCGTGGAGAAAAGCCAATAATTGTAGTAAAATGTTGGTTTAAGCTTTTGGACTCCCAGTATGTCTTTTCATTTGGCAAACTGCCTTTGGAACATTTTGACTGAGCAATTACTCCCAGGCTACACAGGCATTTCATTTGTGGCTTCTTTATTCATTTTATTCATGCTCCTGCTGGGATTGCTGTGATTATGACTGTAATGAAACTGGACTTCTTACCTCTTTTCTTTTTGATACAAGCATAGGTTAAGCAATAAAACTTAAAGAGAACACAAATTAATTGAATTTTTTTTTTTTTTTGCTGCTGTTGTCTTGATGTGCATTTTATTTCATAAAGTCTTGTTCTGAGATTTAATATATATCTTAAGAATTTGGAGTCTGATATTTAAAGAATTCTGTCTACATGGGTTGGGAGCTACTTCATAATATAAGAAGAGATGAAATTTCTCCTCTTAGAATTCCCATATCTAGAATAGTTAAGATTTGATTCTTCATAATATGATACTTTTTAAGTTACTTCCGCCCTTAGGTCAGGACCTCCTTTGGCATTTTAAATCAACTATTTCTTAAAAGTCCTTGCATTTGCTCTTATTAAATATCTTTGTTGATCTCTATTACTAATTGTAAGTACAGTTGAAGAATATACACCAAAGAGGACAAAATAAAATAGTAGAATTAATAGTTCAGATATTTCTAAATGTAAAAATAAAGCAAGGCCAGAGTTTATTGTTTAAGTATTTAAAATATATTATAAATATATATCATAAAATATGAGCATTACATTCATATTTCAGAAATCAGTATATCCATAACCTTATGTACATCTCACTAGATTAATAAATCTTAATATTTTTCTATATTTGTTTAAGATTCTCTTTTTTAAAAAAATTAAAACATTACAGGTCAATTGAAGCCCCTTATGAGTATCTGAATTCTTACTCAATTCCTTTCCTCTCTCTTCTATTCCAGAGGTAATTATTACTTTGAGATTGGTCTGTATCTTTTTCCTGCATGTTTTCATATGTTCTCCCTATCTATGTCTGGGTGTACAGTGCTTTTGTAAATATAGAAACAATATATTTAATTTATATGTTGATGTATATATTTATATATAAATGGTATATTTATATATTCAAAGTATATTATTGTTTTGCCTATTTTAAGGCTTAAGTAAATTCTATAATACAATATTTGAGTTTTTCACTCAACAGTGTATTTTTAAAATTTTCTTGGGAAAATATAGCTATAGTTTATTAATTTTAACTATAGTATTTCATTATATAATAGATCACAATTTATCCATTCCTCTCTAGAATATAAGGTGTAGTTGTTTCCAGTTTTTCATTTTTATGAACCGTACAGCAGTGAATATTCTTGTAATATTGTTGTAGGACAGTTTCCCATCCACTGATTTTTGGGGAATGGGTTATTGATATCTGAGATACCAAACCCTTCAGCCTTTGTGGTAGTCAGTTGGGGATGTACCCTGTTGTGCTGTATAAGTACTATTGTTTTCCATTTGTGCTATGATTCCCAAAACGTGGGAAAGCCTGTCTCTTAGGTTGCACATGTGTGCATGTATAGGAATGTTGTGCATTTTAGATTTTGTGTTGTCAAATTGTTTAAAATGATTATACCAACATAGATTCCTCTAAGCAGTGCATGAGCTTTTGTTTCTCTACTTCCTTGCCCTTTCTATTGGTTTTATTAAACTTTAATTTTTGCAAATTTGTTTATTTTTATAGTTTTTTTAAGTCATTTTTTTAAGTTTAGTTTGCATTTCTCTGGTTTCTAGTGGTGCTGAGCATCTTTCTATGTATATGGACCCTTTAGGTCTCATTTGTAAATTGCCTGTTGTTTGTCCAGTTTTTATTATGCCATTTCTTTTCCCTGTTAATATGGAAGGAAATTAAATGGGTGGTATTTTTCTGTAAATGGGTTGCTTGCAAATATCTTCCAGTTATAGCTTATCTTTATGTCTTTTGTTGTTATACAAATGTTTTAGATTTTATTTTAATGTATTAATAGATTCCTCAACATTTTCCTGTACAATTTGTATTTCTTCTGCCTTAAGAAATCCTTTTCTATTACGATTTTTTAAAAAAAGTTTGCCTGTGCTTTCTTAATATTTTATAGGTTTGCATTTTAAATGTGGCTCTCTTAAGCTATTTGGAATTTATGTTTTTATTTATTTTATCAGGAACAGAATTTTTTTTCTTACGCATAACCAATTATTCCAGCAGTTTCTAATAATCCATTCTTCCCCCACTTACTTTAAAAATGTTTTTAAATAGACTTTTTATTTTAGAATAGTTTTTGATTGAGAGAAAAGTTGCAAAGGCAGTACAAAGAACCCCACTAATTTTTAATGTCACTCTATCATGTTTTCTTATTATGTGGGTTTTTGTGGCCTTTTTGTTCCACTGAACTATTGTGTATCCCTGCACTAATCCCACACTGTTTTATTATCTATAGCTTTATGATTTATTTTGATACCTCCCAGGGGAAGTATTCCCATCTTGCTCATCTTCAAAATTATCTAGGCTATTCTTGGCCCTTTACTTCTATACACCTTTTAGAATGAGGATGTCAAGTTCCATTAATAACCCCATTAGGATTTTGATTGGAATTTCATTTAATTTATAGAATTTGAATTAATATCTTTTTGAGTCTTTCTATGAACTTGAGACAATCTCTGTATTTAATTCTTTAGATTCATAAATGTCCTATTCATCTTTTATTAGATGTATTACTGAGTACTTTATATTTTTTGTTGTTACTATGAGTGATTTTTTTCTGTTATATGTTCTCTTTTGTTATACTTCTAGAAAGCTTAATTTTTTCATGTTGATCTTGTATCTAGCCATTTTGTTGAATTATTTAACAAATTCTAGAACAGAAACTTTTCAAAAGAAGACAGGCTAATAGTCAACACACATATGAAAAAATGCTCAACATTTCTAATCATCAGGGAAATGCAAATCAAAACCATAATGAGATATCACTTAACTCTAGTGAGAATAGCTTTTACCAAAAAGTCCCAAAGCAATAA
>CM052437.1:169690628-169716691 GCA_028533085.1 Varecia variegata
TCTAGCACCTCTTGTATTATCCTGGATAGAGCTGGAGCCCATTCTACTAAGGGAAGTATCACAAGAATGGAAAAACAAGCACCACATGTACTCACCATCAAATTGGTATTAACTGATCAACACTTATGTGCACGTATAGTAGTATCATTTATCGGGTGTCGGGCAGGTTGGGGGGGATGGGTATATTCACACCTAATGGGTGCAGTGTGCATCATCTGGGGGATGGACATGCTTGAAGCTCTTGATTCAGGTGGGACAAAGGCAATATATGTAACCTAAACATTTGTACCACTGTAATATGCTGAAATAAAAAAATTGTAATAGAATATTTGAAAAAATATAGTTGTATATTTTCTTGGATTTAGTATGTAAACATTCAGTGCCTGCAGTTAAGGAAAGTTTTGTCTCTATTTTGTGAAAATTTAAAAATTATCTGTCTCCTTTCCTTTCTTTTTGTTTATTAATTTTTGTGTAGCTATGAACCTATAGTATAACTTTGAATGGTAGAGGCAATAGTCAGTCTTAATGGAAATGCATCTAAAATGTTACCGTTAAGTATTATATTTGCTTTTTTATTTTTTAAAGACAGAGTCTTGCTCTGTCACCTGGTCTAGAGTGCAGTGGTGTCATCATAGCTCACTGCAACCTCAAACTCCTGGGCTCAAGTGATCCTCCTGCCTCAGCCTCCCAAGTAGCTGGGACTAGAGGTGCATGCCACTACCATACCTGTCTAATTTTTCTATTTTTAGTAGAGATGGGGTCTCTTGCTCAGGCTGATCTCAAACTCCTGACCTCAAGGGATCCTCCCTCCTCATTCTCCCAGAGTGCTAGGATTATAGGCATGAGCTACTGCACCCAGCCTACTTTCAGTTTTTAACTGATTATTTACCCTTCTGTTAGGTGGGAAGCTATAGATTGTATTTTTGTTCTTTTAGATTATAACCTTACTTTTTTAGCACCTACTGTGCTACAGAGAGATTTTAAAGTTATCAACTATTTTTTTTATTATTTCAAATGCAGTGCATGTTCTAAGCTATTCTTGCCTGTAGCAATGATTAGGTGTTTGCCAAATTGTAATTTTGCTTTTCTATCATTCTTTCTTCATTTACTAATTAAAATTCTGTGATGAAGAACTGTCTCTTCTTCTTTAATTTATTTATTCATTACTTACTTAAATCAATGGGAATTCATAGTTATTTATTTTATTCTTTGAATTATAATCAATTACCATTATTATTTATTTTGTTGCTCAAATTGCTGCTGTATGTCACTGCTGTGGTCCCTCTAAGCTGACAGCACTAGGAAATATATATGTGTGTGTTTACATATGGGTATCTGTATATACCATATGCATGTACAGACAGAAACATATACATATACATGGATATGTATCTCTTTCTTTCTATACATGTATGTATGTAGGTAAAACATGAGTTCACCTCCAAAGCCAAATCAACCTACTGCAATTCTAGTTGTCTTCCTTTCCCTATTTCTAGCTCTTTTCTTCAATAGTGAGAAACCTGGTTCTCACTTTTTTAACTTATTTGTGTAACCCTAGTATACACATAAAATAATTTCGCAATTACAAATAACCTGCAAAGACCAATTCATGACATAGTGAAAAACAAATTCATTAACTTGAGCACATTATTTGTGAACAGTTCTATTTGCATACTATAAGGTGTGTAGTATTTAATCAAAATAGTAAAAAATCCGAAGTTAATTGGGTTGGCTCTTTTCTACTCCAACACACTAAGTATGGTTATGTTGTTTATTTGCAATACATTTAGGTTCATTTGTTACTATTTTTATTTCATTTGGGTTCCTCTAGGTCCTGGTTGATTTTAATTATTCTGGGAGATAATAGGAAACATTATCATATTCTAAGCATCAGAATTATAGTATAACAAAAAGTACTTAGATGTCACTTCTCTATCCTCATCTTTGAACTCATTCCCAGTCTCCTGTTCTATCTTGTTTCTATCCATCCCTTAAAGCAGTAGTCCCCAACCTTTTTGGCACCAGAGACCAGTTTCATGGAAGACAATTTTTTCACGGACCGCGGAATGGGGGATGGGGGAGGGGAGGCAGAGCTCAGGCGGTGATGCGAGTGATGGGGACCTGCTGTAAATACAGATGAAGCTTCACTCGCTGGCCCGCCACTCACCTCCTGCTGTGTGGTCTGGTTCCTAACAGGCCATGGACCAGTACAGGTCTTTGGCCCCTGGTCTTGGGGACCACAGCCTTAGAGGTAATCAATTGCATTAGCTTCTGCTTTATCCTTTCTGTATTTATTTTTACACAAACAAGCAGATATATGTATTAATTTCTTTTCTTATACTTTTTCTTTTTTTCATGAAGGGTAGTATTCTATAGATGCTTTCTTATATAAATATTTTGCTGTTTCACTTTTCAATACATCCTGGAAATAACTCCATCACAGAGATTTTGGTCTTTATTTTGTTATCTTTTTATACCTCCATAGTACTCTAGTGTGTCCATTTACCACACTAGTAGTTCAACTACTCCTTTATGTGTGAGTAGTTGATTGTGTGTGTGAGTAGTTTAGATTGTTTTAAATATTTTGCCATTACAAGCAACGGTGCAATGAATAACATGCATGTGTATGCCTAGGTCATTAAATATGAAATGTCTCTTTTTGAATCAGAAGTGTAGTTTATCATATCTCAAACAAGAAGCAGTACAATTAATCAAAGTATGTGCCTACACTATCGGCACAATTTTGCCATTTTAATGGTAGCGTGTTTATGCCAGCAGCGAAGAACCCTGGAGAGTGAGTGGCGATGAAGTCACAAAAGATGTTTTCCACAGCTTATTGAGAATTGAATATTTTTCCTTTCAAGAAGTGGTACAAAGCCTGGAAGAAGTGGGAGTCAGTTGGTGCAAGGTCTGGTGAATACAGTGGATGACAGAGAGTTTCCAAATCCAGCCTCTGTAGTTTGAGAGTTTGTGAGATATGTGGTCAAGTGTTGTCTTGCAAGAGGGATGGCCTATCTCTGTTGACCAGTCTCAGCTACTTAATCATAAGCACCCTCATCATTTTGTCCAGTTGTTTGCAGTAGACATCTGCTGTAATTGATTGACCAGGTTTCATGAAGCTGTAGTGAATAATACCAGTGCTGGACCAACAAACAGACACCATTAGCTTTTTTTGTTGAATTTTGGACTGTGTTTTAGAGTGTGTTTCAGCACTTCATCTATCCAACCATCATGCTGAACCCTTGAGACTGTCAAAAAGAATCCACTTTGCATCACATGTAATACGGTATAGATATGGTCCGCCTTTATGTTGTGACTGCAACAAAAGTAAAGGTTCCAGACGATTTCTTTTCTTTTCTTTTTTTTTTTTTTTTGAGATAGAGTCTCCCTTCTGTTGCCCAGTCTAGAGTGCCGTGGCATCAGCCTAGCTCACAGTAACCTCACACTCCTGGGCTCAAGTGATCCTCCTGCCTCAGCCTCCTGAGTAGCTGGGACTACAGGTACCTACCACCATGCCTGGCTAATTTTTTCTATTTTTAGTTGCCCGGCTAATTTTTTTTCCTATTTTTAGGAGAGATGAGGTCTCCATCTTGCTCAGGCTGGTCTCAAACTCCTGACCTCAGGCAATCCTCCTGCCTCAGCCTCCCAGAGTGCTAGGATTACAGCGTGAGCTACCACGCCCAGCCAATTTCTCTTCTGATGCTCCTTTAATTTGTGCTGTACCCATCTACCCACCTTCTTTACCTTGCCAATTTGTTTCAAATGGTCCAATATTGTTGGAATAGTAATGTCAGGAATAGTAATGTTAAACCTTGCTGCTAATGCACATGTAGGTTGATATGGATTCATTTCCACTATAGCTTTCAGCTCATCATTATCCACCTTGGTGTCAGGTCGCCCACATGGCTCATTTGCAAGATTAAAATCACCAGATCAGAACTTCTCAAACCATCGACATACTGTGCATTCATTAGCCACATCCTTCCCGAGCACTTCGTTGGTATTTCAAGCTCGCTGCACTGCATTTGTTCCATGACAGAACTCATATTCCAAAATAACATGAATTTTTGACTTATCCGTGGTTTCACAAAAATTGCTCTTAAAAAAAATTTGAAAGATAATCACAAGCCAAAACATACATTTGAAAGACTGAGGATGTACCTTCATGATAAAAATAAAACAAGAAGTGTCAAAGTGAAATGTCAGAGATATTGACTGTCAAACTTAGTACTTCAGGAAATCAGACATTTCATCCTTAATGACCTAATATTAATAACCTAATATTTTCATGTTGTTGGAGATGTATTGTTAGAGTAAATTTCTAGGAGACAGATAGCTGAATCAAAAGATAAACTCATTTTTAAAAATTCTTTTAGCTTAGAAAAATTTTAATATGGTAAACACTCATAACATGAAATTTACCATCTTAACCATTTCTAAGTGGACAGTTAAGTAGTGTTAAGTATATTCATGTTTTTGTGTAGCCAATCTCCAGAACTTTCTCATTTTGCAAAAGTGAAACTCTATACTCAGTTAAAGAACAGCTCCTCCTCAGCCCCACCCAGCTCCTGGCAATCAACATTCCCTTCAGTGTTTCTGTAAATTTGACTATGTAAATGGAATCATATAGAACTTGTCTTTTGTGACTAGCTTATTTCTCTTAGCATAATGTTTTCAAGGTTAATCCGTGTTGTAGTGTGCGTCAGATATGTATACCACATTTTGTTTATCCATTCATCTATTGATGGATATTTGGGTTGCTTCCACCTCTTGGCTATTGTTGTAGTGGTGCTATGATCCTGCGTGTGCGAGTATTTCCTTGAAATCCTCTTTTCAATTCTTTTGAATATATACCCAGAAGTGGAATTGCTGGATCATAAGGTAATTCTATTTTTAATTTTGGGGGGCTCTGCCATACTGTCTTCACAGCAGTTATACCATTTTACATTCCCACCAACAGTGCACCAACAGTTCCATTTCTCCATATACTCACCAACACTTGTCATTTTCTGTTTTTTCTTCTTTTAATAGTAGCCATCCTAAAGGGCGTGAGGTTTTATCTGATTGTGGTTTTGATTTGCATTTCCCTAATGATTAGTGATGTTGACCATCTTTTCCTGTGCTTCTTGGCCATTTGTATGTCATCTTTGGAGAAATGTTAACTCAGGTCCTTTGCCCATTTTTAAACTGGATTATTTTATATTGTTGAGTTTTAGAGGTTTTTTTTTTAATATATTCTGGATATTAACTCTTTTTCAGATATACGATTTTCAAATATTTTCTCCCATTTCATAGGTTGCCTTTTCAGTCTGTTTATTGTGTCCATTGATGCACAGAAGTTTTAAATTTTGATGTAGTTCAATTTATCTGTTTCTACTTCTGTTGCCTTTACTTTTCATGTCATATCCTGGAAATCCTTACCAAATCTGGTATTATGATTTCTTCTCGGAGTTTTATATTTTTAGGTCTTATGTTTAGATTTTGGATCCATTTTGAGTTACTTTTTATGTATGCTATAAGGGAAGGGTCTGTGCTCATATATAGTTTTATTAGATCTTGCCAAATTCTCCACTAGGAGGATAGTAGTACCAGTTTGTATTCCCACCACTCATGTATCAGGAGTGCTTGTTTGCTGACAGAATATGTTGTCATATTTTTTAATTTTGGCTGGTCTGATAGGTGAGAAATATTGTCACAGTGTTGCTTAATTTTCATTTTTCTAATTATGTATGGGTTTGAACAATTTCTCATATGCTTAAGATCTATTTTTATATATTTTGTGTGAACTATTATATATTTTTTCTAATTTTATTTTTAAATCAATTAACATACTATATTAATGGATTTCCAAATATTGAACCAATTTACACTCTTGTAATAAATAGTCTTGATCATAGTATATTATTTTCTCAATGTGATATTGAATTCTGTTTGCTAATATTTTATTTAGGATTTTTGCACTGATGTTTATGAGTGATATTATCATATGAATGATACTGTGTTGTCTCAACCTTAGGAGATTTTGATTTTAGTGTAATAATTTGCTTCATAGAGATTTTGGTTTCAATGTAATAATTTGCCTCATAAAAGGAACTGGAAAGCTTCCTTCATTTTCAGTGCTCTAGAACAATTTATGGAACATTGGAACTATCTGGTGTTTGGAGGCTTGGGAATTTTCCTGTGAAACCATTTGGGTCTGATACTGTTTTACATTTTCATTTTTTTCCCCTTTTATAATTTTCTCTGTGCAAATTGGTCTTTTTAAGCGTTTTTGTCTCTCGTGAGATCTAATTTAAGATCTATATTTCCCTAGGAAATTTTCCATTTCATCTGGTTTTTCAATTTTATTTATATAGAGATCTACAAAATATTACAGTTTTAAAATTTTGCTTGTGTTTCCTTTTTGTCATTTTTTATTTTTTATGTTTCTGTTATCTCTCTTTTCTTCATCAAAGTAGTTAGCAATTTGTCTATTTTGTCAGTTTTTTCCTAAGAAATACCAGGATTTTGATTTATTGATTAGTTCTATATTTTTGTTCTCTATCTCATTATTTTCTGCTTTTATCACTATTGTTTCCTTCTTTGTGCTTTCTTTTATTTTGTTACTCTTTAAAAAATTTTTTGAGTTTGAAATTTGTCATATATTTAATTCTTTAATTTTCACTGATAAAAATATTTAGTGATATGAATTTTTCTCTCATCACTGCTTTAAATGTATCCCATAGATGCTAATATGTGGGGCTTTCATTTTTACTTTTAAAAAATTGTCTTATTTCAGTTCATATTTTCCCTTTCATCCAAATGTTTGTAATAGAAGATTTCAAATTTAAAGATGAATGGCCTTTTGTATTTGTTTTGTTTTTCTTAATACTGTCTAGTTTTACTTCAGTATAATCAGAGTATTGTTCATAATGTTTTTACTTGTGGCATTTATTGGTGTTTTCTTTCTGACTTAATATAGGATCAGTTTTTGTAAGTGTTCCATGGGTACTCAAGAAGCAGGTGGATTCTTTGTGATCAGGTGTAGAGTTTGTTGTACTTATCAATAAGATCTACCTTATCCAATTATGTTGTTTATGTCTTCTGTCTCCCTTTTAATTTTTTGGAGGCACTAAAGTTTTCTATTAGTGTGTTTTCATGTATATCTCTTTGCATCTTCTGTAGTTTTTGCTTCAAAAAGGTGGTTACTGTGTTAATTGGTATTAAGTAGAAGTGTTGTAGCTTCATTGTGAATTGTGGCTTTTGGTATTAAAAAATGCCCTTCTTTGTCATGTTTAATGCTTTTGATTGACATGCCTTTGTTCACTCTATATTCTAGCCTTTCTGAAGTAGTTTGTTTTAGTTGTGTGTATGGCATATAGTTGGGCCTTGTTTTGTGAGCCAAATTCAAAATCCTTTTCTTTCAATATTGAGTTGAATCCATTAATATATATTGATATGACTAATATGTTTTGTCTCATCTTTGTCATAATACTTTATAAAGTTGCATGTTGTATTACATTTGCTGTGTTTCTCTCTGTGATATGTATTCTTTGCCCCTTTTACAAATTTTTTTGGTGTTGTAGAGGATAAAAATTAATATCTTTTCCTCACCCATTGCTAGGTTTATGGCTAAGATCCCTATAACAAAAGATAGATGAACAAGAGAAAAGTGAAACAAATTTATTTAATATAAATTTTACATGACACAGGTGCTTTCAAAATGAAGACCCAAAGAAACAGGGAAATCTGTATTTTTTTTTTTTTGAGAGTTGTACAGAAGTATGATTGGAGGACAAAAGAGTAATTTAATGGTAATAAACTGGGGAGAACTTAGTAAGGCCTGTTTGTTCAGATTCTTCTTGGTTTCCATGAGTGACAGTTCTTCCCTCTGGGTATAGGGCAAGACACCTGTCATATGAGGGTCTTCATGGTATAAGGAAGGGAGAAGGTCAGAGAATGATCTTCCTAGGTTTTTGTGGTCTGCTTCAGGGATAAAAGGTGAGAGTGACCTTACTGCTTCTGCTGTTTTGTCAAATGCCAAAGTGCCATATTTTGAGCTAGCGTGTCCTGAGCCCTATTAGTGTTTAGGATTTTTATTTTTTATTTTTGGTGGTTGTCTTTAAATGTATACTTTTTTAACAATGCTCTTAATACCTTGTTTTCTTATTTGACTTTTACTCTGTGATTTATTCATTTTTATTGGTTTCTTTCAATTCTCCTTCAATTCCCATCATTGCCTATATAACAAACAATAACCTTATTCTATTTTCCTCATTCTCTCTCTTCTCCTGATTTTTAAGTTGTATTTTTACCTTTCCTCAACATATTACTTTTGTGTAGTTGTCTTCTATTTTTTCCCCATATTTTGTTCTTATCTGAAATCTACATTTAAATATTTAAAATGCTCATTTTCAGCCTTTTTGCTGAAGTTTTCCCAGTTATCTCTTGGTTGGATAAAGCTCCTCATCTAATAGAGTCTTTAAGGACTCAAGGGTGCAGAATTTCCTTAATTGAAAACTGTTACTTTTTATAGTCTTGGTACCTAAAGGGAAACTTGAATGGGTATAAATTTTTCAGTTTACATTTTTACTCATTGAGTTTTTTTAAAAAAATGCAGTTTCATTGCTGTCTTCCTTTGAATGTAATATGAAAATTCTGATGCCAGTCTAATTTTTTTTTGCTCTTATTTGATCTTTCTGTCTTTAGGCCTTGAAGATTTTTTTTATCCTAGAAATTTAATGGTTTTACATAGGATATGATTTAGAGTTGATTATTTTGAGTTAATTTTCCCAGATACCCAATAGACTTTTTCATTCTGTAGATTCAAAATGTTTAAAAATTTCTGACAATTTAAAATTTCAAAAAATGTTTTAGTTCTGTTCCATTTTTTTCTTCTTTCTTATTCCAATGCTGTTATTTTTTCATTGCTTGTCTTCCATTTCCACTACTTTCTCTTTGATCTTTTTCTTTCTTTGTCTTCACTTTATTATCTATCTGTTGATTTCTTGCATTTCTACAGTGCTTCTTATGAAGTATGCATTTGAATATGAATAGAATATTTGAGAACATTCATATTCTATCTTGGGCATTTAATAATTTATTTTACATGTCTGAGATAATTTTGTCTTTTTCTTCCGCTTTTTCCTGAGTTTTATCACTCTCTTTTCACACCTTTCTGTTTTTTTTTTCACGTCTGTTCTTAGTTTTTGATTTCCAGCTTAGGTGTCTTTTCATATCCCAAATTCTTGTTTGAGTATATTAATTTCATCTGGAGTGTTGCCTTCTATAATAGTTTTCTTGTACTTTGTGGTTGTTTTGTTGGAGAGAATTAACCTCTCTTGGTATGTGTTGATTTTCTGTCTTTTTTGTAATACCTCAATATGAGTCTGTTCATCATTTTTTTTTTCTGTTCATTTTTATGGTATTGGGGTGTTTTACAGGATTTTTAGCTCATTGGCTCCCTCTTCTGTCAGTATAACAAAGTCCAGGTACATTTGTGGGTTTTTTGTTTTGGTGGTAGGGGAAGGTGTATGGTCTTTAAATTTTGGCTCTCTTGTCATCACGTAGGATTCTGAATTTTCCTTTTTTGCTTCTTTCTCTTTTAACCATCCAATAGCTACAGGGCATTTCTCTTTTCCTTTTTGTCTTATTTCTTTCCCAGAAGCTATGTTTTTCAAAAACTAGTCCTTAAGATTGTGCCTGCTTTTAAGTCTCTTCCCTATAGTCAGTGCTCTGATCTGCTTGGGTACTTTTTTAGTATTTTGAGACTTCAGGTTGACATTGTCTTTCTTATGATGGTTGTAGATGAACCTTAAGGTCATCACTAATTCCTTTCTTTCTTCGTCATAGTTTTTCACACAGTACCTTTGCTTGCAACAAAGCCTTGTGGCAGAACAGGGGTGGGGGCAGGAGCATGAGAGATTACTTGCTGGGATTAGGTGTTTTTTTCTTATTTTTACTTATAGTTGTTTTGGATTTTGGGCAATTTCTGTTTTCCAGTTATCCTGAGGACATGGCTTTTATGTAGTTTTGTTTATTTTTCTTATTGTTCTATATTGTTTTTGAAGGAAATATTAAGAGATGGGGACCTAAGTAGCCACCATGGTCAACCCAGGAGTTCCCAAAGCTAAAAGTTCTAAAAGTACATTTTTTGACTATTTTTCTTCTTTTTGAGTTTTGATGTCACATTATCTCACTTAATATGCACAACTCTGTGAGGTAGATAATATTATCTCCACTTTACAGATGAAGAAACTGAATTCCAGCAAAATTAAATGACAAGGGAGACCACACAACCAGAAAGTGAGAAAGATGCTAATCAAATCTAAAATTGTATGATGCCGAGCTCTTATTCTTTCCACTTCATTGTGCCATTTCCCTGAGTACTTGAACTTAAAAAAAAGTTCATGCATTAACAAAGGACTCCAACCTAATACATTTTAGTGATTATCAATATAAACTGTCAGTTTATTCATTTGTTCCTTGTCCCTCTTATTGAACTGTATTCCTGTTATATTTTTAGTAGCTGCTTCTCTACTGGCTTCTACTCCTTGACCTTCTAAGGTACATCATCTTTCCTATAAATGGGATAATGCAGGGTAAGTGCTATCCCATAGAAAAATAGTTCAACAGATGTCACTTTTGTGTTTTTCCTAACAGAGCTTCTATTCTATCTCCCCTCAAAGCAGACCTACCATTATTTCCCTCTTAGGCGCACTTTCACTTATGGAAGGACTAGTGCACACTCGTCTTGCTTTCAGAACTCACTGCTATCCCTGTGCATAGTCTTATCCTGAGGCTGTGTAAACTCCTTGCTTCGTGGAAACGATAGCCCCAAGTAGCAGTTGGCCACAGCTTTTTGGCTGCATGCTTTCTGGAGTGGGGTATAATATTGTCTGTAGTTTTCTTTAAAGTAATTTAATCTGCACCTTAGGGGTGCTTAGTTAACATTTTTGAAGTACCTTAATCATGAATCTACACTCCAGGGGTAGTTAGTTAACATTTGAAAGACCCTAATCAAAATTCTATACTCCAGAGGCAACCAGTGCATCAGATATTGCTCTCAATCTGCACCAGTGGGTGCATTAATTAGAATACAAGATGTAAGAAGTAATTTTTCACTGGTGAAAGGAATGGTATTTAAGATACATAGTTGACCAAGTAAGTACTTGCACAGAGACAAGACATGAATGTGGGATAAGGGTATGAATTTGGTGAGGTCAGCAGCCTTCCAGCCTAAGCAGGACCTTGATTTGGTCCTGTGCTTGCAACGCTTGATAGAGGATTTTGATGCTCATCTGGCCAGTGGAGCGTGTTACCCCACATGGGCCAAATCCAGCTGCCTCTGCCTCCTTCTCCACCCAGAGCTCACTGGATTCATACGCTGGCTCCACTCATTGTATGCAATTCTTGTTCACAGAAATATTACTCTCAATTGTGAGCCAGACGATTCCTTTTTATTTTCTTAATTTATACTTTATGTATAATTATGTTCTGAGCAGATTGGATATCTCAAGAGTGTGAATTTACAGTGCCATTTTGACCAGAAGCATACAAATTGTTTTAAATGGTAACTTCCTTATTACTTTTGACTTGAGAATTTTATCATTGTTCTGAGGCCAGGTTCTCATCTGTGGGGCAGCATTGTAGATAAGTAATTTGTTTGTTACTATAATTGTCTAATTAGGCTTGGTAATGTTTTTGAAGGCTTCTTTTTATATTCTGTTCAAAGTGGCAGACAGTTCTCATGTTATATAGGGATAATATTGTTGAATATAACATGTAACTTAAGTTACATAGGTCGAAATCATATATATGAATTTTGTATAATTTATATATCATGCATTGTATAAGGAATGACATCTACTAAGAGTTTCTATAGTAAACACTACTATTGTCTTATATCTTAACTAACATGTATAAATATAAATGACAATATAGTTGTCTTCTGCAATTTGGTGACATGTATATAGGTACGGCATATGTTACTGTTCTTGTCCTACTGAACGTACTGAGGAAAGAAAACAGCTGTGGACTGGTGGTCTAGATTGTTTTCTATACTCACTGGGAGACAAAATAGTTTTTTAAACAAAATATTTGGCTGCATAAATGCATTATTCAACTTGTTTATCTTTTTTTTAAACAGGCTGTCTATAATATAGGTATACCTTTAAATAGCCATAGGCCATGTAAACAGAGATGTATAGATTTAAACTATATTTACTGGAATCATGGAATTGTAGAGCTTGAAAGAGCCTCACACACCATCTATTTAATTCTTTCAACCAGATTCTTAGTTAAACCCTCCTTTTATGAGTCTTGCTTAGCCTCAACCATGGGCATGATTTATATCCACTTAGACATACATACCTGTATATCCATATCTATATATACTTAAAGCTGTGTGTGTGTATAATAAGAGACACTTGGGCCCAATAGGATTTTAGTAGAAATAATTGGTTAAAGGGCATTAAAATCTTTTAATATTTAGCACACTCCCATCAGTCAGTGAAAGTCTTTAAAACCATGTTTGAGAAATCTTCACTTGTTAGGATCCTCACAACAAAAACATCAAAGATAAGGGAATTGGGAAAGGAAGTAAAGTATTTCCAGTTTTAAAGTATTCTAAAACCTACATATGGGGTACATTTTATAGTGTGAAAGTCTGTACATTTTGTTCTAATTGTGCTGCGAGGTCTTACTGAATTTCAGTTAAATTATTTTTGTACAGGGCTTTTTCCATAAAGCACCAATAATTCTATCTGACCTCACAGGGCTTTTGTGATTATTAGACTAGTCATGGTTGATTATATTATCCTTTTAAATTGCCTTTTAATTTTCAGCTGATGTAAGTGAAATAGATAATATAAGTTAATTAATATTGGATCTGTTTAATGTTTATGCTCTGGGAGATTTCGGGAGACAAACAGAGAGATAAAGTTCTAACCAAATGTGCCATTTGGGGCTGTGGCATTTTATTACACATACCTTGCTTATTTGTTGTTTTTTTTTAATGGGCTATATGTCATATTAGTATGCATATAAGAGGCTATATGCCACTGATCTCAGGCCTTGTTGATTTAAAGTACATTTACCTCATCACCAATCACTCTTGGGACAGGTAGCTGTGATGTTCGGGTGGCCCCTTGTATGTGTCATGTTTGTGACTCACTTGTGCTCTTTTGTGAAGAGCGTTTTGTCTCAGCGAAATTCCTATTACATTTTTTCCTGGCTGAAGCTCTGCTTATGGTTTTGCTTATTTCCGCCTTCTGACATGCTGAATTTAGAAGGCTCCTCGGCTGCTGAGTACTTCCCCCCCTCGCCGTGGGGTGGGTTATGCTGGAGGGAGTACTTCTGTGGCCTCAGGTGTCTAGCTTCTTGATGTACGAAACAAAACCAGGCACTGAAGTGTCTATTTTTGAGTGTCACATTTGGAAATATTGGTGACTGTTTTTGATTTGCCTCAGAATTGTCATGTCATCTTTAGAGGCTAAGACTTCTTGGTTTTACTCCCAATTTTATTAGTATTAGAAAAGTGTATTTGTTAAATACTCTATTATCCAGTGCCCTCCCATTGCAAGGAAAACCACATGAATCTGGTCATTATGTGCTTCTCTCTCCTCATGGATTTCAGGGGTTTCTTGAGTCTAGTAAGACTTACATCATGGATAAATATGTAGAGGACTTATTCACCTAAACACAAACTTGTGTAAGTAATTATATTATGTATGTAATTAAAATGCCTTTGGCTCATATTTAAGTGTATTTTTTATTGTAGTAAAATATATATAACATAAACACTTACCATTTTAACCACTTCTAAGTATACAGTTCAGTGGTATTAAATACATCCATGGTGTTGTGCAACCATTATCACCATCCATCTCTGTAACATTTTTCCTCTTGTAAACTGAAACTCTGTACCCATTAAACGATAAGTCCCCATTCTCTCTTCCCTATCGGGCTCTGGCAACCAACATTCTCCTTTCTGTCTCCATGAATCTGACTACTCTAGGTTCCTCATATAAGTGGAATCACACAGTATTTGTCTTTTTTATGATTAGCTTATTTCACTTTGCATAATGTCCTCAAGGTTCATCCATGTTTTAGCATAGGTCAGAATTTCCTTCCTTTTTAAAGCTAAATAATATTTCATTATATGTATGTTTCACTTTCTTTTTGTTTTTGTGGTTTTTTTTTTTTTTTTGATTGTTGTAGGTATTCTCTGTCCTAAGGGTCAGCCTGGGTGTTAATTTAAGGTCTTCTCAGGTCTTTTCTAAGACTGTGCCTTTACCTGGTCATCTGCAGTTACTTTCTCATTTTCCTGTACACACATTGTTTTTGAATGTCCTAGTCTTTAATGTCTGGCTCCCCAAAAGGGAGAAAGAGAAAAATGAAAGGGTAGGGGAGGAGTGCTGACCCTTAAATTCCCTGGAAGTCACAAAATCACTTCCACAAGACGGGAGGGGCTTGAAAATTTGGAGGAGGAGCAATAACAATGGCCACCCACATCTTTGTACCTCTGTGATTAGAGGAGGCAATCAGCTATTAGAGCATGGATCCTGATTTTTAGGGGGCAGGATGCTTTTTGCCCACCCTCTCTCTCGCCATCTAGGGGCAAGCTGCTCCTCCCTGTACCTGTAGAATGCCTGCCATGGAGCTTGGAGCGTGGATGGGTAGCTGCTTCGGTGCTAAGAGCTGTAATTGACCGACTTTATCTCATTTTATCCTCTAAGCCTTCCTGTGAAAGTTGCAAGCTTTTAATTGACTCCAGAGTTCTAAAATAGTTACCTCAGACAGGTGCTGCCAATTCAATTGTTGTCTAGGTGGGGAGAGAAATTCCTGGTGCTTCTTATTCTACCATCTTCCTGGAATCCTACTTAAGTGCATTTTATAAGTTGGGAGACCCCTACAAAGAAACTGAGGAGGATAGCCCACAGAGGATTCCATGTCATCTGAAGTAGAGGTTTTAGAGACTTTATGTAGTGGTTATAAGAATTCACTCCATATACTGGGATATTTTTATTCTTCCCTAAGTAGATTTTAATACCATTTTAATGGTGAACAACTTAGAATGGCTTGTAGTCTAGCTGAGCTTAAATCTACTAACGAAGAATACACTAATTCTTTCAGGATATCACAAATTTAAAAACATTCTGTTTGCTTTGAGGGATGGAGGACAGGGGAGAATGGTGAAGACTTTTGACTATTAGCCTCCATCTTCAGGCTTGTACTCACTTTTGCTTTTGTATGTCTTAACCCAGCCATTTGTAAGATGAGAGTATTATTTTGTGCCAGAGCTTTTTAACCTGCTATCCTTTTGGCAGTTGTCCTTTTGCTGAATTCATATGTGAAATTTTGTGTATATATGCATTATTTGAAGGGAAAGACCTATGGCTTTCAGTAGATAACAAAGATCTCCAGTCCCTCCCTCTCCCCAACACCCCACAGGGGTTAAGGACCACTGTCTTAGGCTATTTCTTCCATTTCAAAATGGTGTGGATGAAAGCTGTAGTCTAAAGATCTACAGAGGTTTTTGACATATAACATTACTTCTCAGAAAACGTCCATGGATTATTAGCAGGATCTGTCTCAGATAGATAATGTTGTTATAGGAGACATATGCTTGAAGTAAAATAAGAGGTTAATTCTTTTGTATTTATGAAATATCTCTTCATTATTCTTTTTCCTCAAAGTCTTGTCTCTCTTGTGCCTATTGTTTTTTCCTTTATTTTTCGTTCTCTTTTTAAATTTGTTATAATTTTAACTTATTTACCTTTTTTCCCCCCACATGTATTTATAATGTCTTTTTCTCCAGCTGCTTATCACTTCTAATGAATAAATAGGAACTTGAGGCTAAGAGCTGGCTCTTTAGAATTCTCCTGTGGCAGCACATATGGCATTTTATAAACACTGAATGCTTTAAAAATGTCATGAACCAGTGGACTCACGGCATAAGCAGTCTATGGAAAACTTCCCATGGATATTTACTTGCTAATTTTTAATTGCTTCTACCTCTTATTACTAACTGATGGGTATGATTTGAAGAATATAAATGTTATTTTGTGACTCTTGGATAATTACTATGCAAAAATGACTTTATTGAAAAATCTTCTTTGATTCCTTTAAGGGAATAATCAAAGCAGCGATCCCATTTATTAGACTGCTGTTTTTAAATTTTATAATGGAATCTGTATCTGTTATTATTATTTTATTTTGCAGTGAGGGAGATAAACCTGCAGGATGTCAAGGAGGATTTAGAATTGGATCCAGAGGAGAACAGCACCCTTTTTATGGGTATCCTTATCAAGGGGCTGGCCAAACTGAAGAAGATCCCAGAGACAGTAAAAGCGATCAAAGAGCGCTTGGAGCAGGAGCTGAAGCAAATTGTGAAGAGGTCTACAACCCAGGTGGCAGACAGTGGCTACCAGAGGGGAGAGAACCTCACTGTGGAGAACCAACCAAGGTCGGTGGGAATGCAGTTGTGTTTTTGATAATCCTATTTATTGTACGTTTTCTAGAGTGGAGCATAAGTAACTTATCTTCTGTTGATGTTATTTCCTTGAACTTGGGATACTGCAGCCCCTACGAACTCAGATTGGTAAAAACAGCTTGACTAGGCATAATTTAGCTCTCTGATTTTTGATGTTATTGAGAAATTTTAAAGTCTGTTGTTCATATTCAAATACATTGAATGAAAAATTTGGACATGCTTATAAAGATTGCTGACATACAAATACATTGAATGAATAAATAAATTGATTGAAAGAATATAGCACTTATTGAACATATATTGAGTACTAAGCAGTGTTCCAGGCAATTTATGTATATTATTTAATTTTCATGACAACTCTATGAGCTAGTTATTAGTATCCACATGTTATAGTTCGGAGAACTGGCACTCAGAGATTAAATATTAGCTGAAGCCCATAGGACAAGTGCCTGATCTTGAAGTTGAGTAGAAGTCCATTTGATTCTAAAATTTATGATATTTCCTTGGTCTCATCCTTTCTTCTTTAATGTGTTGTGATATTTGCCATTAGGCAAATCAGTCTCAGGAATTCCTATATTTATTTAAAACAACAAGTAGGATTTGAATTTCATCATTATTATTTCATAAAGAGAATACTGAAATTGTTCAGATACTAACTGTTCAGACACTGGGAGATGTCTGAACTGTTCAGACACTGGGAGATCATGTTTGCCAAACAAGATTTAAGAGCATAATAGACTAATGTTGTCTGACAGTGGAACAAAATATTTGAAATTGGGGCTTTCCTGGAAAATCAAAGATTCACCATAAAAATGTCTCTCTTCCCTCCTCTTTCTTCTCTGCTTCTAACCCCCAAATACCCACATACATTAGACATGTACAAAGGCAGGAATTTGGCATAAAAGGAGAAGGCCAGTGGAAACTACAGTTTCATATGAGAACAGAGGGCAAGGTAGAGCATGTCTCCTCATTTGCTCAAATGCCATGAGCTCCTGGGAGGTGACAGTGCATAGAAAGGGTCACAATCTTGTAGATACGTTGTTAAAGAAATTCTGTTTGTACTTAGGGCTTTAACATTTTTTTTAAAAGAGGATAAATAAATTTAAGGAGAAATAATAATAGCTCATTTAGTATAGGCTTCCCCAGACTTTGAATACTTTGGAAAAATTAATATAGTCTATTTATGAATACGTTTCTGTATTCTTTTGTATATCTAAATAACATTGATTTTAATTATACTTTAAAACTCTTCAAAAATTACTTTCATGTAAACTTCATTCCAAAGTAGTATCGTTGGTGAAAGAAACTGTCATCTGTCCCTCTCTTGCCACAGAATATTTCAGAGTTGAACGTTTGATGGGTTTTAGAGAGCAGACCTCACTTCGTATCCCTGTTTTGTAGTCTGCAGGAATAATACCTGTCTTACAGGGTTGCTTGCTTTACATGAGGTTATAAGGTTGCGGTGCTTAGTAGAGTAGCATCAGTAAGTACTATTACATACAGACGTGTATACATATGTACATGCATGTATGCATGTGTGTGTGAATACACATGTTTATTTATTATTTGTATCTTCCTGAACTTTCCTGTTCTTTGATTGCTGACATGATCCCGAGAAGCTGGGGAATGAGTCTTTGAACTTTGCTTTTCTTCTTTCTCTGCCTCATGCCTGGATTTCTATGAAGACCTTTTGACTCCTTACTAATAAATACTTTAGAATTCTGGTTTGCTATTTGCCTTGTTGCTGCAAATCCCTAGATGAATACCCTGAACTTTCATAGGGAAATAACATTACTATAGTATATATTGGAAATAAACCAAAAGGGCACAGATCAATAACTTTTCTGCAGATCTCATTACAATACCTTTAAAAGCACCGTGTCTTTCATAGGATTTTGACCTCTTCCTTTTCCATTGCCTAAGCCCCTTCCAGAATTCATGAGTGGAAATTATAGCACTAGATGTATAAGTTCAGCACACTGCCCCAGGAAATGCTAAATGATTCTCTATGAGGAATGAGTCAGCAACAGGGGTTTTTTCCCTTTAAGTTTTTTTTTTTTCCCCCCAGTGTTTTAAAAAGCTTTTGTAGGCAGGATATATTGGACACTAATAAGTGAGCAAGCTGTCTGCCTTGGTTTCATGTCTGTAACATTATCCCATTTTATAAAACATACAAATCCAAAATTTGGGCCCCCACCCTTTATTATGAAATAAAATAGGACAGAGAAAGCAAATAATTGGGATAAACCACTTTGTTAGAAGATCAAAGATTAAATTCCTGAAAAATTATTTCAAAAGGCTGGGGTTCCAAATGACTGATAATTTTGAGCTAGTGTCTGGTAGTTGTGTGCTATCAAATGCTTTAAAACTCCTCAAGAATTAATTCCCTTGAATTAATCACAATCATTAAAAAATGATCAGCATTGTTGGTTCTAGATGACTCGAATTTTAGAAAAGATATTGTCAAAGTATCCCTTGAAGCTTGTGTGATGCTATGTGTGCTTTGAACTTTATTTACGAAGGTGTTAGTGGCATTTATGATATTTCAGAGAGAAGTAAAAATCACAATACTTGGCATTATTATTATTATTATATTTACCATCCAAGGAACCCTATGACTAAAGATATAAGAATTTGTTGTTTTTCTTAAAGAAAGTTGGAGCATAGGCAAAAGGAACCATGAGTCTTCCCTCCGCAACATGCATGTTGCATACTTCCTCCCTCACCTGCCGAAGAAATAGCCCGTTCCAAAGCATTAGCTATTTGAAGACAAGATACCAGTACTGCAACTTTCCCTAAAAGTTTTATTATTCAACATCATCTTATTAAATATATTCTGGTTGTGATGCATTGCAGGCCTATTTTCATTTGTCTTTCTGTAAAGGGAATTAATGTTGTGTGCTGTTTTGCTAGAAATGTAGAAGGAACCAGGCTAGTGAATTCTGTCTTGCTTTCAATTCCTACAGAGCCAGAATACGTTCCCAGCCAGTTTTTAAAAATCACTTTGGTGACCTACTTATCATTTTATTTTATTTTGTTTTTGATCTCCCAAGCTATCTGTTGTCTATTTATAGGAGAAATATTTTGTCTTTTCTATTAATTCATAATCTATTGGTGTCTTTAAACCTCCACTTTCTACTAGAGGAAAATATTCAACTTCTGTTATTGCCAACTGGATAAACATTAGGGTAACACGTGACTTGCTAATTTCCCAGAACCACCTGCTACCCATTATTTCCCCGGAAAAGACAGGCAGTGTCTTCAGCTTCAGGTGGTAAATGTGGCCTGCAGCCTCTGCTTTTCAGAACCAATTTCTTCAACCCCTGCTGCCTAATTGTCGATTCTTTCCCAAAGTCTAGCTCATGACTATTTTCATGTTGTTTTTATTTCAAAGAAGCAGGAAGAAGTTCTGTTATATTTAACAAATAGGAAAAGCGTAAGGAAGAGATGGAAGAAAAAACATTCTTCTCAAAGAGGCAATATCTTGTCAAGAATATGGAAGAGAAAAGAATGTGGAAAAAGAGCATGATTGGCATGTGTGAGGCAGCTACCCCATCCATTTGAAAATGGGCCTGTTTAAATGTGAAGGCAAACTTAATTGCAGGGGGCATGCTGGAGGCCTGCTCCACTTTGGTAGAACACTTGGTCTTAAAGAGGGCAGAAAGGACTGAGTGAGTTGGAGCCATGGCTGCCAGGGAGGCCCTGCTTCCTTTTAGGAGACAATTTTGAGATGTTCATTGACCTCCATTGTGAAGAAGGAAGATTAAATGTCAGATATGAAAAGCAGAGAACCTTACATGTTTTGTGCTTGCTGTGATATTGAGAAAATTAACGGAAAACACGGGAAAGAAATATACTTGAATGCTGAAAGTAGTTGTGTTTGGGTAGTATGGTTGTAGGTTTTGTTTTTTTCCCCCCCTCTATTTCACAACTTAAATTATAGTGACAAATAAATTGTTTAAAAATTTAAATTATTCAAGTTATTTTAATCAAAAGAAATCATTAGAAATGAAAATGCCTGTTGGGGCTATGAGTGTTCACAAAACTAAATTTTAGTATGGAAAAAATGTAATAGCTGTTTTTAGACCAAGTGGACATTGTTCATTAAGTTTCTTTTTATGATACATGCGTATATCTGTGTGTGTTTGGTCTTTTATTGACTGCCCCTAGAATGGAAGAAAAGAGAGAACTAGCATGCCTTGTTCAGCACCGTATCTCCAGAATCTAGCACAGTGCCCACCTGACCCATAATAAATATTTGTTGAATGCAAGAATGAATTCTGCATGTATTGAATATCTGCCATGGACCACACATTGGGCTAAAATGCTCAACAAATCAGACGTCGTCTCTGTCCTCATGGAATTTAAAGGAGAAGAAAGGCATTGATTAGAGACCGTCATCTAACTGTGTTATTCCAAACTGTGGTCATTGCTGTAGAGGATAAGCAGAGTGTGCCATGAAAGCACATAACCATGGGTGGGTACCTTATCTAGTTTGGGTAGGTGGGCTTTAGGAGGTAGCTTTTTTAAAAAAAATAATAAATGGGGCAGCTTTTATTGTTGCTTTATACTAGTTGTAGTTGTCAAGCTTGGTTCATTTGATAGCACCCACAAGTTGTCCTTCCAGTTGGTCAGTTAGCGTGACTTTGACACATAAGGTGTGAGAAGGAAAGCAGCCAGATTCTTGATAAGCCATTTTCACAGTATGTGCTGACCTCTGTGGTTGATTAAATTTTGATTATTGCCAAGTGTGCTTTTCTTAGAGATGATACTAATTTTTCATGTCATGGATAATGTTTGAGAGTTCCTATATTCCCTTGCCAACAGATTGTATTATCAAATCCTTTTATCTTTGCCAGTCTGAGAGGTGAAAAATGATATTTCCAAGGTGGTTTTGGTTTGCATTTTTCTTCTTATGAGTGAGGTTAAACTCCTTTCCATTTGTGTAAAAGTAATTTGTTGTCATGATATCTGTGTTATATCTGGATATATTGCTTCAAAATAATTTGGCTTGAGAGTGGGTGAAGATACAGCTATAATAAACCATGAAATGATGTTTACTAAGGAAGTGGTGGGTACAAGGTAGTTCATTATCTTATTATCTTCACTTTTTTAATGTTTGAAATTTCCAATAGTACAATGTTCAAATAATGTTTATTTCCTTTTCAATGAACTGTATTTTCCTAGTATGTCTGCCTTTTAATTGATTTGCAGTAACTCTTTATATATTTAGGAAATTAGTTCTTTGGGATTTATTTTCCAACCCCCCTCACCCACCCCAGTTTCTCTTTCTTTTGATTTTTGTGATGTTTCTGGGCATGCAGACATTTGTTTAATTTTTTATGAGGCTTATATTTATCAATGTTTTCTTGCATAGCTTCTGGGTTTTGTGTCGAACTTAGATCTTCTCCACTCTTAGATTATAAATAAAATTTCCAAACTTTCCTAGTATTTATATAGTCTCATTCTTAATATTTGTATCTTTGATACCTTTGGACTCTGAAGATGTGGCCACACTACTTTTAAATAGCTCTGACAGTTATTACACTGTATTTTAAGGGATTGTGCACCCCTTTTGTTCCTGCCACCTATGCTATCCATCATGTAATTGATTGTCAGTGTTAGCTGCATGACTGCTGAACAATTCTAATGCTGAATCATACACTTTATAGTCATGGTTCTTTTCAAGGTTGACGTTTGCCTCATTTCCTAAAACTCTGCCCCACACCCCTACTGCCTTCTCAGTCTATGCAGGCTGTAGGTGTTTAGAAATATATTGAATTATTGTTCCAAAATTTGAAAAAATGCACTTTTCATATATTTTTAAAATTTGGAGTCCAGAACTCAGTATGAGGACATACTGATATAATAGAGCATTGTTATAAAGTGGTTTTTATCTGTTAGAAAGTCTAAAGGCTCAGGTCCCAAGGTTAGTTTTATAGTACAAGTACAGTGTTTATGGGAAGAGAAATAATTGAAATAGTGCTCATGATTTCTTTTATACCTGTGGCTAGAGTCAGGCATGCGTTTCTTTTTCACATAAGTAGCATTTCCTTTGCATCTCTTCTTTCTGTATGTTACTCTTCTAAGTATCTGAAACGCGGGACTTGGTAGAATCGGTCATTTTATTTTACAGAAAAGTCATTTCAGAGCAGCTTTGAAGCAATGTCAAGCATTTGTCCTTGTGGTTTCTTGTAGCCATTCCCAAGCGCTGCATGTAGCACCTGGACATGCTTGGAATCAGGAAGGGCCTCGATGTAATTTAGATGAGTAGTTAATGCGAATCAAAGCAAGCGGGAAGCAAGTAAATTTAACTTCAGTGATTATGATTCCATTTGATTAAATCTTTACTTTTGATTACATGTATCAGTGAGAACACGCTTTAAATATACCCAACTATTAAATATTGAAGGGGTTGAATAGGATGAACCAGGGACATATAGAAGAAATTCTACTATTCTTCAACTAGGATATATCCCCTGCAGCTTTACTGAAATATTTTTAGAGCAAATGAAAGGAATTAATTCTTTTACATATGGGACTTATTACTCCAATTGTTAACTAAAATATACAACTCATTACCATGGAAGGTCCCAAGTCTATATGCTTTCTAGTAAGACTTAAATAAATTAATTGATAATAGCTCCGTAGCATATAAGGTGGATTAGTAATGTCAATAATGTTTATAGTACTTTTGTAAACGTGAACTTGGAGAGCTGTCTTTCTGAATTTATATTGTCCTTTGATTATAGTCTTTAGAAAAAGGTGTCTTAGCTGAATAGGCTAGAGAGCTTACTCAGTATTACCATTGCTTAAATCTTTGCTTTGTATTTGGCAAAAGTGAAAAAAAAAAATCTGTTCTTGATTTCTCTTGTTTTATATACTGCAGCAGGTTCAAATTAGAGATCTGACCAGTTAAAGGAATAATAGAAAAAATGTATTTCATGGGTTGTTATAAGTGTATTTAGATGTCAGCCATCATGCTGTATCAAGGCTATTTCTCTATCTGGCATATAGTAGGAACTGCCTTAGGTCTTGTCATTTTTGTGCACTTGTTAGTGTCATAATACAAAAGGTACTCCAAGTTCAAACTGACACTAGATCTTTTCATTGCAAAAACTAACTAACAAAAAAACTTGTGTCAAATGAAACTCTGCTGTTGGTGATGTGCAGGGGTGGTGTCATATGTGATAAAGCCCCTTCATTTGTATCTCAGGCTGTGTTTCTATTATCTGGGCTTCTCTAGCTCCTAGCCCACCCCCTTGCTATGGTCTCTAATCGGATTGATCTGAGAGTTCACAAGATGGGGATTAACTTTGCATTTGCAGCCCGATTTAGGGCTGGGTACATATCAAATGCCCAAGAATTTTAATGAGTGAATAAATAAGAAAAAGGTGCAAAGAAGATAATTTTTTAATAAGAAGAAGTGACTTTTTAAAAAAAATTTCAGCACTACTCACAGTGGGTCCAAGGATCCACAGCACCAATGTCACTTGAGAGAAGTGCAAATTGTCCCATGGAGAGGGGGTGATTAAATTGGAACCTTTGGGTGCAGTCCCATAGTTCTCTATGCTTTAGATGATTCTTATGCATGCTAAAGTTTGAGAACGCTCTTCTTAACATCACAAACATCACAGAGTGTTGCAGTTTTATAACATTCATGCTTTGCAAAGCAGTCTGCCATCTGGTATCTCACCTGAGTGGGCCTCACCACTCTCCTTATCACAGGCAGGGGCATTATTGTTAATCCTAGATTTACCCAGAGAAATGTAAAAGCCGAAATAAATAATTTGACAGTTCGTTGGTGGTAGAATTAAGATTAGAAGAGGTCTTTTTCCACCATGTAAGTTTGCTTGCTGGCTTATGTAAAGATAATGTTCCTAACTCATTTCCTGGGCCTGAGTTTCTTTTTCCTCAGAAGGGCAATATTTGTACTGACATATCCATTTTCCTGCCCATACCCCCCTAAGTGAGCCATGGCAGGCCTCTCGGAGATAGCCAGACGTGTTAAGAGGTGGACTGAGCAGCCATAGAATAAATGGATGCTAATTAGTTCACTTGAGAGTCAAATTTAGTTAGCTAAACAATTCCTCTAGAGACCTTGTACGTTCTTGTGCTAAGAATAATAGATAACAAAGTGCTAAGAATATGCACCTAAAATCTTAACTTTCGTTAATTCTGGAAAGTGGATTTATGGATAATTTTTTCAGTGTTCAGCTATGATGAAATACTACTTTTGGAATGAGGGACAGGCTTTTGAAAGAATGATACTGGTACTTCAATTGAAAGAAAGAGGGCCTGGGTTTATTTTGTAATTTTAGCCACTGATTTACCATACATCAGAATTAGAGGTTTGAGGCCATCTCTTTAGAATTCAGAGACCTGACTTGACAAGGAGGGAAGTGACATAGGAAGGAAGGAAGCGACTAGAGTCAGGACCCAGCTCAGTATTCTTGTTATTTTTACTGCGTTTCATTCTCTATTACTAATAATTTTTTCCTGTTCTTTTCACAGTGCAGATGGAGAATTAGTCAGCACTCTTCAAATAGTAACTTCTTTTTCCATGAAGATGGTTATTAATAAGTGGTAAAACTTATCTCTCTTAAAAGTAGGTATTAGATAACCTTGAAGATTAAATGGGATCTATGTCCTATTTAGAATGAAAAATACTATCTCAGCTGAGCTTAAGAAAATGTGTGAGATGTAGCCAGGTAAAACTAAGACCGTTTTGGTATAATAGATGATCGGTTTCTTTTAATTTTTCATGTAAAATCTAAACTCTGAGTTCACTACTTTCTTGCCTTTTTGAGCATAGTGGTAGGCAAATAACCATTCTGTGATTATTGCCTTTGTCTGTCAGTGGGAAAACATGGAACCCTGATATTAAGGTCTCAGCAGGTAAGTAGTAGAACAGAACTGACTTCTACCTTGTGTGTATCTTTGCTTCGTGACCAAGTAAGGCAGCTTCTTGGCTGCAAACTCAGGTTTTCCAGCCAAATGACTAATGCAAGGTTCCCTGGATGTTAAATTTAGATTCAGATAGTCTTATCTCACCTTAAATATTGAACATTTTTCACAGCTTGATGATGTAGCTTTACACCATAGATATTTCTTGGCTTGTGCAACTGTGACTGTTCCTTAACATTTGCTGTTTCTTAGCCCTCTGCCTTTTTTCCGTGGTGGCACTTGAAGATGAGATACATAGGGGTTGCTGTCGGTAGGAAGTTAGTAGAAGATCCAGGGCAATAAGTAACATTTTACTTACATCTGTAAGAAGACTGTTTTTAGAACTTGCCAGGTAATTGGATGTGTGTTTAAAGAATACTTTATTCATCTTGACACTTTTCTGGGTTTTTTATTTTTTACATAAAATGGATTCTATTGCAGTATTTTTTTTTTTTAAAGACAGGATCTCTCTCTGTTGCCCAGAGTGCAGTGATGTGATCTAGCTTACGACTGCAGCCTCAAACTCCTGGGCTCAAGTGATCCTCCTGAGTAGCTAGGACTACAGGTGCATGCCACCACGCCTGGCTAATTTTTTTTTAGCCTTACTTTCTTAGGGTTCTCCTCCATTATGACGGCTTTAGCT
>CM052437.1:169723391-169752123 GCA_028533085.1 Varecia variegata
TGACGCCACTGCACTCTAGCCTGGGCAACATGGTGAGACTCTGTCTCAAAAAAAAAAAAAAAAAAAAAGTATAAGAATGAAAACACCAGCCTGAGCAAGAGCAAGACCCCGTCTCTACTAAAAATAGAAAGAAATTATCTGGCCAACTAAAAATATATAGAAAAAATTAGCCGGGCATGGTGGTGCATGCCTGTAGTCCCAGCTACTCGGGAGGCTGAGGCAGAAGGATTGCTTAAGCCAGGAGTTTGAGGTTGCTGTGAGCTAGGCTGATGCCACGGCACTCACTCTAGCCCGGGCAACAGAGTGAGACTCTGTCTCAAAAAAAAAAAAAAAAGAATGAAAACATATGTCATGAAATGCTAATAAAAATAACTGGTATTATACAAACATATCATACATTATTAGAATATATAATATCAAATGGAATTATTTGTACCATAGTAAATTAGGACATTTAAAACTCAAATATATCAAACCCTAGAAATTACGGACTATGTAATCCTACCCTGGCAAGGTTATAAAATACTTTCTGAATAAATATTTATGACCTCTTGTTTTTGGCTAACTTGGACTAATGTTCTGTATTCAAAACAACTATTAAATCTATTAGGATCCTATTAATAATACTATCATGAAGAATTAGTTATGATTATGAACATATGTCTTCCTCTACTTTGTAATTGTCAAATATATATATTTCTTACACTTTTGAAAAAACTCATTATCATATTAAAATGATGTAATAAATTAAGCAACTTTTATTTCCATCGTACATTAACAACTGAAATGTAAAAATCATTAAAAATATGGGTTTCTGGCTTTTTAAATGAGTTATATCTTTCATACTTGTGGTTTAAAATGATTGATTTGGGGATCCTATCTTCAAGTTATGAAATGAATTGGTTGTTTATATATTTATTTAAACAACTTTGTGGAAATATAATTTACATGCCATAAAGTTTATCTATTTAAGTATAAATTTCAATGGCTTTTTAGTATATTTATGGAGTTGTACAACCATCACCATAATATAATTTTAGAACTTTTTTACCTGCCCCCCAAAACCTTGTATCCATTAGCAGCCACTCACCATTCCCCAATCCCTATATCCTCCATCCCTCAGCAGTTAGATACTAATCTGCTTTCCAGAAGTGACATTTTTATCATGGGTTCATGGTCTTCATTTTTTTAGTTTTCTATGGATCCTTGGAAAGTTTACAGTTTAAGGGAAAGTAGATAACATGTGTTTAAGACTCAGTAGAGGCATCACTTATGTCTTATATCGGTCAGAAGCTCATAGTCCCCAAACTAATTATACACTTGGCAATACAGTTGCTATTTTATGTTAATACATATATGTACCAATGACATAAGTTTACAGATAAAGAACATAAAACAAAAACTGATCTAATAAAAGGTGAGAGGTCAAGTGTAGCAATAACATTTCATGTATTTTGTTTAATTAGTTTGAGGCCAAGCTGTGACAATGTTCTTTGTCTTTTTCCTTTATTTCTCTTCCTCCATTTTCTTCTCCTCTTAGCTGTCTACTTTTCTGCCCTCATCTTTTTTTTCTTAAACATGTTTAGAAGAATGACCATAGTCATGACTTCAGTTAATCTATTGCTGATTGTTTCTTAGCTATCTATTCTACTCAACTTTATTATCAATCCATAGATTGATCTGGATTTCTAATGACACAGACACACAGATGAACTAATGTTGCTAAATATGACAGTAGTTGATGTAATGCATAATATAATCATTCTGAGACATGTGGAATAGACCAAGAGAAGTTTTTGAGATTGGCGAGGAGTTGATCCTTGGAGGTAGAGGAGATGGGACATGGCGCTGCAGATAGTTGGAAAAGCTGATGAGATAATAATAAGTGGCATAAAAGGACTGAATGAACCGGGGATTCAGGGATAAGTACACAAAGGGGTTTAACTATAACTGGAGGTTTATTTTGTGGACTGGAAGATAAACTTGGATAGGTAGATTTGAGCGCAGGTTGTGGAAAGCTTTAAGTGTCATCTAAGTGGTTTGTGGTTTATCTTTAGACTCATAGTTTCCGAGCCTGGCTACATAATCCATTTACCTAGGGATTGATTCTTAGCCCCATCCCACACCTTCTGAATGAGCATCGCTGTGGATAAAAGACTATATTCTGTGCTTTTTAGCTCTTAAGGTGATTCTGATGTATTTGCTTAGGCTCCTGTATTTGGGAATAATTGCTTTGGACCAGTGGTTCTCAAAGTATATTTCCCAGACTAGTATCATCAGCATCATCTGGGAACATATTAAAAATGCAGATTTTTATCCCTGCTTTAGACTGACTGAAGCAGACACTCTGGGGGCGGGGCCCTAAGTCTGTTTGAGGACCTTTGCTGTAGGTTGATATTGGACCTTTGGGGATTTTGATTAGGGTCTGATGAAATGAAGGAAGATTAGTGGTAGCAGTGGACAGGACTGACGAGACTAAGGCAGGCAAACTATTTTGTAGGCTAATGGAGAGTCTATGGGTTGTATTACTTGAAGTTTGTCTAATAGTGAAATAAACAAGGCAGGCTTTGGTGGATAATAAAGGAATACAAAGAAGGGTAAAAAGGATTTGTAAACTTGAGAGTCTTTTAGAAAATCTGTAAGATGATATGGTCTACCTGTCGGCCTGGTTTCCAAGATAACAGATATTTTAATGACGGTTTAGTTTTAAATTATTGGGGCCAGCTATGTGCTAGGTACTGGGGAATAAGATAAACAAAATAGAGAGTGCTCACTCTGGTAAAGTAAGAGGGAGCCTGCAATAACGTGTATTTTTTCATTAAGTTCTGTGTTAAAGATTTTGTTTAAGTAGTAATGCAGGGGAGCCCTGGCTAGGAAATATTTAATGTTCAGTTACATGGAGGGTTTAGGAGAGAAGATGTTTGGTTAAGATTCCATGTAGAGTTTTACACATAGGGTCAGTTTAGTTTTCATACACTTGTTGGAGGAATGTTCTTTGGGTTAAAAATCGTTACTGGAGAATGAAATAATTGAGAACAATAGATGCCTGTAATTAAGCATGTAACAGCACTAATGAAGATGATGGGATAGTATGAATGGAATTATAGGTATTTAGAATTTAGGTTTGAATTTCATTGTTTCTTTGAGTGGGAAATGTTTCTTGCTGAGAAGTGAAATGTTCTCTTATATATTAAATCTTATAAAAGAAAATAATTGTTGATCTTCCAAAGACTGCACCAGTTTTGCCCCACTGGAGCCTGGGCTTTCCCTGGCAGGCAGAACGTGTCCTTCCTTCGGAAGGCTCATTTGTCTCAGCATGTTTGTGTCTGGAGACAGTGAGGAGACACGACTGCAGCTATCATCGTAACAGGGTGTCATAGTTTTCCCCTGGTTGTCAGCCCTGTGACCACACAGCGTTGCACACCTTTTTCAATTTTACACTCTTTTTGAAACTGTGATAATAGAAATACATGTTTTTGCCCTTTTGAGCAGTGGCAGCACCTTCCAAAATGTCACCTGCTTGGTGACATGTCTGTCATACCGTCGGCTGTGTGTTTTCAAATATTTAAGACTGAAATACACTAGAAACAGAAAAATATTCATTTCTTGTTGAATTCTGCATAACAGAGGAAATATGAGGATTGCATTGTGCAAGCCCATCCTCCAGATGTTACGATTCTGAAAAAATCTAGTTTTTTCGTATCTCATTTCAAAGCAAAACTGTCTGTTTAACCATTGTTGGCTTAAGTGTGTAACCCCTTGGTGTGCAAAGCAGTGTCCGTAGCTGGAGGCAGTGTGTTCTCATTACACTGTTTACCACTAACAGTGACACCCAGAACAAGTCACTTCGTTTTTCTGTGTGTCTTGATTCTTTTTTCTGGAGATTAACAGAGACAGAATGTAAAATCATTTTACTTTTGTTAACTGCCACATAAATGTTTAAACAGTGATAAAATTAACCTCATGCACAGAGAACTTGAAGTTTGCTGTCAGGTAAGAAAATCCACAAAATCATTAGTCCTAATCCATGACCTGGAGGGGATTTTCAAGGAGACAGATGCAATTTCTCTTTTGAATCCAGGTCTGAAACTAGGCTATTCTTAGGTTTTGTTGAATTTGATATTTTGGTTAGGTGAGGATTCCATACCTTACAGTAAAACTCGCTTTTTTCAGTATTCCAGGCCAGCTTAACTTGTGAGAGTATTCTTGCAGAAATAGTTTTTCTTCATTTCTCAGCCTTTAAAACTTTTTGATAACCTCTATTTTGGGTGGCATAGTACAGTCATATTGTCAGCCAGGCTGTTGAGTCTCTAGAAAGGTGCTTGCTCCTCGATTTTTAGTTCTGTCTTGTCAATGGATAATATGCTGCCAAATGAACAGAATTTAATTAACATTTGAAAGTTAAGTTAAAAAGCTTCCTCTAAATTGGAGTCAGTTCCTATAGCACCAGAACTCTCTCCCTGTGCTGTTTTGTGTTCACTACTAATTCTTCAAGCAGGAACTGATGGGCAGCCATGGAGATGCCTCTGGCTCCCAGGACAGATGTGGCGAATGCCCAAGTCAAAGTGCTAGGGTGTCTGATGTTCAGAGAAGTCTGATGTAAATGTTATGGACATCTTTTTTTTATTTATTTATTATAGCTTATTATTGGGGTACAACCGTTCTGGTTAAATATATTGCCCATGCCCCTCCCAACCCCCCGAGTCTGAGCTTCAAGAGTGTCCATTCCCCAGACAGTGCACATCGCACTCATCATGTAGGTATAATTTACTGGGGAAAACACTAGAAAATAGTAGCTTGGCAGGGGATACCCCAGAATAGGTAGATCTGGTGGCAAGTGTGCTCTCCTTAAATTCCCAGATACCAAGATGGGTCTGCTCGGACCTGATTATAGTCTTGGTCTAGAGGACCTAAGGGTAGAAATGGCAGCTCTTCCTCCAAAACCCTCTTTGGTTTTGTATGAGATTTTAGAGGATGAACTGTTAACAGCCGAATGCTGGTCAGACTCATAGGCTGCTACTGCTGCTCTAAGTGCACTTATCAAGATTTGGTGCACCTGGGCCACAGCAGCGGTGTTGCTAGGAACCGAGAGGCCGTAGTGAGTGGTGGTGATTAATAGTAATAGGTGAAATAGTGTCTCATTATGTGATTTGAGTGAAATGAGAGCAACTGACATGACCTTCACTGACATTGCTCTTGCCTACTTAAGAAGGTTTTAGAGCAATAATAATTATATTTTCTTGAATTGGTAATCACTGTTGTTTTTTTCTTAATGTCTTTTTCTGAAACCCATTCTGATTGTGGAAGTGATGAGTATGTCTAAATTCTCAATTATAGTGCTGGTTCTTTTGGTTTGATTATCTTTTGCTGCACACCAAATTACTCAGAAACTTCATGGCTTAAGACAACAACCCCTTTTATTTCTCATAGTTTTTCGAGTCAGAAGTTCATGAAGGCTCAGATGCACAGTGCTTGACATGGCATCAGCTGGGCTCATGCACGTGGCTGCTTCGGCTGCAGTGTGGGCTGGGTTAGAAGGTTCGAGAAGACTTCATTCCCTATGTGTCTGGGACCTTCATGCTTCTCCACATGGCTTCTGTCTCTCCATACGACCTTGCAGCAGGGTAGTCTCAGGGCAGTTGGACTCCTTACGTGATTGCTGGCTTCAAATAGGAAGGATTTTAAAAGGCAAAGGCTGGAGATCTTTTAAGGCTGGGCCTTGGACATTCGATAGTATCACATCCACCACATTCTTTTGGTCAAAAGGGCAGCTCAGATTCAAGTGGAGGGAAAATAGAGTACATTTAGTGGGAGACGTGGCAAAGAATTTGCAGCTGTTTTTATTCCACCACACCATTGTTGACTTTGTAAGTTTGCCTCTGTAGATCCATCAGAGTCAGACACTTGTTGGGTCTTTGTCACAAGGTGAAGGTCAACATTTTATTCTTGTCTACTGCTCCTAATTTGTTAGAGAATCTTTAAATGATTACCAGGCTCAGCAAATTTTACCAGTTCAATCGTATTATAGACCATTCAAGATAATACAAGTCTTTCATGTTTATGAAAACTCTTACAGGAACTATACTTTGTTAATCTGTCTCTTTAGGCTCAAGCACTGAAATGATTTCTTGTATCTTATTAATCCCTTTGATCTTTCTGTTGTTATCATTTGTCCTATTGTCCCCCATTTTAGATAGAGAAACTGAGATAAGTTTCAAATCATGTTTTTAGCACCAAAGGAGTCATGTGTAGAACTCAGCTACCTTAACTTTCTTTTTACATTTTTTAAGTCATTGATTTATAAGCCTTCTTGGGCTTATACTTTGACATCTTGACATTTAACTTAAGAGAATCTCTGATACTCTTTGAGTTGATTCATTTAGTTGAAATGATTTTAATTCACATATTTTTTAAATCAAGCCTTTTTATTGAGGAATATGTCTCACAAGGCATTTTACTAAGTGTATATATTGTATTTATAGAAGTGTGTTTGCGCCTATACATGTATGGTTGTTTTCAAATTGTAAAGATTTAGGATTTCAAGTTTATTTATTTTTTACATCGACAGATAAAGTTGTGTTTACCGTGTGGATTTCAAGTTTAAAAGAACTCTGTGCACTCTGTACATAGAGACTTGCCCTTCCTTGTTTTAAAATGCCAAAGATTTTGATAAAGGCACTAAGATTGGTTTGAGCCCTTGCATTCCCCTAGAAGGTCAAGGAAATTCAGGCTATTTCTTTGTTGGTTTTGGCAGTGGCTTCAGATTAGATCATCTGAATGTTGTGAATATTTTGGTAGTTATAGCTATTACAGTGGTCACTGGACGACCTCCTCCCATCCCTCTCCACATCTCCAGAGCCAAGGATCACTGAATGGTTGTGATTTCCTCCCTCCCTCCTTTTAGAGGTTGCTATTTTCTCTTATATGTCTTGATTTTATGAAACAGTTGTCAGCAGGGAGCAAGAAAGAGGCTTTGGCAGTTGCTGTGCCTTCAAGGGTGTGCATCTTTTGCCTGGTTGGCATACCAGTGAGCACTGCATTCTAGTGGTGGAGGGAGCAATCCTTGGACATGTTACTTTGCACTGCTTATATTCTCAGTCTGGGATAAAGGTTGGAATATAGAAAGCAGGGATATTACTGATATGTATGTCATAATATGAATATGCAAAGCTTAATTTAAAAATTAAGTGGAAGTTAAATTGCAGCATATTAATATTTTATGCCCTTGACCTTCAGCCTTCTATAGTGAAAGGTGATATAGAACCTGCTATTGTAGTATTTCTTCTAATCTTTTTATAAGATCTCCATTAGTCGAATGAGTTCTACTAATGAAAGAAATAATGAAAAAAGTTTTTCTGTGAAGCTCTGCTATACTGGGCAGGTTAACGGGAGGCAAGAAGCACCAATGCAAAAGTCAGACAATGCACTGTGACCTATTGAATCCCATTATTTGGTTTCTTTTAAACATATGTATGATCTTGGTCAGTGAAGTCTTCTGGATTCTGTTATGCTAGTCGTGGTAAATCTTAGTTTTGTCATTGCCCCTATCTTAAAACAGTTATTTTCTGTCAGGGGTGCATAATCAGAATGACCTGTGGACCCCACATCAGAGAACCTGCTTCAGTAGGATTCTACCTGATTCTAATACACAGTCCTGGTTAAGGAGGCAGGATTAGCAAGTGACTTAAAATTGGTCATATAAAACCAAGACCATTAAAGGCAGTCTTAAGGGGTTGGAGATGTCGACAAATGTGAATTTAATTTGGAAAGATATGTCACTGTTACACTTTTGGGAGAGTGTGTTCTGTAACATATATCAAATGAAGATAGAATGATGAAACTCCATAAAGATGGGAAAAGTGCTTTAACATAAATATATTTTAAAGGGAAAAGAAAAACTAAATATCTATGCTGTAACTGATCTCCATTGACAAATTTTAGTTAACTTTATTTATAGTAGCATCCCAATGGCAGCAAACATAGGTAATTCCTATTTCTGACTTGAATAGTTGAAGTTGACAAATTCATTATTTCATCCAAGAATTTTTTTGGACTGGAAACAATCATATCAGAATGGTAATTATTGTCTGTTATTAAGAAGGGGGTTTCCTTCCTTCCTCCTCCCCCCCTTCCCTCCCTCTTCTTTTCTTCCATATTATTATTTTTAAAGACGGTGTCTTGCTCAGTTAGTTCAGTGGCAAAATCATAGCTCACTACAATCTTGAACTCCTGGGATCAAGTAATCCTCCCATCTTAACCACCCTGGGAGCTAGGACTACAGGCATGCATCACCATGGCTGGCTAATTTTTAAATTTTTTGTAGAGGTGGGGTCTTACTATGTTACCCAGGCTGGTCTTGAACTCCTAATCTCAAGCAATCCTCCCGCTTAACCTCCCAATGTGCTGGGATTACAGACGTGAGCCACTGCTCCTGGCCAAGAAGGGGGTTTTCTAGGTTGCTTTCCCTTCTTCCTCATTTATTAGTTCTATGAGTTGTTAAAGTTTATTGATGGGATTTTTTTGTTGTTGTTGTTTGTGTGGGGGGAAGAAATTTCTTCCTTTTTTAATGTATTCATATGAAAAGAAGCTAAGAAATTATTTTAATATTGCAGGGAGTTGAAACACAAACCAAGAACAATACGAACAGTTTTTGGTCTCATGACAAAATGTTCAGTGAGAACACAAGTGCTAGAGAAGACCTTCAGAGTATGAGGTCAGAGTGGGTTAAAGTAGTTGAGTTCATGGCAAAGGGGGACTTGGCCCAATTTAACATGGTTAGATCTGAACATATAATGTGAATGGTATTATAGAGAGCTAGGGAGAATGGAAGATTTTTGGGGTTTGTTTGTTTTCTTGGAATGTGTTACAACAACAACAAGAGAAATAATACCTTTTGGGTGATACAGACAGAGGTCTTTGAAGAAGAGATTGGTGGTTTGGACTTGGCCTTTTAGACAGTGGGCTGCCATTATATTTTTTTGTTTTATTTATTATGGAAAATTTCATACATGTTCAAAAATAGACTACACTAATGGATCTTCATGTACTTGTCATCCAGTTTCAGCAGTTGCCAGTTTATGGCTAATGTTGTGTCTTTTCTATCCCTACCTACTTCCTTCTTCCTTATTATTTTGAAGCAATCCCAGAGATTATATCATTTTATCTATATTCAGTACGTAGCTCTAAAAAATACGAACTTTTAAAAAAAACATAACCATACCTAAAAACATAATTTCTTCATCATCAAATATCTCATCAGTATTTTCATTTTTAGTTGTCTCAAATGTCATAATTATATATTTTTACAGTTTGTTTGAATCCAGATCCAAATATGATTTAAATATTGCAGTTTGATTGATAAGTTTCTTAAGACTCCTTTAATCTATGTTTCCCTTCCATCTGTCATTTTATTTTTATGCCTGGAAATTTATTTATTGAAGCAGCCAGATCATTTGTACTGCAGAATTTCCCACAATCTGGCTTTTGTTGATTGCTTCGTGTCATTTGCTGTTTATATTTGTCCTGTGACTTGGGTCTGGAGGCTTGATCAGATTTAAGTTGATTTTGGGGGCATCATTACCTCATAGGTGTCATGCTCTTTTTGACAGAGGAGTGAAATGGTGACAGTAATGTTTTTAGGATGGTGTATCTGCCAGCAGTGTGCAAAATGAATTCGTAGAGAAGAAAATGGATGGAGAGATTCCAATTAGAAGGCAAGTTCAATCAATGCAGGAGGGAAAGGCTAGATTAAGGCAGAGGCAGGGAAAGGAAAGGGGATAGAAATTAGAGTTTGAAAGAAGAAGGAATTTTCAAAATCTTTTATTAATAACATTGACTCTAAGAAATGGAGAGCCCTAAGTCAGGGTGAAGTTGTGAACCTGAGTGATTGGGAATTAGGATCAAGAAGATGGTGCTTTGTGTATGTTAAATTTGAGGTCCGTGTACTGGCAGAATATCCCTGTAGAATTGTGTTATAGGCAGCTGGACTGAGCATGAGAGGCGAGGGGAAAGGTTAGGGCAGGAGATAGAAATTTAGGGATTCCCTACCTGCCTGGAGAGAGCTGAAGCTGTACAAATGCACCAGCTTAGAAATTTGTGAGTGAAGTGTGGAGCACTTTCCTTAAGTATCAATAGTTCCTCTGCTCAATCAGCTCTCCAGAGTTGTCACAGCAGAATATTATATAGTCCCTAGAGACTAAAGTTTCTTGTAGGGATGCCACATTTTGCTTTTCTTCTGCGGTGTTTCATCATGTGTGGGTGATATGGTAGCAGATTTTTGAACAGGACTCAACTGCTGTTTAGATCAGATCTGTGGCTTTCAGAAGCTGGCAGTTCCTTTGGGGATGTGGACAGACAGCTTGGGGAGGAAATAAAACCCAAGTCCATAAGTGAGCCTGGAAGGAAGTGAAGAAGCAGAGCAAGCAGGACAGAAAGTGTACCGGGCCAGCCATGCAGAAAAGACCTTGCAGTTGAGGGGATTTCACGTACCAGCCTTAGTGTCCTTTACTTCCCCCTTAAGCCCAGCCTGACCTGCGCCATGACTAAGAACTGGTTAGTGAGAGCGGGCAGTGAGAGTTTTCTAATGTCCTTTCCTGCTTCGTCTCTCTTCTTTCCATCAGAACCACAGAGAATGTGATTAATAGGAAACTATACAACTTGTGTATAATCATAAACCAAGCCCTTCTTAACTTAAAGGATTTTAAGGAAAATGTGCTATTCAGAAATATCTCTTAAGCTGCATAACAGCATCATAGTCCTTCATCTGTGTCTTATGAATACTTTTTGCCTAGTTATAGAAGGATAGCAAAATAAACGTTTGCTGTCAAATCTGCACCTATAATTCAGTGAGGTGTTGAAGAAAGGTGATGGGCCCTTCTTCACAGGGGAATGCTGTTCAAAATCATTTCAAATGTTTTTTTTTTTTTTTCAGTTTTTAAAAATTTTATTTAATTTTTTTATTTTGAATTATTGTGGATAATAATAGTTGTACATATTTATGGAGTACATGTGATGTTTTGATACAGGCATGCAATGTATAATGATCAAATCAGGGTAATGAAGTATCCATAACCTCAAGCATTTATCATTTCTTTGTGTTAGAAACATTCCAATTCCACTCTTTTTGTTATTTGAAAATATACAATAAATTATTGTTAACTATATTCAATCTATTGTGCTACTGAATACTAGATCTCATTCATTCTATCTACTGTATTTTTGTACCCACTAACCATCTCCTCTTTATTCCCCTTAAAAATTTTCTTTTTTTTTTTTTTTTTTTAATCCTCAGTAAGATTACATAACAAATCTTATAGCTCTGAAAGATACTTGATTTCTTTTTTTGATAGTTCTGGTCTTCCCAGAAGTAGTTGTTGGCGTTGCCAAAGAGTTGTGTCACTTAAATGAGGGACATGAACCTTTTTTGATTAGCTACCGGAAAGGGTTTTGAAAATATAAAGTGAACAACAACAACAATGACAAAACCCACCGCTCTGGGTGTGATTCCATAGGAAGATGAGGGCTGTTGCCAAGTGAACTAGAGCAAACGACGAAAGCTCAGCACGAACTAGCCAGCTTCATTGGGGTGATAAACGACAGCACATTAGATATGTGTTAGCAACGTGATATGGCAACGAAAAAGGCCAGCACTATTTTTGGCTGTGCTGCACAGAACAGCGTCTGATCGCCGAGCTGGAGCTGATCATCCCTTTCCACCCAGTCCTCGTGAGGCAGCATCTGGGATGCTGCCTCGAGTGTTGGACACGTGCGCGCTGGAAGGGTAGACAGACGGGTGGGAGTCCCAAGCGGAGCATCTGCAGTGATTAAGGACTTCGGATGAGGCAAGTTTTGGTGCTTTTTAGAAGAAATGGCATGTTTAGGAATGAGCATAAAAGTAAAGAGATGTTAACCTTTTCAGAGATAGGATGATAGTGAAGAAATATCGTCATTGTAAAGTCACTAAAAAGAGTTATGACTCCTCCATAGTTGGCATTGGTTTAATACAGTGCACTTTAGAGGGATGACGCAAGCATTTTATAGACAACAGATCCTCAGAAAGGGGCTCTAAAGCAAGATTAAGCAAGCACTTGTTTATGGTCAACTGTGTTTTTATCAAAGGATTAACATAGGCAGTGCTTGCTGTAATGGGACAAGGAATACAAAATAATAATAGATCACGTCGATCGGGGCTTTTGATCGGTAAATTCAAATGCAAATAATAAACTTGGAAACAATGAGTGAGACTTTATAATCTTTAGAAATTCAGATATGAAATAAAGAAATTACTGTCCACAATAGTATACGTGAGCACAGCAGAAAGAAATAATACGAGAAATGCAGAATGTAAACTGAATGTCGGAGAATGTTTCTGCAGTGAGAACTATTGGACCATAGGATATTCCCCTTGGAAAATGGCATTGAATTTCATTGGACATTTGATCTTGACAGAAATGAATGTGTATCAGTAGGGAAATAGACTGAATATCCCTGTAGGCATTTTTCATTTCTCTCATCTCTGATTCTGGGCCCTGTTGATGATCTGCTCACCTGCTGTGATCAGGAAGAAATTTCATCTGCTGTTTGTCTACACTGAGGCACATTTTAGATGCTTTGCTGATTGCTATAGGCTAAAAGTGGAGTTTCATAGCCCAGAGGTTGACCCAGCACCATCCCTCCTGATTTTGTAGAAATACTTTCTTCTGTTTGGGATGCAAGAGTTAGGGTCCCTTAATGAAGGTGGATACGTTTGATAGAGTGGGCTGGTATGTATGGGGTCAGTGTCTTCTTTAAAGATACCTAATAACCTAACTGGGTTGCAAGCCGGCCTCCCTGGGGTGCCTTGGGAGTGAATGACAGTCTTATTTTCCCCCCTTCGCCCAGGAACTTTACTTTCAGGAAAAAGGATATTCAGCAGACTGGGTGACCAAAGATTCTTACTGTGTCATGTAGAAATGTGATTGATTGTATCAGGTTTTTGGTTGAGAATGGGCTACTGAAGAAGAGCTTGACTCCTTTTGGTAGGGCAGTGGTGTGGATGCCAGTCTTTGTCTATAGTAGTATCATTGTACAATGAAAGAAGTAAGCTGCAAATGCAAACTAAATTTTAGGTTCATTGCAAATAGTCTGCGTTTCCTTGTTATAAACTAGTCTGTTGGATAAGATTGTTTTCTTAGCTCGCCATTCATATGCCTCCACAATTTGGACAAAGTCTACTTTTCTAATCTTAGTTTTACTCTTTTCCTGTAGAGATGCTGTGTTCTAATTAAATCAGTCTTTCTCTCTGTCTTCTAAATATGGCTGTGTCCTTTCTTACGCCATTACTTTTGTTTATACCACACATTTCCCACTATCTTTGCCCTTATCCTTGAATACCTTCTCTGATGTGGTCCCGTTCTCTCTCTGTCTTATCAATGAAGCACTCATTGATCATTTCTTTTTAAGAATTCATTGCACTCTTGTTTTTACTGTTCTTTTGACACATCTAATAGTTACATTTTTCCTCTACTGAATCCACATCTTTCTTTTTTAATCGTATTAAGGATCTTACACATCTTTAAATTTCTCACAGTGCTTTTGTACTTTCATTTTTTAATTTATTTTTCAATTAGTCTTTCAGCCTTTTGAGAGAAGAGACTGTGGTTTATTTATTGTGTCTGTTCCGTCCTGTCCACCCCCAGAGCTTGGCAGTATGCTCCTAATAAATATTTCTTGAACAAATGAGTAGTAGATACTCAATATGTATCTATTGATTGGTTGATTTAAGATTTGCTATTGACTGAAGATTTATGTCCTCCCTAAACTCATTTGTTGAAATCTAATCCCTAAATGTGATGGAATTTGGAGATGGGGCCTTTGGTGGTGATTAGGTCATGATAATAGACATGAATGGAATTAGTGTCCTTTATAAAAGAGGCCCCAGAGAATTCCCTCATCACTTCTGCCACACGGGATAACAGTAAAAATATGGTTATCTGTGACCCAGGAAAGGGGCCTTCCTCAGACATCACATTTGCTGGTGCCTTGGTCTTGGACTTCCCAGTGTCCAGTACTGTGAGGAATAAATTGTTGTTGTTTATAATTCACCCGGTCTCTGCCATTTTATTATAGTAGTTCGAACTAAAACAAGATTGAATTTTAAATGCTTTATAAATGTGCTGAACTTTGCAGATTTAAAAATCCTGTAGCAGAAGAATCATACAACTGTTAAGGTTTGCTACGTTCCCAGGAGACAGCTTCATCCTGCTTTCTCTTAGACTGGCCTGTAGTTAAATCATCCCTATAGAAGGGTTTCTGTTGACCAGGCAGATTAGCTCAGGTTTCCAGATGTGAAATAATATCATGAAATAATGGACATGAAATCATTTTGGCTAGAGAAAACCATTAATAATTGAGACTATCACAGTATTGTTATTATATAACCAGTACTCACTCATTGACAGGCATCATTTTCATCAGGAGTATGACAACAATAGATTAGGAAGAATGGTGAAAAATTTGATAGTAGGTTAAGTTAAAATAAAACTATCCAAACTTTCCCTTCAGTCTTTGAAAAAAAAAGAGATTTAAAATTTTTATTTTTTCATTTTGATTTTCTAATCCTTATTAAAAAAAGGGTTTTTCTTCATATCCTGCTATAACTGAAATGCACTCACTATAAATTAAATCGGCTTCTTCCAGTGATACCTTTGGTGTGTAATTACCTTCTTTAAGTGTTAAGTCTTTCTTCATCAGTGCTTCTATTATATTATGTAATTCTTCAGAGTAAATGCTAGTTAATCAGAGCATGCATTTCACCAGAGGGGCAGCTTTAAGTGAGTGGTGTGGAGGTGTTTCCTCTGAGAAACAGAAACAGTTTGTGAAGTGTTCTGTGGTCCTCTGGGAGATGAGGTGCTATAGAAGTGTAAGGCTTTTATTACAACTCCTGGCCTACCATACAGAACCATGCTAACATCATTGATGATGCCTTTGCATAATCAAAGAATTAAACAAAAAAGTCATATTAATTTTCAGCTCCATTAGAGATGCAAGAATGAAAAAAGATGTTTGCCAAATGGGATGACACCAAATTGGTAGGAGAAAGAATTTTAATTTCAAGCTTCAAGTGAATGTTACAAATAACCTAGCATAAAAAAAAAAGACCCTACCAAAAGTGCCTGACAGTGTCCTTTTTAAAGACTGGCAATGTTAAAAGGGGAAAAAATATATTTTTAAAAGGAAAAAAGAATCTACAAGAATATGAAATTAAAATTGCTTCAATTGAGTCAGTTTATGGTAGTAAATTACTTCTGAGAGGTTCAATTTACAGATGCCCAGCTAGTCCGTAGTAATTAGTATAATTTTGCCATGGTCACCAAGTCTTTGTATTATTGTTGCTGGTCAAACAGCAGTCCTTTTGCCTTTTTTCTTACCTAGTAGCAATTGAAGATAATGTGAAAAATCCATTTACTTGTGGAAAGATAAATGCAAACTTTCTGAAGTAAAATAGGGACATTTAAAGCACTCACATTAAGGAAAGTTTACATTTTAAATAAAAAGTAGTCTTACAATTTTCCTCTACCCACATCTAAACATCATTCCATTATGCATGAAGAGCTGTGGTTCATCTTCTGGGATCATTAATCAGAGGATTAGAGAGGTGAACAAGTATATGCAACGAAGAGTGATGCCCTTTCCTTTAAAATAAAAATCTGGAGGCAGCGAGAAGAGCTTGGGAAAATTCTCATTTTTTAAATATCTGTTATGCTCATGATTTTATATCTACTCTATTTCCTTTCATCCATGGCCAACTGGGATGCAAACAGGGCATGAGAAGTTCACAACATCAAAGGAGCAAGTGAATAGGACCCCAGAACCATGTTTGTTATGATTGTATTGAGATTATTCACATTTAGGCCCTATGCGATCCTGGAGACAGTGGGTTTTACTGCTCAAGTACAAAAATGTATGTAATACTGTATGTATAAAATACACACACACTGTATTTAGAAAGGAAAAGACCATCTGTTCATTCTGTCTACATTTCTGCGGGGATATAATCTGACAGCGAATCACTTGAGATTTGTACAGAATAAACTTGTGCTAACATTTTATGAGAAAGGGTAGTGGGGACAACCCGAATTTTCTCTTTAGGGATTGTTTAGCCCCAACCTCAGCAGAAGCTTTTTTTTTTTCCCTCATTGCATGTGCACATGGCAGCCCTCACAAGGTTGTCTCAAAAGAGCTTGTCGTCATTATTCCTGTGTTCAGATGGTGACACTGTGTCTAAGCTCATGCAATTGGCAAACAGTAGAGCTAGGCTTTGACTCTTAGTCTGATTTAAAAGCTTATTCTTTTAACTGCTATCTAATAGGAAGATTTAAAAAACAATGATTTTAAATGACTCTTGTTATGACTTTTTACAACTAAGTATGTCATCAATTAGGAAGGTGCTCAAGAGGTTAAGTGGCAAGTTGGATGCTGAGAGCAAACCAGAGTATAAATTAGAACTCGGTTCCAGCCCCAGCTCTGCTTTTACTCTCTCTCATTCGTTTAGTCAACCTAATATCTTACTGAGCCAGCTTCCTCCCGGGAGTCGGTTCCTTACTTAGGTGACCTTAGATGACCATAATTTCCCAGTGAAGTATGCCACTTATTTTATAGTGAGGCTCTCCACTTCAAACTGGAAAAATTAGCTTACTGGAGTGACTTTTTCAAAGTCGTTATTCCCTTTCAGTGGAAGAGCTGTAGTTAGTTTGCTTTTATTCCTATTGGTGTTGGAAGGCTGAAATTTTGCTACCCTCCAGTTTCAATGCGTAAAGAAATATAAACCAACCAAGAGGCTAAAGTTCACTTTACCTGTGTTTTATTTAGGGGTCCATTTGCAAATCTGTGACTTGTGTCTTTCCTGTTTGTCACAGCAACAATCATGGTTCCATCCATCCCAAACCTTGATTTGAGCAGCCTTTGAACCAACCTGGATCTGTCCCTAACAGAGCCCACTAGCCATCCTGTCTAGGCCTGTAGATATCCTCTCCTTGTTTTTGTTTGTTTCCATTTCATTTTGTTTCCTTACTTGTCATCTAAAGATGCAGTCTCCTTAGCTGAATCATTAGCTCTTGGGCATTGTGGGCAACTTCTGTGCTCTTTGTGAACTAGAACTGTGTCACGTCACAGCAGGTGCTCAATATTTCATAAAGAATTAATATTCGGTTCTTCCTTATCTTGCTGTCTTTTCCTATTATTTTCAAACCCATTCTCCGTGTATGATTCCATTTGTCTTTCAGTGTTCACGATTTTTCCTGTTACCTCTGAGCATTTGCACTCACCATTCCCCTAGTGCAGATACACCATTCTTTTCTTCTCTCTAAACGTATTCTTTCCATTAATAATGAAAAATTATATCTAACATTTAATAAGCATTTACCATACACGACTATGTTTAGTACTTTATGAACATTATCTCATTTAATCCCCACATTTATAATGCCATCATTATTCTTAGTTTATAGGTGACAAAAATGAGATTTAAAGAACTTAAGTACCTTGTACCAGCTATTAAATGGTGAAGCTGAGATTCAAACTCAGCTTTGTCCTAATTCCAGTTAAGCCTTTAACCACTATAGTATATTGTCTCCATTGTTTTCAAAAGTCATATAAGCCTTTATGGCTTTATCTGCTTTGCTTTATTATGGAATCTTACTTATGTATTAGGCTTAACCTACTTACTGTGATCTGGAAAAAAAAATGTGGAGAGACTTCAAGGTAGGTAGGTCTTTCAGGCCAAGAAGTCTCACACTTAGAGTCATGGGATCATCTGCTAGAGGGACCTAAATGTCATGAGGGGCCACAACCTCCCAGGTTAAGATTTATTTCACTTGTCTCAAGATATCTTTTCACTTCAGCAATGACACAGTTAGTGTATATGCTCATACCTAAGCTTGGGGGCCATTTTCAGTAGATTGCAGTATAAGGGTACAGATAAGGATGCATACATGGTCCTTTATGAAATAGGGCTGTATCGGCATTTTCCTAGGTTGGTTACTTCCTTCTGGCATTTCAGTTCCTTTCAATCCAGGATCTTAAGTGACTTTGTGTATTTGCACATAAACCTTTTTCCTTATTTCATGCTCACTCTTTGTATTTGTTTTATTCAGTTGTGTTGAACTTTTAGTTTTAGTGTGGACTAGAGCACAGAGTAGGGCAAGATATTCCTTTGAATAGAATTCCCTTTCCAGACACTCCTCAGTGATGCTTTCTTTCTTTAAGCCAGCTTTACAGAGGGAGCTAAAAGCAGAACAAGAAAGTTGAGTTGGTATTGTCCTCCTTTGTTTATTTCAATAAATTCCACATTCTCAACAGAAGCACCAAGAGAACCGGATTACCTTTTGTTCCTTTCCATGCAGCCCTGACTTAGTGACTTGACTCCCATTTTCTCTAAATGGAAATATTTACATGTATTTCAGAGGATGCCCTCTGGCTTAATTAGCATCTCTAAACTGATTAGAGAATGTAAAGCGGTGTGTAAGTGCTTATTATTTTTTAATTACATTTACAAAGGTTAAAATACAGATAACTCAACCATCATTATCATCATTATTTAGAATTTGTATACCATTTACATTTCCAAAGTGCTTTATTCATGTAAATTAGCTGGTCCTCCTGGCATTCCTATAAATTATGTCAGTGTTATCCACTGAAATGTTGCCATTTTCAGTTTATAGTTATTATTTTTATTTCAGCCAAACTGCACCTTGTTAAAAGGGTGAAAGTGATTAATAGCTTTCAAACCACTAGAGATGAACATTCTTAAACACCCTTGAGGATAAGCAGGTGCCAGGAACTGCTGAGATGGCTGCCAGGCCAATATTGGAGAATTAATTTATTTATATATTTTAGATTTTTCTCTTCTATCTTCTACTCCTCCATCTTTTCATTTTGTATTTTTTATTCATGCAGGAATGTGCACACATTGTGAGTTTATATTTTTCACAAATTTTCATGAACTAAACATACCCACGTAGTAAAATGAAATGTTTCACATATGGCTGATGTGGTGGCCCATGCCTGCAATCCTGTCACTTTGGGAGGCCGAGGCGGGGGGATCCTTGAGGCCGGGAGTTCAAGACCAGCCTGAGCAACACAGGGAGACCCTATTTCTAACAAAAGAAAAAAAAAAAAAAAGAAAGAAAAAGAAATGCTTCACATGGTGGTAGGATTAGAGCTGGCCTGCCCACTGGGGATGGAGAGCTTGAACAGAAGAGTAGGATTGAACTAAGAGAAATAAAGAAAAGATTGAGTAGTGGTGGCATGTGTTCCAAGCAGTGAAGACAGAGATGTCTTACACATGGCATGTTCTGGTGACAGGGAGATTACCACTTTGGAGTAGAGGGTTCATATAAGGGCATATCACCATTCAAATTTGGGATGTCAGTAGGGGCCAGATTTTTAAGGATCTTGAACGCCAGCTAAGGATATTCATAGTGAACTAACACTTATTGAATCCCAGCTCTGGTTTAGGCACAATGTTCAGCACTTTTCTATGCATTTATAAGTTTAGACTCAAGAGAGTTGGGGCTGTGAGGGCAGGGGTTAGTGGCACTGAAGACATATGAGCAACCTGAGGACAAATGGAGAGACCAGAGACAGGAAAAGCAGTTAGAAGATTATGGTGGTCGATCATGATGAGACGATGACAGCTTGGATTAGGGTTGATTCTAAAATTTGTAAATTCAGCTACTTGAAGACCTGGCCCTAGGGGATAGAGGCTTTAGATTTTCTTGTTTATTCTACACATAAGCTAATGTATTAAGAGCTTATAATGAGTATTTAGTTGGCGGATACTTATCAGTCTACTATACATACATCTCTATCCTTAGGTTTGAAGGCTGCTCACTCTCCCTCTGCCCACTTGATATTAGTTAATTTGGGGGCAGCCAAGTAATAAGTTACTTCCTAGTATCTCTGCATAACCAGTTGTTTGGGTGTCCCCTGACTGAAGACAGTGGTTTTCCAACACTCTCACCTCCATTTTTTTCTTAGGAAATTTTGCTTTTGTTTTTTATAGCAGCATGTTTATGGCAGATCATTGAATCTAGCTTTTATTTCTCATTTTTTTTCTCTATACTCCCATCAGTTTAGAAACAAAAGCTAGTTCTCTTTGAAGAATTACTTTTGACTCTTTCTCCCAGTTTTAGCACTCGTTGGCCTTAACATCTACATAAGGTTTGTCTCGGGCCTCCTTCCCTTCCTTGACTCCTCTCAGAGGTCTTGTTGCCCTGTTTTGTATCACATGGTAGGTTCATAAACCAGATAACGAGGGGATGAATATAGAGATAGTTGGAATATATAGATTTGTAGATTAGTAAGTATTCTGGAAAATGAATTGTGTAAGAGAAGCTAGAGATATAAGAAATAGAAGAGAGTAAAACATATAGAGGATGAAAGCAGAAGAAGAGAGGAAATGAAAAGGTATGAGACACTGTTTGTGGCCAGAGGTTTCTAGTTGAGATCAGGTCCCTAAACTCTTAACTGAGTTGTACAGGAAGCAGTCAAAGTTATTAAAATGTCTTTCAAGTTCTCTTTTAACCACCTAGAAGAGTCTCCATGATTTTTAAATATCCCTCTGGGGTGTGCCTATGTTGCCATCATCATTTGTATACAATATTGTTCCTTGATGCCAGAGCCCACGTGTTCTTTTATTTTTGTTTTTATTTGGCATTCTGAAGAGATTGGGCCTCTTTGTAGTGACTTTTGTACTAATAATTGATCCAAATTTAGTGTCTTTTTTTCCTCTCTCCTATTCAATCAGTTATTTAACCTCTCAGTGATTTTATTTGTCCTAAAACTTAGTCTCTCTTAACATGGACAGTATATTTTATGTTCTAAAATAACTAGAAGATAAATCATCAGTCTGAATCTTTTTTCATTGAGGATTTTAAAAATAACTAACAATATAAAGTAGGATATACAGTGATTTCTACATGACTTTCTTTGTTTCTTGTCCAAATTTTGATGTAAGTTTACTTTCCTCAACCTTTTAATCTACTCCTGAATGCATTATTTTTAATAGATGTGGTATTTATTTTGGAACTAGGATATTAATTACCCCTTTTAAGGCAAATCATTATCCAAAACACATTTACTGTGCCTTTATTAAGAACCCTGATGCCACATTGTCACCTGACAAAAGGGGGTGGGCAGAAAATTAGCTAATGAAATAGTTGTTCCAGACTAGTTTATAATTAAGGGCTTTGCAAAGCCCTTGGGAGAATTAGAAAACTGGGGATGAGTTAAATGTAAGTAAGTTATCTATTTGCTTTTACTAAATAAATGCATAGTAGAAATGAATTTTTCCTCTGAAAAATATTTCAAAGGAGAATAAACCATAATTACATTAGTTTGCCTAAGTATTCTGGCATACAGGAAATCCTGAAGTTACTTTTTTGAACTGTTCTAATTGCCATTAAGTACCCACATATATTGCTTTGGAAGTTGTATAATTTGCAGGTGACTGTTAAGTGACTCCTTCAAACAGGTATGGGATCAACAATGCTTATGTTTTCATTTTATCTATAGGGAATAAGTTGTGGACAAGTTCCCTAAGGCATTGCTTCTCAAACTTTAACAAGGATATGAATTTCTGGGAGATCTGCTTAAAATGACTTTTATTCGGGATTTCTGTGGTGGAACTAGAGAGCTTGCATTTCTAACAAGCTCTCAGGTAATGTCAGTGCTGCTTGGACCACACTTTGAGTAGCAAGACCCTAATTAATATTTCTTGGAGCAAGGGGAGAAATTTTTTTACTCGTAGGGAACACACACACACACATACACACACAAACACAGATGTACATGGATGCTTCCATCTGTTAGCATTTGTCATCTTGAGATGTTTGGGATCCTTAAAGGGCTGTGGTCATGACTCCTGCCTCTTCAGTGTCCCTTTTCCCTAATCACTGATCTCACTGCATTTGTGGAAAGGCTGCTGGCTGGCATCATGTTTGACCCAGAACTGAAGTTGTGAACTTCTTTGTGGGTTGTCATTGTTAGTGGGAATGCATTTGGTCTATTATTGTGATTGGCCATTGCAATGATGCCAATATTATTTATTGAACCCGGTCTGTTTGCTTAACTCAGTACTGGGTGCTAAGCCAGCCGTGTCTTCCATTTTAGTAACTCCTGAATGTTACCATTCCAGGTGCTTCATGTGAAAAAAGGCCACATCAATCATAAAAGTCAAACAACTCTGCCTCTTCACATCTCTCAAGTGCTCTACTTGCGTTCTCACGCTCTGTCTCACTCACGCTTTCTCTTTCCAAGACCACAGCTTTAGTTCAGAGGACCATTCTCTCTCCCTGGTCACTGTACCATCCTGTTAGCTGACCTTCTGGCCCTGTTCTGATTTACACTCCACATTGTGGCTGGGATCAGCTTTCTAAGTGACAAATCCCTCCTTAGGCTCCAAACTCCTTGACCTGGCAAGCAAGGCCTTCCTGGAGCCTGGCCTTGGCAGCTTTCCATCTCACATCAGTGCCTTGCTGGGGTCCTGTTCTTCCTTTCCTCCTAGCTTCTGCACGTGCTCTACCCTCTGCCTGGGACACCTTTTCTTACCCTCCTTCCCTGGGTAACTCTCACTTCTCAGCTTCAGTGTCAAGCTCTCTGGGAAGGCAGCTCCTGAACACTGGAGAGAGGATTAGGTTCCTCTAGGTGGGCTCCCCTAAAGCCCTGAGCACTCTCCTGCCCCAGCATTTTCATCTCACATCGTCATTGCCTGTTCTTGGCTTGCCTGGGAACTTTCTCCAGGCCGTGCCTGCGTCCTGTGCACAGCTGTCTTCTTAGTGCCCGGCACACAGAAATAGTTATCCAATAAGAGACTGAATTGAAAAAGAAAGTTAAAACTTAGATGCTGTATCTTTATTTTGTCTAAGGTAGAATTTACAATGTTTGTGAGGCCTTAGAAACTTTATATTAAAATCATAGGACATTGACTTAGTAATAAAGTTTTAATGATGTATATAGAGCAAATGTCAATAAAACAAAATTTGTAATTTTATGTTAGTACGTAGGCAATGATCCATATTAAATGTGAAGGAGGAGGGACTAGATCTTGGAATAATAATCATAAGACCAGTAGTAAATATTTGAGTAGAGATAGGTTGTAGAAATTGTGAAAAATAAAATTCTTTCTTCTTTTTGTGGTGTCTCTATTCGGATCATGGTAAAATGATGTAAGTATTACCAACAAATATTGCTATTATATTTTTTGTTTTCTGAATATGATTTTTGTCTTTTGAAGCAAATGTATTACCCTAAGGTGGTAATTGGCTCATAATTTATAGCTAGAAAAGAGGAAGGAATTGCCTCTATCCATCTCTATGGTAGCACACCCTCATCCATGGTGACGTTCCAAGACCCCTAGTGGATGCCTGAAAGTGTGGATAGCATCAAACCCTATTTATACTGTGTTTTTTCCTATACCTACATACCTATGATAAAGTTTGATTTATAAATTAGGCACTGTAAGAGATTAACAACAATAACGAAGAATAAAATAGAACAATTATAACAATATACTATAATAAAAGTTATGTGAATGTGGTCTTTCTCTCTCTCCCTCTCTGTCTCGATATATTTTATTGGACGATACCGTGGGTAGCAGAAACCATGGAAGGTGAAACTGTGGAAAAGAGGGGACTCTCCTTTTACTCACTCAGTAAATATTTGAGGGCCTACTGTGAGCCAGACACTGTGTTAGGTGTGGAATTACAAGCAAGATATATGTTATCTGAAAGATAGACTATCTCCATAATTTATAAAAACATCTTAAGTGTGAGAATACTTTGTTATCTACAGATAATTAGTACTTGTGTAGTGATTTACTGCTTATGGAGAGTTCCTTCATGCTTCTCATTGCCTTTTATTCCTATATCACAGATGAAGAAACTGAGGCTGAGAGTAATTTGCACAAAGTCATATGGCCTCCCAGTAGAGAAAATAAACTTGAACCAGGGCAGACTCTAATTCCAAATCCCGTGCTCTTTTCTTACACCCCATTGTATGCCTCCATGGGTTACTGTGGAGTATCTCACAGAACCACATCAAGTTTTTAAGAGGATGGTTTGAAAAATATTTTTTTTGGTATTTATGACACATGTTCAAATGATTAATATTTTCTGAACACTGGGGACTACCTAACTTATGTCCATTGCATTACCTCTTGGGTCTCTGTTGCTTTAAAACATGGTTTTTAAACATGGTTTTACCCTTAATGTTTCTTGGGATTGTATCTTAAAATTAGCTGTAAAGGGAAGGTATGTATTTTTTGAAATTTTTGATTCTCTTTGCCTCTTGCAATTTCTTTGTCATCTTGATAAACTATAAAGAGTGACGCTCTTACAGCTGGAAGGAACTTTAGAGAAAGAAATATGTGATTGGAATTACAAGCCATAAATAAAATACAGTTCTCATAGTTCTCTTTAGTATAAATTATTTTTGTATCTGCTTGTGCAGAAAGTTTTCATTAAGGCAAAATCATTTATATTGACAATATCAGTTGATAAAAATGAATGTAACTGTGGCTTATTAAATAGAATATGCTATCTGAATATAAGGTAGTGTTATTATAATCTTCAACTTGGACAGAGTGAGAGGGAACTGCCTATTGCTGCCAGGATGCCCTGAAGTGTGTGCCATGAGTCTCATGCATTTTATTAGGAAGGCTACTCTGGCCCACATTCAGGACTTGTCTGCTCCTGGGTTGGACAAAGACTCTTTCCTTGACCAAACTTTCATTAGGCTCCTCTGAGCCCTCTTCTCCACTAGGGCTCAATCGTGGCTTCTGTGTTTGTCTTCACCTAGTCCAGAAGGAGGAGGAGCTAGTGGTGGGGATGATGGAGGTTTGGTGATGATGCTGGCAATGGTGGTGCTGGTAGTGGTGGTAGTGGAGGAAGAGGAGAAGTCAGTGATGATGTAGGTGATGGTGGTGACAGTGGTGGAAGTGTTGGTAGTGATGTGGAGGTGGTGGTGTGGTTGTGATGTAGGTATTGGTGGTTATGGTGGAGCTGGTGCTAATGATGGGGGTGGCGATTAGGGAGGTGGTGGTAGTGCGGTGGTGGCAGCTACCCTTTACTTGGGATTTCTTTTGTTCTAAGCTCTGTGATGACCTTATTTCATTTTTATCTCAAGGCTCTGTCCATAATTTACTACATGCTATTAAGTGGCAGAGCATGGATTTGTACCGAAATTAGTCTGATACCAGTGTCCACATGCTTCACTGGAATGTTCCATGGCTTCCCACATTATTTTCAGTCTACCATATGTGAATTCGGTATATTTTCACAGAATAGTAACATCTGTATTCTGGGACTTTGGTGCTAGTAGAAGATGGTTGAACCGGTATCAATGATTCTTTTCATTTACCCTTGTACATTTCAATATCTACCACTTTGTAAGACCAAAAGGCCTTTCTGAAATACCATTGGTAGCCTGTGTGAGGACCATCTTATGTAAACAATTTTTCTTGCTGGAGCTATTTGCAGTGACTGCATAAAAAGAGAAGTATAATCAAAATCATATAGACCTCCCAGTAGGTTAGTATACAGATAAATCACCCTTGTTCTTACTCATAGGCTGTGTCTCTGCATTGCTCAAAAGGGATTGTATGGAAAACTAGCAAATTTATAAATATTTAGCTATAATGTGAGAATGATCAAGTTTTATTGCCACTTTATTGAGGCTTTGTTTTCCTACTAGAGAGCTACCATTTGATAGGTTACTAAAAATACTAGAATTTTAGCCGCATTAGGTTTACTGTTTTATTTAATTCATTCCCCTTACAGAATGTTCCTACAGCACAAGTGAGAGAAGAGATCCATGTATAAATAAATGTCTGTGCTACATGCCATAAGCATAGTGATTTTTTCCCTCATCTTCTCAAAGCAATCGTGCGGAATATCACCAGCTATGAGAGACAAAATGTGCTGGAGGCTGAATTTCTTTGTTTATCTTCAAAATGTTTCCAGAAATGGCCAGAGGAGTTGATTTACTTTTGTTTCCCCGAGTAATTTCAGTATTACTTTCGGAGATCACTAATGCAGAGCAGCGAGTGTGACTTTCTGCTATCATCATCCTGACCCCTGCCCAGCTTTTCTTACCGTGGAACATACCAACAACTGGCTGTATTCAGATATTTAGTAGGCCGTGGTCATTCAATTAATTCCTTGTTCTTTTCTATATATTTTAATTATCTCCGGGGATCCGGTATTCTGAGAAATATTTCTGTTGGCCAGCTTAAGTGTTGGAAATACTTTCATCTTCATAGCTCTGGGTTAGTTAGCCTTACAGGGCTGGGAAGGGGAGTTGAATGAAAGAACTGGGAATTACCAGACCTTATTAACAGGGAAACCTGTTGTCAGTTAACATTTTAAAAGAGTTTTGCATTTTCTTAGTTTTTCATTGTAATTAACCTATCTCTGTGTTGCTGTTAAGAGAGTATTCAGGATTATTAGCTTTATTTTACAAATAAAGAGTCTGAGTATATAGATTTGCGGGGAGTCTCTTTTTCATGCTAAGAAATGAAATTATATTTTACCTGGGCCTCCCTGCTTATTGCCTTTTCATTTTTTCCCTTCGTCCAGACAGCCTGTCATGCTGAGCCAATACACAGTGAGTGTACTTTTGAAATGGTTTTATGTCTATGAGCACCACACGGTTAGCCTGCAGGAATCATAATAATGGGTTGGGCATGTGTTTCAAGGTAGCTCAGAGTCTTCTTATCAGAACTTATATCTCACAGGATATCAGAGGAGGGAGAGAAGAAAACATTATATTAGAGAATAAAGCATGACATTAGGGAAATTCGAGTTTTGCATAGGGTTATCAAATGTACTTGAAGATTCAGGAATGTGTGTCTTTGCGTGTGTGATTTTTCTTCTTTGAGTGTGGTTATACTACATGCATTTATATTGTGCACATGTGGGCATCTATCTGTTGCCTTATTTTGTATTCTGTTTGGATAGTACATTCAAGGTCAGCAAAAGACAGTAGTAAAATGTACTGTTTGTAATCTACGTTAGCATCAATAAATATAGACCACTTAAATTGTACTAGGTCAGCCTCTCTGATCTTCTTTTACTAAAATTTAGGACAGGTACTACATTGGATGGGACTATGATCTGAAGAGGTTGAAGTTACAGAAGCTAGCTATCTTTGAATTAGTTAACTTTGGTCTATTTTTTAACCATAGACTATACCCAGAATTATAGCCAGCCATCTTAACGATATCTATCTTTTGTATCAAAAGGAATTTAGCAAAAGAATGTATGTAGATGAGTGTAAACTCATATTCATTTTTGTAAAAAAGTTAAACTTAATGTCTTACATCTATAGAGTCATTTTTAGATGCAAAGGGAAAGGGTCTTAAATAATTTTTATTAACCAAATATAAGGAAGTTGAAGCATCTTTGTATATTCTATAGATCATAGATCCTCACTGAATCATTTTATCCACTATAGTGTTGTCTTTAATATTTTGTAATGTCATTAAAAATAAACTCAAGTATTCTTATCATTAATATAGAGTAGACATTCTGTTAATAAGAATAGAAATATTCTTAGTCATTTATGCATTATAAAGACATTGCCCATTTCCTGTGCTTTTCCTGACCTCTGCCAATACATTAGCACATCCGTACACTTGCAGAATTCTAACTAGATCTTATCACAGATTGTGTATCTGTAGATTTAATGTTTTCAGGACTCAGCATCAGCAAAAATCATACAATTTTTTGGTCTTTACATTCTGTCTAAACATATTGACATTCTCAAGAAGGTCGTTTGAACAAAAATTCCAACATCCAATACCCCAGTGAAGGAATCTCCAGTTGCAAATTATGATCAGATTATGGGAGATTTATCTTCAAGGTCACAAAAGTATGGTGGCTTTAGGGAAAGCTGTGTCTCAATGTCAAGTGGAACAGGCTAGTTTATTTGGAACTCATGCAGTGTTGTTTATACTGAAATACATGAATGTGTTAATATATGCTCACCTGCTGTCTTCTGTCTTTTAAAAGTCATGGACTAGATCATCATAACAAAGTAATTTTTTTTCTTATTTTGAGTTGCAAGTTTTTGTTTTTCTCTAATAATATGTTTACTTCCGAGTAAACTTTGGTCTGGCTTTAAAAGGAAGAAGTCCGACACTAAACCTTCAAGTGGATCGTTAAATAATAATCACCTTTCTATCAGTGAGCTTGTTAATAGGGTGTGTTACTTTGGTGGGTTGTTACCTGACTGCTGGGACAAAGTTAGTCTTGCTCTGCATGGGCAATCTAACCTTAAGTCTTATAAGACCTTCTAGATTATATAGAATTTCTGATTCATACTTGCTAAATGTCTTCAGAATTCAGCTTTTTAATTTTTTTTGCCAATATTTGGTTGGCTGGCATTATCTGATATTGTGATGGGACATTTTGCCGGATTGGACGCATTTGAAATATGTTTGGGCATTTTAATATTTCCATCTTTATTTGGGATAATGTCCAACTATATTTGCATAATAGGGGATAAGTTTTTTAGCATTTGTGTAATGGTAGCCCACTTCTGCAACCTCATAATTATATGTTGATCCCAAGCTGCCATGGAAAATCAAATATCCTCTGTTTTAATTAAAATAGGCCTGGTTATAAGGCTAATTCATATGACAACAGTAAGCATCAGAAAAAAGTAGCGATCATAAAGAATAGTTTTCTATAAATAA
>CM052437.1:169752623-169841896 GCA_028533085.1 Varecia variegata
TGAATTGATGGACATTTGGGTTGTTTCCATATCTTAGCAATTGTGAATTGTGCTGCTATAAACATTCGGGTGCAGGTGTCTTTATAATAGAATGACTTTTGTTCTTCTGGGTAGATGCCCAATAATGGGATTGCTGGATCGAATGGAAGGTCTACTTGAATCTGTTTAAGGAATCTCCATATTGCTTTCCACAGTGGTTGCACTAGTTTACAGTCCCACCAGCAGTGTATGAGTGTTCCTGTCTCTCCGCATCCACGCCAACATATATTGATTTGAGACCGAGTCTCGCTCTGTTGCCCGGGCTAGAGTGCCATGGTGTCAACCTAGCTCACAGCAACCTCAAACTCCTGGGCTTAAGCAATTCTCCTGCCTCAGCCTCCCGAGTAGCCATGCCATGCCTGGCTAATTTTTCTATATATATTTTTAGCTGTCCATATAATTTCTTTCTATTTTTAGTAGAGACGGGGTCTCGCTCTTGCTCAGGCTGGTCTTGAACTCCTGAGCTCAAACAATCCGCCCGCCTCGCCTCCCAGAGTGCTAGGATTACAGGCGTGAGCCACGGCGCCTGGCCACCGAACCAACTCTTACTATTTTTCTATGGCTGGCTAACAAATTACCACAAACTTTAATGATGTAAAACAGCATACATTTGTTATCTCATAATTTCTGTGGGTCAGAAGTCCAGGAAGTTTAGATGGTTCCTCTGCTTCAGGGTCTCTCAACAAGCTTTAGTCAAGGTGTTGGCCAGGGCTGTGTTCACCTAAGGGACCCCACCAGGCAAGAGTCTGCTTCCAAGTTGTTGGCCAAGTTCTTTTCCTTGCTGCTCCCGGATTCATGGCAACTTCTTCAAAGCCAGCAGCAGGGTGGGTGGGACGGGCAGTCTGCTAGCTTCACAGAGTCTTATATGTGACATCCTAGCATCTTTGCCATATTCTGTTGGTTAAAAGCAAGTCACAAGTTTCTCCTACACTGAACAGGGAGGAATGACACAAAAATGTGTATACCAGGAGGTCGGGATCATGGGGCCACTGTCAAGTCTTGTCTGTGACACCTACTAAATCAGAATCTACATTTCAACTGTATTCCCCAGGCGATTGCATTCTAACAAGCAGTGTTGTATTCGGTAGGTACCAAAGGAATTTGATTTAGAGGGAGAAGAAAGTTCTTTGGCCGTGGCCTGGCCAGATGCATTATTTTATGATCAGCAGAATAATTTGTTGGGTAAAGGCTTATATTCACATCAGGGAATTTTTGGTATTTTGCCTCCCCCCACATCTAATTCAGTGTAGAGTTTTTCACTTTTGTGGTGCTGTTGGACTCTCTGAGAGAGTCTGTGAGTTCTTAATGTGGGCTTTTTCTAAAAAATTTATTTTTTTTCCCCTTTCACTATTCCGTTTTGGTTCTGGGAGTTGGTGAGAAGTAGTGGACTTGGATTTTTTTTCCCTTCCATAATAGTGGAGCAACCTTAGGAAAGACATTGAATTTATATGTAAATTCTGTCATTCATCTCTTACAGGGTGGTTGTGTAAATTGAATGAGTTAAAGAAGTGCAAGTTCTTGGTAAAGTGTAAAGCATTGTATAATGTTGTCGTGGACTCCGTTTGTTGTAAATGTCTATTCTCAGTGCTGCACGCTTCCTACCCATAGAAGTAGGTACCAGAAAGACATGATTGTCCCTTGACCATGTCCATCTAACCACAGTCCATCAGAGAAGGGATGGACACCGGACCTAAACTGGGCCACACAGATTCTCCACCTTGGGAATTTGGATTTGGGACCACAGGATGACAGTTTAGTCATTGCTGATCTAATATAAGGAAATTAGCAACCAGGTAAGCTGTGGTGCTGCTGTATTCTACTGTGCAGGATGAGTAACAGAGAAAGCTCATTGCAAAGGACACAGCAAACTCAGGTCTGCAGAGAAGGAAAATCATGGGGAGAGAGGGCTCACTCCTGGGAGCCTGTCTGCTTTCCGTAGCTTGCTTGCTTTTCCTAGTCCTGGCTGCATTTTTGCCTTTGAGTTGTATAATATACAACTCTAAATCTATGCAATAGATTCCCCTCTGTTTTGTTTAAGCTATTTTGAGTTGTTTTTTTGTTACTTTCAACTAGAGAGCTGAAGTGAAGGCCAATAAGTATGGTACTTAAAAAAACTTTTTAAATCCCCTAACTACTCAATCATTCCCCCCACCCCCAATGTCTACATAATTTGTTTTTTTTTTTTTTTTTTTTTTTGAGACAGAGTCTCGCTTTGTTGCCCGGGCTAGAGTGAGTGCCGTGGAGTCAGCCTAGCTCACAGCAACCTCAAACTCCTGGGCTTAAGTGATCCTACTGCCTCAGCCTCCCAAGTAGCTGGGACTATAGGCATGTGCCACCATGCCCGGCTAATTTTTTGTATATATATATTTTAGTTGGCCAGATAATTTCTTTCTATTTTTAGTAGAGACGGGGTCTCACTCTTGCTCAGGCTGGTCTTGAACTCCTGACCTCGAGCGATCCACCTGCCTCGGCCTCCCAGAGTGCTAGGATTACAGGCGTGAGCCACCTCGCCTGGCCTACATAATTTGTTTTTAAGGACTAATTACATTCCTTCATTTATTGAATAGTCATTGAATATGTTTTCCAGGGTACTTTAAAGGTGCCAAAATGAAGAAATATAATCCTTGCCCTGAAGCAATTTTTAATTTATTGAGAGAGATGGACATGCAAATGACTACCTATAATATTAGGCAGAAGAAAGAAATAAGTACTATGTACAATTCTTGTGAGATAATCTTTATCTTGTGCTTGATAACCTTACTGAATGTCATTAAAATTTTCATTATTTGCAAAGAACTGAGCCCTTTTGTCCCGATTGATGCCAGGGTCCTGACATACTTTTGGACTCGTCGTTTTTGCCTGTGCCTCTGAACACTGCAAGTAGGCCAGGCAGTCTGGCCACAGACACCTTTATTTATTAAAGTAGGTAGTGGAAAATACAGTGATGTAGGCAAAACTGGAAACAAAACAAAATAGAAGCTCGAATCTGAGATTTTTTTTTTTTTTTAACTTGCTCTGTAAAGTTATTTGATGTCTTGGTATGACTAAGTCACTTTTACCTATAGGTGATTGGAATATTTTCATGTTTAAGGCTGGTTTTAGAGGATTTGGATTTGTGTTTCCTGTATATAGCTTGCATCATGCATAAAAAGGGCACTTACATACCTTGCATTATGTAATAAGAAGGATAGTAATATTGCTTGCATTGCATAATAAACAGGGTGCCTAATATAAGTGTTCTGTGTTCCCTGTAGCTTGCATTACATAATAAAATGGTTGCTTAAATTAGATAGAAGCCAGTGAAATTATAGTCAAACTGCATAAAGCTGATTTTAGAACCACATTTTCTTAACATGAAGGTTATGTAGGTTACATGTTTTACTGGCTCATGCAGCTCTTCAAAATGACCCAGTTCAAAATGACATTCAACTTGGAGAGAGCTGATTGAAATGGGCATTGGTGGAAAATCTCTTGGGGATTTATGGAGCAATTAAAAAAAACTAGGAATCTCATTCTCTTTAATAATAGAAAAAATATCCATAGTTAGAAAGAATTTTAAAGAGGCATGTGAAGTTTTTATCTTACTAAAGAAATTGTGGGAAATATTTATATTTTTTTAAAAGGAGAAAAGGAAACAGTCCTATTTTGAAAATATCATTAGGTAAAGTAATGGAATTAATGTAGTAACCCAAGGATGAACTAAATAATTTTCTTTGTAAGTGAGAATTCTTCTGGAGAGTCATTCTAGAATTATTTTAGAGACTTCGTAATATGGTAAAACTAATAATAATGGCTTAGATATTCCATCCTACCCTTTTTCCTCACCTGAGATAAACCATGAATACTTTTCTCATAGCACTCTTTATCTTCCCTTCACACCACTTTGCTCAGTTGGTAATTATGTAGGTATGAATGTGCACACATGCACATGTGTAGACATTTGTCAGTTTGTTCCCTGCTAGATTTTAAACTCATTGAAAATGAGAGTGATGTGATTACCTTATTTTATTACTATGTATCCTGTACTTAGTGCTATTCTTGAACATAATAGGCACTCAAAAATTATTGAATGAATGAATAAATGAATGAATATTATTTATTCACATAATCCTGTACCCTGCAAGCATTACTCATAAAAAGATATGCCAGAAATATTTATAGGTGACATTATTTTTAGGTTCTTAGACTATTGTATATTTTATGTGAAGTTTAGCACTATGAAGACAGTCAGTAAATAATCCATTAAAAGTGTGATCAGTTTGACTCGTGTTTCTTACATTCTCTCAGAGAGAAGCTAGCCTTAAAAAAAAGAAAAAAAGAGAGACAGATCAATGGGTGGGACATTTCTAATCTTTGAACCCATGACTTGGCAAATGACTGCCAAAATTCTCTGGGACAAAGCTTCTAGTGACACAGGAAGCCTTCGGGAGGTTCCCAAAGCTTCAGACTAAGTCAGTGGTGGCAGCAGGTTCAGTGAGGAAACAATGCTATTTTCCCAGGACCAGAGCTCAAGAGAGAGGGAGACATTGTCATGGTACCTTTTGGGAGAAGGTGTGTGTTCCATGGACTGCAGTTAAGGTTTGTAGAGAGAGGGACTTGGAAAACGGTGAGCTGGGCAGCCATGAAGCTGCAGGGGATGGAGGAAGTTGGAAGGTAGTTGCCCTTTCAAGGGAGGGTAGGATTTAGAAGTTGGGAGTCCAGGGAGGGAAACCATCAGCACCCCTTCCCTTAGACGTTTTCTGTTTCTGGTAAGGATGCTGTTGGCACAGAGTGTGTCACTGGTGAACACGTCTGCTCGACTAGCAGAGGTGTTAGGAAATTCAACCTTGACTAGTGCCATGTTCACTTTAAGGCGGTGACATCATGCCCCAGTTGGGGGTTATGTCTGTAATTGCCACAGAAGCAGCTCTGTGTGTTATGCCTGCAGATGGCTCTGAATCTGTCAAGGAAAGAGCAAGATAAATATTTTCTTATAAATATAAAAGGAAGAGTTAAACACTTATTGTTTAGAAACCAAGCTGATAAGCATATTACATTGTCTGAGGCACCAGAAATAAGCAAATTAATTACATGCAAATAACTGTTGCTTGTGAAGTGTGGGATAATAATAGTATCTGTTTGGATGTCTGTGGCAAATTTATTTACATGGCTCAATTTTCTGCTATTTTCTTGTGGAAAATGATAAATATTGTTTCCTTTTGCCTTTCTTTCAGAAATCCTTTATTGAAATTACAAAAACTGTTACCTTGTCTTGCTATCCTTGCCTTGCCAAGGGCAATTTTAAAGACACTATTTGGGAATACATGGTGAGGAAAGAATTGTTAATGTATGTAGGTTTTTTCTGCTTTAAACAAATGGTCGTCATCACCAACATCAGTATATAATAATAAAGAGGTTCTTATTATTGAATATTAGCCTTCAGTAGTTCATTCCAGATTGACTTTCTGTTGATCTTTTTCATGAACATCTTTTGATGTCAGCTTCTCAGTGCGCTTCAGACGTCTCCTCTCGTAAGGCAAAACTGGGAATTGAGCAGTTTATATTGACATTGTGATCCATAGTGTGGGTCTCTGCCTTTTCCACTAATGAGTAATTGGATTCATTCTGAAAAGATAGTTCTCAACTCTGCCTAGTGCTCCACACACTAAAAGAACCTTGGCACTCTCTGAATGTTCCTGTATGTGTGTGTTTCTCGAGGTATATCAGAGGTGACCAGATGAGTTATTTTATTTTTTTTTCAAGATAATTCTTGTAGGTCATTAATTTGGATTATATGTCAGATGTCACATAAGCTAGGGAACATTTGTAGTTGGAACAAGCAGTAATTGTTTTTGTATCTAACTTTTCAGGCTGGACTTATCCACTCGCAGCCTCCCTAGACAGGGTGATACATACCTCTGCTAGGTTACTATTAATATTTTATTTATTTGCTCTCTATATGTGAAGTCTCAGGCATTTAGGTCACCTCTATGCATTTTCATCAGCAGCCCTGACATTTTGACATGACAGCCTCGAAACTATCATCTTATGGAATGCCAGACACCGTGATTAATCATCTGTTATCCACGAAACAGGAAGTAGAATGGAAATGGACTTTTGTTTTAATTTTTGGTAGAGCAAGAATTTTAACATCCAGTCAAAAAGGGAAACAAAGCATTTTGTATCTTGGATTAGTTTTTGTCAACTACTCTCCAACCTCATTTTGCCATGTAATGGTTACAGATGCATCAGGGTGCAGGAAAACGTGGGATTAGCATAGAAAGGTTGAAGCACTGAGCTCTGTAAATTAACATCTTGCGTTTGGGGACCCTCTTTGCCTGTACTCTCGATTGATTGTCATGGTAGAGATTAGAGTTTGGGAGGCTGGTGGCCAAATATTTTCTTATTGTGTTTCTGGGGGTGGGTGGAGGTGGGGTGTGATACATGTGTACCTTGGGGATCTATGGTTCCATTGTTCCTCCTTTCATTTGAGGTCCCCAGGTAGAGAAATTATACTACCTTTTAATAATTTGATTAACAGAAGGAGATAAATCAATTTTTAGATTTGAAGAGAGAATCAATTCCCTTATTACAGAAAAGGATGAGAGACATAGCTATATTGTGTTTGCAAATTATTTGCTTTCAGCCTGTGATGCTTTCAAGAGTTTGAGAAATAGGGTATTTAACTTCTCAACTTATGACTGATAGGATCATGGTAAAAGTGCTCCAGCCTAATGGAAGCTTAAAACGCAGCTCTCAGAATTGCTGGATCACACTTGACAGTGATTTGTATGTCTACGGATTATTAAACCTTGGCATAGAGAATGTCCTGATTTAAAATTTTCCAATTTTATTCACTTGGTCTGATGTGAGGAGCAGCCATCCTTTCTGTTGTCTTGTGTGGTAGAATGTAAATTTCCTAACCACAGTTAAATTGCTAGTCAAGGCCAACCAAACTGAGCTTTAAGGAGTTCTTTCTCCCTTGGGCTTCTCAATCAGAGAATTATTATACTAACATTTCCTTCACCCTTGACTTTGTTCTCTATTGACATCTAAATGCCATTCCAGCAGCCGTAAGCACTTGCCACCAACTGGAGCACATACCTTAGAGTGAACAGGAAGAAGCAACCTCAGAACAAATGGTAATCACTCTGTGCTAATATTTTTTTTATATTTGTTATGGGGGCCCTTTTGCAGTTCTTCTCGAAATCCCCGAGGCTTGTACAGCTTTGGCTGGTTATACACAAACTTAATGTTCAGAAATTTGCTGTTGTAGAAGTTATAAATCAGTAAACTAATTCAATAGTTATGGCTTGAAGGCTTGTTTAGCATAATTTTCAGGTTCCTTCGGTTATATTCTACATCAGTGTGTTTTCTTGTTATACTACTTGCTGTTCATTCCATAAATATTTCTTGGTGCTTATTGTATATATTTAGTTGTTAACAAGGTTATATCAGGACGCAAAGTTAATTTTGGTAAAATTACTTGCGGTGACTATCGTTGCTTTTCTTAATTTTTTTGTGTTTTATCATTTCCCTTTTTTTCTTGACCAAAAGTTACCTTATGAATGTTATACAGATGTCTATATCTGAAAATCCTAATTCATAACGTGTCAAAAGTTGACTGAAGGGGGATTGTAGAAATATTGTTGCCTTGGAAATGCTGAAGGATCAGGAAAGGTATTAAGCAAGGGAGGCATGATTTGAGAATAGGGATTGGGGTGATTAACACTTTGGGCCAGAAGAACAAAGATGAAGAAGTAGGGAGGATATTGATTTAGTAAGTGAAAGGACACTGAAACAGTGAAGTCTTAGAATATTAGAGAATGCATTGGTAGAAACATGGCTTTTCATATTTTGTTTGCATCACTTTTAATGATGTTTGCCTTGGACCTAAAATAATGAACCAAGTATCAAACTGCTTTGAAATCTGAATATTATTTTAAATATTTCACTAGCAAATCATCTGCTTTTCATTTCAATATGCTATTTTCTAACTTTTGCTAAGTTGATTGATTTTATTACATATTAGGACCAATTTTTTCATAATTTAAATTTTTTCTTAATGTCAAATATTGAGATATAATTCACATGCAATAAAATTGGCCATTTTAAAGGCTATAATTCAGCAGTTTTTAGTATATTCACCAGATTGGGCAACCATCACACTATCTATTTCCAGAACATGTTCATCACTCTGTAAAGACAACTGGTCATTAGCAGTCACTCACCATTACCAATCACTCCCATTCCCCCGTCTCTTCAACTTTTGGCAACCACCAATCTACTTTCTGTCTCTGTGGATTTGTCTATTCTGTACATTTTGTGTAAATAGAATCATGTAATATGTGGCCTTTGTGACTGGCTTCTTTCACTTAGCATAATGTTTTCAAGATTCATCCATGTCATAGCATGTATCAGTGCTTCATTTCTTTTTACTGCTTAATAATACACCATGTTAAGGACATTTTGTTTACCCACTCATTTGGTAGATGAGTTGTTTGGTAGATGAGTTGTTTGGTAGATGAGTTGAAAACAACCTGGGTTGTTTTCACTTTTTGGCTATTATGATTAGTGCTGCTTTGAAAATTTGTATATGAGTTTTTCTGTGAATATTTGTTTATAATTTCAGTATACCTAGGAATGGAATTGTTGGGTCATATTGTAACTCTGTGTTTAACTTTCTGAGAAACTGTCAAACTGTTTTCCAAACTGGCTGCACCATTTTACATTCCCATCCCTTATTGGCCATATTGTTTTAAATGTAACTGATATACTGTTGAAAAATAAGTTTACCTTTTCTTTACTGCCTTTAGACATCATATAGACTGGAATGAGTTATTGCCTGAAATTCTGAAAGGTCCTAAAATTTTAGAGCTGGAGAGGTTCTAATGGATCCGTCTTTCTACAGGAAGAGAAGGTCCCTGAGCTCAGGCACTCTGTCCTTTTGTTTACTGTTGTATCCACTCCACCTAGGTCAGCGCTATAAATAGTAGGTGCTCAGTAAATGTTTCTGAATGAATGCATCTAATCAAACCCCTTTGTTTTATAATGAGAGGTCAGGTGTCTTTCTGAAGACCACACAGAAATTTAATGGCCAAACAATGACTGGAATCCTGGTCCTCATTTGCTTGCCGAACTCTTTCCATCACAATCATCTTGAACTCACTGTTCTTCCTGTGCTTGGTGGTCCATTGCTGACCTGGTGCAGGATTTTCTGACAGTTTTATAGCTGCGCTTTAGGGGTTTATTGACATTTAATGAGTGTTTTTGTTCTTGTGAAGTCATTTACATGTTTACTGCTGAGGGCAGCGTTCATAAAAGGAGAAAAACATTTAAATAACTGCATTTTACCTAAGGAAGATAAATTACAGTTGCCCATCAATAAATAGATAACTTTCATTGCTTCCAAGATTATTAGATTGTGGGAGACAATAAATTTGTACCCTCCCTTGTGAGTCACTTGCCTTAAAAAATTCACAACCAATTATCAGAAAGTGAGACAAGTTAATGCAGGTTTGTTATCTGCTAGTATTCTCTTCTTTCCTAATCACCCTTGTGAATGGAGGGATCCATTTTATCAGTCTTTCCTCCTTACTCTGCTCTTCTCGAGTAATATATGTATAAATTAAATGTAGCATAGTGTAAGCACGCATAGATTACCCGGTATCTGAGGCAGTGTTCTTGGAGCCACATTTGCATGTTAAGTGGACTTGCGCGCCATGAAGGATAGGTTTATAGACTGGACCCGTAATGAAGTTGGGAATCACTGTGCAAAAGCTGTAGACTGCAGGTAGACATCTGGAGTCTTTGAATGCAAAGAGCATATATTTCACTTCCTTTTGACACTGCCTTTATTTTATATGACTTTATGGGAAACGGTTGGTTCAATTACCTTAGTTAAAACTTATTCCGTGAAGCAGATTATTAAGACATTACTTGGAGGTACATGAGACTCATTTTTGTCCTTTTTGACCAGCTGATTGATACTTGGTATTTAAAGTGACAGGTTTAAAAGATTGCTGAATTTTTTTATATTTGTTAAAATCTGTGGGACACATCCTAGGGAGGATCATAAGTCTGCTATGATCATAATTGTGTTTCTGGTCTACTCCATCTCTATAGTGTTGGGAGTTGAGATTGGGAGAATGTAAAAGAATCCTCCTTCTCATTAAGGTAAGAAATGAAGGCATTTTTTTAGGGAATTAGCGTAGGGTAGTCAAGAAAAAAAAAATCAGGCTTTTATTTGGAAGGTTGATATTCAAATTCTGACTCTATGACTAACTAGTTGTATGATCTTTTTTAAATTACAGAACTTTACCAAGGCTCACTATACTCATTTGTCAAATGTGGGTAATAATATTAATAATTCCTACCTCACAGCATTGCTTTATATTTGGTGAGATAATGTATGGGACGTTTGATAGTAGGCGTTTGATAGTTGAAGTAAAATCTGAACCCGGGTTTCACTGGCCCACCTTAATACAATTTATATATGTGTTCTCCTCCCTCGCACTCCATCTCCATTTCCCATCTTGTTTCCAGAAGGATTTAAACTGGTTATGGAGTTAACTCTCACATGTATGTGGATAGTCAGAGCCTTTTAAAGTTATCTTAATATGTTGTTTACCGTATAAAGATTTGTTAATAGCTGCTATAAATCTGTCAAATTACTTTCTACTCTTTTCCAGTATCTGTTAATGCCACTACTATTGCTTACATTATCCAAGTTGGAAACCTTGGCCTGATCTTACTTTCTCTTCTCTTTTACTTACTTTCTCTTTTAATTCTGCTGCTTAGCAAGCTATTTCTGTGCAAAGCCAGTACTGCATAAAATATTGTTGATGCTGAAGTAAGGTACATAAATTAGGAAGTACACGGACTCAGAACACCAGGGTATACTAAACATCACTCTGTAGCTGTAATTTATTACCCTTTATTTGTCAACAGATTATTGAGGCAAAACTCCTAATCATGTCCATTTATACCCAGAAATATAATATAATACCAATCTTACAGCATTTTTTTTCCCATTTCTTATTTTCTAGTGGTCCTATAAATAGCAAACTTATATAGATCTAAGTGTGCTTTACCCAGATGGTATAGTGAAAAGATCTTGGTATTCCATTAGTGGCACGATACCAGATGTGGTAAACAAATAACCTCAGGCAGCCTGCATGGAAGGATGTGGTAGACTGGACTTTCGTTCAGCAAATATTAATTTCCTAACCCAGCCCACCACCATCCCCGGGTCTCTTGGCCCCTTGAGAGCAGTGTGCTTCCTTGCCCCATTGATGCTGGGCGTGGACATGTGACTTGCCATGACCAATGGAATATTGGCAGATATACCCAAAGGCTTGAAATGTGCTTGTGCAGTTGGACATGGTCCTCACGCTCCTGTTGCTTGCCGCGAGAGGAGCATGCTTCTATTAGTAGCTGCTGATTCAAGGACGATGAAAGGCACTGGCTCTGGACCTGATGTGAAACGTGGTACCAAGCCCAGCTGAGCCTAACCTATAGCCACATCCCAGACAACCAGCATACATGTGAGCAAGAAAGAAATGTTGTATGTTGCTGAGTTTTGAGGTGGTTTGTTACCCAGTGTTGTTGTGGCAGTAGCTAACAAATACAAAGGGATGCTGATTTCTTCTAAAGATTTTCTTTGGACACTGATCTGGGAGCTTGAGCTTTCCAATGTAGACTTAAGAACTTCATTGTTTGAATGCACCTATTTTAATACCAATTTTTGTGTCTCTGGTCACTGACAAAACTGTTCAGGATTAAAAACTCATTTAAAGGGAATGCTAACAATGCAGATCTGGAAGAAGAAGGGTGCTGGTTGACCCTGGCTATTTCTGCAACCTGTCTGTACTTGGAAGTTGTTTCTAGGAAAAGATAATGGCCAGTCTCTCCTTTCTTGTTGGATAAACTAGTTGTATGTCCTTAGTGGTAAAAAGGGCAGTGAATACTTAGACATAGTCTCTTTAATTATGGAAAGAGCCTATTAAAATTCCATTTTGTCTTAAGAAGTAAACCTATAAAGGAATCTGGAGGAGGCCAAACATCTCTTTAAAATAATGATTGTCTTGGGCAATTCTTTCACTGTGCCTTCAGCATCATTAGATGCCAATCTACTGTGTAGGTTCATTTGCAAACAAAACTGATTAGCGAGGCGAGGTGTGCAGGAGACTTCCCTAAAGCAGAGGTTTCAGAAACCTGCCCATTGTTTAAACTGGTTACCCTTCAACAGTACTTTTATTTATTTTCCCTCTACATAGGAAAAAAAACAAGATTGTTTATTTCAAAGGGTATTGGAACCAATCCTTCAAAAGAGAATACTGAAAAAAGAGAAAAAAGGATATTGTGTAAAAGCTCAGAAGGTTTTCAGAATTTCTCTTTTTAGCCCGTTATAAACATGATCTTTCCCTTTGCTCTGAGCTCCCCCCTCTGGCATTCATGGTATATTTCTCTTTCTATTATCACAAACTTCAAAGCTCCCCCTCCAAGTCATTCTGCAAACCTCTAGCCTGTACAGTGGTGGTAGGGCTGCTTTTATTTCCTAGAGTTTGGGGTGGGGGTGGATTGAGGAAGGCAGAAGAAATACCTGCAACATTTATTAACTTTTAATTCAGTTCAGAAAAAAATCAGAAACCTAGTACAGTACATCATTGATGTTGCTTCAAAGATATTTTGAGCTTGTTTGACCACTTTTTAAGGCTTGTGAGCCAGGACTGAAATGAAGTGTCTTTTTCACAGACCTCAGGATTGTGCTGTCATAATAGACAGATCCATATGGCTCTTTGCTTTTGTAATTAAAGCTTTATCTTTACTGCTTTTTGTCTTAAATGGCTATCTTTGTTCTGACAGAGACTGATTGCTTTATTGTAAGTAAACTTCTAACTGTTGCATCATATTTTCTTTAAAAAGAAGATTGGTAATGCCCCATTTATTTAGCATTGTCTATGAATCTGATTTTCAATGCAGCTTAATTTTCCGGAAAACAAAATCTTTCCCCTTTAAGCACCCAAGGTTTTATTTTAACATTTTTAATGGAAATTTTATAAAATGCATTTCCCAAATTTGGTCCTTTTGTCACAATATACTGAGTGCATTCAGACTTTTCTTCATGACTGAAGGACCATCATTATGAACCTGGTTAACTTTTCCACACTATCCTTTATTTAGCCTATTGTGACATGGCAGAGGTTGCCTTATCACTTACGGGGAGGAATGGGCAGTGTTCCTCCACCCTGAGCCAGCCCCAGACTTCCATTTCTGTTTATCTCACTTGTCTGCTTTTCATGCCATCTGTCTTTTTTCCCCTGCTATTTGGCCATAGGTTATCATATCTAGCTGTTTATTGTGTCTGTCTCAGACAAACTCTTGCTTTCTGAGTTGCTTAACTACTGTGGCATTAGCTGCAAAGGCGGAGAACCAAGGTGGTTAGAATTGTATGTAGAGTAAGTAACCAGAGAAGCACTCTCTGGCATCAGTCCTTGAATCCTTAACTATTTTGCTCCTAGGATGTCCCATTTTTCTTTCTTTCCTCTTCTTTAGTTGTTACTATTCTTAGTGGTCCAGGCTGCTAGATAAATGAGGTATTATTCTGCAGACAATGATAATCAAATGATACCTAGAAGCACCTTTATTATAGAATTTTCTCTCCTAGTCCTAGCTATCTGTATTTATGTCACTTAAGTTTTAGATATTCCATGAACACCCATTTCTGGGGGAAAAATGCTCCATTATCTAGTAATCTGTTAATTTCTAGATGTATCTGGGTTAGGTATAAAGTTTCTGCCTTGTTTATTTTCTTACCTGGATTGTGTTGAATGGATAAGCGAATGAATAAACATGTTTCTTTTGACACTGATGGTAGTGGGTTTTTTTTTCTTTCTTTTGAGTTAAATATTTGGTTAGTTATTTTCCTCTCTTAATTTGTTCCTGTCTATCTGATCTTTTATTCCTTGGAGCAATATAAAGAAGGGTAGTGTGAGGGTAATTGAATGATCTCAGAGTTTTAATTTTTTTTAAGGAGGTAGAATTTACTCTTGCCAGTCATTCGAAAGATTTTTTTCTTGGCATCCGTACAAACTGACTGGATCTGAACTGGGTCAAAGCCAGAGTGGCATAGGTCTTCCTTGTACCGCCTTCTCACCGTTTCAGCTGGTTTGTCAGCTAGTATGTCTATACTTACCTATCCACTCTGAGCTCTGCCCTCTGACCGAGAAGATCTTGAATTTGACTCTGTCTTCTTTGGACCAGAACTATTATTACTCGTATAAATGATATAATTCCTTTTGAGTTAGCTTTCTCTTTTACTCTTCATTTGGCATGAAGACTAATAAATGATGACACTTCCTTCCCCATAATCAGAACCAATATCCCTGTCCTTTTTCTCTTCTTTGTCTCCCTTGTCCTGAGAGAAGACAGTGTGGCAAAAAACAAAACAAAACCCACAAAAAAAGCAAACTAGCAACATTCATATTTTATGGGATAGTCTATTGGCATAAATCTTTACTAAGGCCTAAGGCCATAGAGGTCAGTTTGGGGGTCTCCTGATCAAAGGAATAGGACTGCTGTGTAAAATAAACATCCTCTGTAAGTGTCATATACCTCTCCTATATGTGAGTAGGTAGCTTTCAATTTGGTTTAATCAATGTGTAATTATTAATGTGCACTACAGAGAATGCACTATGCTCTGTGCAAAAATATATATCCAAAAATGAACCCCTTCTAACCCCTCACACCTTTTAATTTAGCTTGTAGAAAATGTAGCATTTAGTATTTTTTTGCTTATGTTTATAATTACTTGAGATCCACTTACGATCCTTTCCATTAGCTTAGTGTCAGTCTCCTGGAAGCATGTGCCTCTATATAAATTTGCTTGTCTGCCCTGTTTATAAATTGAAGATGAATTAATAAAAATATATTTGAGTGTTTGACTATGAATGGGGTTGCATTGGTATGTGTGACAATGTGAGGAACTTCCATGATTCATTAAGCTATGTAATGATCATTGTAAAGGTGTTTTTTAGGATTTCTGTTCATTTTTTATTTCTTCTTAAACTTTGCATGTTCTCTGAATACATTAGAGGATTTCTTTCTAAAGAAAGTACTGAAAATATTTCCCCAACTTTATAGTATATATTGTACTTTTTTTTGCTTTCATGTGTAGTTTCTCAAATCTACTATTAATATATTTGCAATGCCAGAATTTTTTAGAGTTTTCTTCTGATTATGGTTTATACTTGATATTCAAGTATTTTGCCTTTTGCTATTATTCATGAGAGAAAAAATGGACTATAAACTCCTTTGCGGTACAGCTTTCTGCTCAGAAGAAATGGAAGTTTGGTAGCATTCACCTTCTAGTTCACCATCCTTATCCTCGTTCATTTATCTGGTGGTTGGTTACTTACCGTTTGCTCTGAACAACAGTGGAGAAGAATGACTCTGGCCTCATGGAGCTCACAGTCTGGATGGGGAAAAAAATGTCACTGGTTTCAACACTGCAATTTCCCATAATCTCTCTTTGTTACCATTGTAAGATTGATAGGATATTTCATTATCTAATTTTTTTCTCCACTTCAGGTCTTTTGTTTCCCCATTTTTCTGTGATATTTCCATAATGAGAGTAAATGACTCTGCAGGAGTGTGAGTGAATTCCCCTAAGAGGCTGGGCTTCCCATCCCCCAGGCCCGCTGATTGGTATGACTTCAGTTTTGTCAAGTGTTTCCCATCTGCTTTTTGTCAGTCGCTATTTTTGCAAAGTCTTCATTCTCTCTAATTATACAAATATGTCTTCTTCATTTTTCCTGTCAAAGACAAATTAAAAAGAATTAGTTCAGTTTCTGAGCCAGTTTAGTCTTCATTAATTCCATACCCCACTCCATTTTTAGCAGCATTTTTCTTTTCCTCGTCTTTTTTCCCCCCTTGATAATTTTAAAAGCTCGTCCTCTCATGTCTGACTTATTCGAGAAGCATGGATTAATCTGCTATCTCTGACTCTTTTCTCTAAGTTTTAGCTGACTGTAACAAGATATTTTTTCACTTTTGTCCATATTTAGTTCAGATCTGTCTTTGTCTGTAGATATTTGAAGAGTCATTTGTGAGACTACATTAGGTGTTTCTTGTTCATTATCATTTTCCCCAAGAGGAATTTTAATCCTATGTGTGTTAATTATTTAATTATCCTAATGATGTCTCATATGGTACTCCTGGCCTCTTGCACACCGATGGAATTAATCCCTTATCCCAGGGCTCCTCAGAGTTCTTGATTCTTTAATGTTTATACATTTATATTTAAATGGTTCTTACATTAGTTTATAGCTCACTTTCCCTTATTTTTTCCTTGTTATGCAGATTTTGTCTCTGCTTTCTCTAATGTCCTGTGTGTTTCAGATTTAAATATTGGTGACATTTGCTCCTTCCTTTCCATTGCCTCCAGTGCAAGTCTTTATTTTCTAATATATGTTGGTTCTCAAACTTTAATGGCCACGAGAATCACCGGGAATGCCTGTTAAACATCCAGATTCCCAAGTCCCAGCCCCAGAAACTCGAATTTAGTTGATCTGTGAAGAGCCTAGATGTCCTCATTTTTAATAGGCAACCCCAGAGGTTTTGATAAGGTGGTCCACTGGTATAAACTGCTACCATCTGCTCACTGGGTCCCTTGCCGCCAGCCTTTATCTTAAATACAACAGTCAGATTTTTCATCCTAGAACATTCATTCATAAATACCTTTATAAAATGCCCACTATCTGAAAGGCACTGTGTTGGGCACTTAGACTATCACAGTGATCAAAACGGACATTGTTCCTGATCTTGCCATGCTCATACTCTAGTGAGTTGTTTTCTTCATGTCTTCCCCATCTCAAAAACTTCTTCGATTACCCTCGTTTGCAGGTGACAGTGAATCGGTTCATTAGTATTTTGCTGAGTTGCTAATAGAACATAAGTGCAATAACTGGGAATCAGGAAATTTGATTTCCAGATTTGGTTTTACTTCTGCCTCTGTGTGCGTCTGTGGGATTTCTGTATGTGTGTTTCACTTGTAAAATGAAGGGGATTGGGTTAGATCACCACTGTTCCTTTCAGTCAGTGTTTGAACCCCAGTTGTGGTCTCTGCCTTCAAAATGTGACAGTTGTTTAGAGGAAATGTACTATATTTCATCAATTCTAATGTGTCATCACTTATTAGACCTCTCCCAGTTCAGCGATGTCAGAATGTGAAATAATGTACATCATATGACCCACAAAGTATAGCGTACGTATTTGTGTGTGAGCGTGTTTATATTTGTGAAGATAACGATACCACACAAAGCTACCTTCTGACTACTGACACATGGGTTACTTGGGACCAAAAAAGCTGTATCACTGGTTTGGCATTTGTGAAAGACTCAGGATTGATTAAGAGACATAAAGTCTGTGACACAAAAGAAGCAAAGATGCAAGGGGAGATTATCAGTCTCTCAGCCCAGTTGACCCTTCCCGTGTTTTCCCTGGACCTGCTTCACTATTGAATTGTGGAGCGTGCAAAGATTCTGAACAATAAACTCATCAGGGGGCCTGTAACTCAATGGGTAACTCTTCCATCTGTCACTCAGCTCCTGCATCTCTAAGAAACCATACCCAGGTTAGCACAATGATTCTCGTGAGTTACAGCCTTTTTATTTTTTACTTTTAATTAAATGTGTTCACTTAAAAGCATTTTTAAAAACAAGTTTCATGATCAAATTGAATAATCACTTAATAGCAAACCCCCTACCCCCCACCTAGACATACAATTTAACCATTCCCAAGCCAGGGCCTTGCTTAGGTAACATTAACTACCTTTTAAGCTTTTCAGAAAGTTGTCATAGTTCCTGAACACTACAAGGGCGTTCTTATTTCTCTTCATGTTTTCATTGAGTTTGACTGTTCCTGGGAGGGCACATGTCTTATTAAGGGATTCAGAGGAAAGTGCAGTACTAGAATCACCTCTGCGTCTTTAAGAAAGCTCTCACTCTGTTATTCTTCCCACCTTTATCTCCACCTTCAGTTGCCCACTCAATTCCCTCTTCCTTCCAAGCACTTTTAGCCTTAGGATTAACTTCTCATGCTACATTTGGTCAGCAATGTTCATGATATGATTGGCGGTATTTTAGTACAACTGGGAGATTTTAGCTGAAATCTTCCATTTCAAAAGTTGTAACTTCAACAGCCAGTGGTAAATGCTGAATAAATGGTATGGACTATAAGTACTAGGGGAGTTATAGGAAAGGAGAGATCATCAAGTTGTTGGAAAATGCTTCAAGATGGGGGAGGTATTTATAGGTGGGTAAGCAAGTAAGGTCTGGGCAAGCAGTACTAGAAAGAGGTAGGGGTAGGAAAGTGCAAGGAATGGGTGGGGCGGGGAGGGAATATACAGAATGGACTAGCACAGAAGATATGCATGTAAGACACGTGAAAGAAAATCCTGTCCAGGGAGGTCATACAGGGCCTAGAAATTCTGTCATCTATAATGCAAAGTGCATGCCTACAGGACTTCTGGATTCGTGAGGTGGTGGAGTGAGAAGCTGTGACGGGACGTGGGGAACAAGATTGAAGACAACTCATTTCTCTGTAGGAGCGGCTCCACGCTGCTTTGTCCTCATGTCTTCTTCCATTGGTGATGCATTGTCCAGGATCTCAGGCTTGGCCGTGGTTGTGGAGGCTAGACCTGGTGTGGGGAATAAAAGCAGTGATAGAAGCAGAACTGTGTGTTTCAGTCGAGGATGGGTTCCCAGGAGACACGAGCAGGAGAGGCCCAGAGCAAGGGGAAAGATGAACAGTAGACACACCAGCCTCTTGCTGAAGTCTCTTATGCGCAGTGTAGAATGTGGCCTCATCTCTGCTTTCTCCACCAGAGAGCAGCTGGGTAGCCTTGGATGGAATCAGAAATCAGCTGGTGGATAAAGACTTACTCCGTGAAATGCATAGTAATTGTCCCTGAGTCTATTATTACTTCATTCTGGTGGTGGAAACTCAAATACCAAAAACTCCTATCTGACCCTTTCTATGGTCAAGCACCAGGGTGCAGAATCCAGCAGATGGCTTTGGATGAGTGTTTGTCTCTGTTACTCTATAGTCTCAGTTGCATGCCTGTTGACTTCTCTGGGGGTATCAGTGGGTGGCACAAGTAGCCTTTAGCAAAGGTTCTCCCATTTTCCTGGCTGCGAGGAGGGGCTGGAACCAATCATGGTACCTAAGAACCCCAGGGCTTCATCCTTATTTCTCCAAGTTACATTCCCAGAAACGAGAGCTAGAAAATGCCCTCCTCAAAGGGTGTGGTGGTTAAGTGAGGTGCTGTCTCCTTTATACAAAAAGCTTAAACCATACAAGAAGCACCTACATCAAGAAGATGGTGCCCAGATAAGAAAAGCTTGAGGTTCAGGATAGCCCTAATTTTGGCCATCGTGCTGGGACCAGCGACAAATGACAGACCCCAAGAACTATGTGGCTCAGGGAATTGTGAGCACTTCCTTTTCTCTTGGGTCAGGAGACTTGGGTGTACTGATACCCTGGCCAAAAAGATATGTTGAGAACCAGGTCCTGGTAAGAGTGGGGTGTAGCTGGCCAAGGCTTCCTTCTGTGTGTTTCTTCAGGAGAAGCCAAATTACAGAATCAGAGCGGCTGACCAAAGGGGTTTTTAGTCCAAAGACACAAGGGAGATTTTGGATGAGAGCCAGCAGAATTGACCAAGGAGATCAGAAAAGGAAGCATCGAAGGAGAGGGTAGCAAGTACAGCCTGGATATTTCTCCAGGCCCTATTATTCTTCCTGAATCTCCCTCTTTCTGTATGCTTCTATTCGACCACATACTTAGCTAATTGGAGAGTTAACATTTATTGAGGACTGACTTTGTACCAGATGATGTTTTACATGTTGGGGCCATGAACAAGATAGAGTCTTACAGGCCCCCATGGAGCTTACATCTTAGTGGAGATAATAAACTCATACATACATATGTTAATTCCTTTCTGTTGAGTTCCTATGAAAAAGGTAAAATTAGGGGAACAACACTGTAGGCTATGGTTTGTGCTGGAGGTGTCTGCTTTAAGCTAAGTGGTCAGCAAACCCTCTTTGAAGAGAGGGCATTTGAGTTGAGTCCTGAGTGATGAGAAGGAGAGAGCCACATTGAGGATGAGGGAAGGGAGAAGGGAATTGGAGCTTGCATTTTGACCATGCTAAGTTTGGGGTGCCTGGGAGACATGAGATAATGAACTGACAGGTCGTGCTTCTGGGTACCCAGGTCAGAGGTCTGGGATGATAGATCAGGAGGTTTTTACCAGGTAGATTGTATTTTAAAGTCACAGGACTAGATGAGATGACACATTCACACTTTTTGGGGGGGGGGGGGGCTCTTCTTAATTATGTCTATTTACTTAGAGATTAACTGCATATAAAATTCTTATTTTAAATAGAACAGTTTTTTTGTGTGAATTAGGCAGAACTTTGGGAGCATGGATATGTTTTTGTGTGTGCTTATTTTTTTCATGTTTCTGGGCCATATGTGTACTGATTGATAAGTTCCTTCTGTCATGCACTTGATGGCTAAAAGACAGCAATTTCCAAAGTTTTCGACTTGCAGCCTGGCAAATTGAAATTTTTCTAAACTCATTATAGAATCTACTGAAGTGTGCATATGCAGTCATAGGTTTCTGATCTTCAGATTTATTAAGAGTCCCTGAAATCTCTCTCTTAGTAAATATTGTATTTGAAAAGGATTGCTGGAACACATGTAAAGTACTTCAAGTTAACACACATCTGAGGTTCCAAAACCCCTGTGAGACAGGAAGATGTTGTACGCTTTCCTTTACAATGGTGTACAGTCAAGACTTTGGAATACGAAGCAACTCACACAGGGCAACACAACTAAAGATTGCTAAGGCCAATCTTAGAACCCAATAACGCTTTAATTTTTATGCCAGGGCTCTTTCCACTACTTCAGTGGTTCTCAGCCTCGGCTACACATTTGAGTCATCTTGGGGAGATGGAAAAGACCAAAACAAAACAAAATAAAACAACTATGTCCAGGTTATTCCTCAGAGGCCTGGACAGTGATATTTTTAAAAACAAAACAAAGCAAGACAAAAGCCTCTCCAGGTGATTCCAATGTGCATCGGTACATTGTGAGAGGCTGCCTTGCCCAGAGCTGAGTTGTCAGATGCATTGTTTCCTTAACTCTGTGAGATTGCTGAGCCAGCCGGGATACTGTCTAATTACTTGGGTAAGGAGGGCCTCTCTTTTCTTTCCAGTAAAGTCTCAAACAGAGCCCTTACTCTTACTTGACTGTTTCCCCGTCTGATTGTGAGTTTGAAAGCATCACACATTCTGTCTCTCCTGTACATGAGACCAGTGAAGCTGGGCCAACCCCCTTCTTCCTGCAACCCAATATAATTACTACCAAAAACTGTCAGTAAAGCTGTTTTCTTATTTAAGAGGGGACTTTGTCCAGTTTTTAGGATTGAAAGATCTCTGTTTGTGTTTTTTGTCCCACTCTGTGCTGTAAAATTATCTCTGGTGATTTGATCGTGTTTTCGAATGGTTACTCCTAGCTTTTCATGCAGGATTTCTGTAAAATGAAGATAGCTTTTTCTCCAGTTTGCTCACTATTAGGTAGTGAATACTTGCTGGCTTCCAACTTGACTAGATTATTTAGAGCTACTCAGAGGATTGTCCTTAGACCGCTGCCAGCCTGTGCACCGTTACCAGTCTTTGATGAAATAAATACAGAAATGGAAATGAAGCCTTTAGAAACTCTTAATGATCTGGACAGTATAATCTTATGTCTATTGAATTAATAAACATAAAATTGGAGCTTGGATTTCGTCCATTTTTGTCTTTTCAAAAATTTTTAATTTTTTACGTTTTACAAAAGTATCAAACTTTCCTAACTAGAATATATATGATCCATCCTCCTAGATAATTTCAGAAGCCATGGGCTACATCTCTGAACCCCGTAGGCATTGAGAGGACTAATGACCCCTCTACTTTTTCCACATGAGTAGTGATAATATTCTTGATTTGTGACTATTTTGAGGATGTAGAGTAACTGGCAAGCGGTAAATTTCAAGTTCTGGCAGTGAGAAGCAGCCTAGATTTGGCTTCAATCTATGATATACGTTTCTAAACCTACTTCTGACACTTTATTTGCCACCTGTCCTCCCTAGGCTGCAGTTACATTTACATATATTTCTTTAGCCGTTTGAAAACACAGGGATATTTTGGTAGGTTTTTTTTTTTTTTTTTCATGGAACCTTGCTGGAGCAAGCCCTCAAAAAATTGGTATAAGACTCAGAATTGTTCCTCTCCATGGAAATATTTAGTAAGAGGTGAAAGATTTATACGATCTGAAGAGAAACCAGAGTAATTTGGTAGGTTTAATGTTGGTTTTTCACCGTGAGTCAAATACTAAAGGGGAAAAATAATTTTCAGTTTGCTTTGGAAGTTTATGTTTCTATTTTTGAGTGATTCTGGCCAAGTCAACTAAGCATTTCATCATTTTGTATAGTCACATGTCTGTTGGCTCCATAATGTTATGTTCAAGAAAATATATCATTTTCCAAAGCATATTGAGGCTTGAAAACATCAATGTTGATCCGTTTCTATTAATATTGCACATTGTTTTAGGCAATCAGACTTCTGCTTGCTTTTTCGTAGCTAGGATGTATAGATCTTCTTACAAGTGAGAAAGAAACATTGCTTCACTCTTTCTTCTTCCTGCAGAGTCCATTAGGCAAGTCCCTCCCGCCACCTTTTCTTGTATTATTATTCCTGTTCTAAGAATAAGACGTGCTCATTATGGAAAATTTGGGAAATACAGAAAAGTGTAAGAAGGAAAGTTAACTTTTTCATATTACTGGTACCTAGAGAGTTGTTCACATTTTGGTACATTTCCTTTTCCAAATTTTTGCTTTATTAAAAACTATAAAATTGTCAACATTCTATGTGCTTATTTAAATAAGTCTTTTTTTTTCTGTTTATAAATGTAGTTAAATGTGTATTATAGAAATGTTTAGAAAACAGAGAAAACTGGCTAAGTGTGGTGGCTCTTGCCTGTAATCCCAGCACTTTGGGATTGTTTGAGGCCAGGAGTTCTAGACCAGCCTGGACCACACAGCAAGACCCCATTGCTACAAAAAATAAAATAGTCAGGCGTGGTGGTGTGTACATGTAGTCCTATCTACTTGGGAGGCAGGAGGATCACTGGAGCCCAGGAATTCGAGGTTACAGTGATGATTGTGCCACTGCCCACCAGCCTGGGTAACACAGCAAGAACCTATCTCTTAAAAAAAGGAAAACAGAAAACTTTTAAAGTGGAAAATTTAAAAATCATCCAGAATAATTTTTAATTTATGCTTTTTTGGATTGAATTCATATCAGAATTATTTAAAAACATACCTACTATAGGCATTGTCACAGGACCTAGATGAGAGAAGACTTAATAAAAAAGCAATTATTCAGGTAACATTCAGTATGAGTTTCAAAGATGTGAAAAACTATTTCTCAAGTTCCTAAGGAAAAAAAAGGCTATTATGTTGTTCTGTGTAACTCTTTCCTTTAGAGGGAAAAATGTACTTTTTATTTAGTAGTTCTCCTGGAATATTGTCCCAAATGTGTTTCAAATAGTTGAGCCACTATTAGTAAGTGGTAAAAAGAATAACACTGCTATTGTATTAAGTGTCCCGTGAAAATATTTTCACTGTGGGTCAAAATGCAGTTACAGGAAAAGGCACAGTTCAGTGGCGCATCCGGGTCACACTTTGCCCTTGGCTGCATAGGGCGCCTAACTAGACTCCGTGTAGTTGGATTACTAACACCAGGGCTGGGAAAACCCACCAGTTCTTTATATCATGACTTCCGTATGCTTTAAATCCTTATTTCTACTCATTCTTGATAGCCTAGAGTGTGTCTTAAAACTGTTTTCCCCCCATTATAGTGAATAGAATTGTGTAATCCCAAAAGATAGGTTCAGGTCCTCACCTCCTGTATATACTTGGAAATAGGGTCTTTGCAGATGCAATCAGGTTAAGACGAGGTCATACTGGATTGAGTTGGGCTCTGATTCTAATGATTAGTGCCCTTATAAGAAGATGAAAATTTGATTACAGAGACAGAAGACACACAGGGAAAATGGCATGTGACGACAGAGGCAGAAATTGGAGTAGTGTTAATACTTCTACAAGCCAGGGGAAGCGAAGGATTGCTGGCAGCCACTGAGGCTAGGCAGAGGCAAGGAGATGCCCCCCCAGGCCTTCAGAGAGAGCACAGCTCTGCCAGCACCTTGGTTTAAGACTTCCATTCTCAGAACTGTGAGAGAATAAATTTCTGTTGTGTTAAGCCCCCCAATTTTTGATAATCGTTACCACAGACCTAGGAACCTAACACACCACTCAAGAACTCTGGTTCCTTATTTTCTAAACGCTCTCAAATTACGTGTTCTGAGCTTCCTTAAATGTGGGAATGAGTTTCTTGAACATTCTCTTTTTCTTTTAGAAAGCTATAAACATTGTTCCATGGTCTTCTGCCATTCAGTGTTGCAGGCAGTATACAGCTATCCCGATTTTCGTTCTTTTTGTAAATTCTTTGTTCTGCCTACATCCAGATAAGGGTCATTTCATTGTTTGTTTTTCCTCCAAAATATGGTAAACTCTTTTATTTTTTTCTCATGGCATTTTTTCCCCAAAGCAAGGCTTCAGTGTGTGTGTGTGTGTGTGTGTGTGTGCACACCCATGTGTATAAAAGAAAGCTGTTTCTGTAATTCTTGCATCGAATCCCTGTCCTCAAATCTTCATATCTGTCATCTCTTCTGACCCTTTCAGTCTTTGTTGTTGCTGTTCTTATCTACATTTGGGAGTACTTCTCAAGTTTGTTTTCTGCACCTCTGATTTTATTTTCTGGACTGTCAATTATTAGTAACCACGTGTCTTTATTGTGGCTTTCTCTTCCAAAGTTATAGTGTTTTAATTTTCCTTGCAATTCTTATCTTTCCCTCATATCCTCCTCCCCTTTTCTTTTTTTATCTTGTCCCGGGATCTTTTCCTTTCAGCCTGTTTTCTCTTTAAAGATTTTTCTTTTGCAGGAAGCCATGGGTTCTTGTATGCTATTGAGGACGCCAGGATTTACTGAACTGAACATTTCTTATTTCTAGTTTCTTGGAATTTGTCTTTTTCTCACTTTCTCTTTTTCTGCTTACCCATTCTCAAATGAGAGGGAATCCACCTAGACCTGATGTCTGCTGACTGTTGGAATATGAGAACTGCCTCTTAGCCTATTGTTTAAACATAGGTGGTAATGAAATCATTTTCTGAGTTTTACTTAGTCTAGCATTCAATTTCATGTGTATATCTGCTAGCTCAGTTCCTTGATTTCATATAATGCAAATCTATTTCCTTGAGCTGAGGTCTTCAACCTGTATCACTACCTAGCTTCCTGATACACAAAGAATAAGAAAGGAAATATTAAAAGGAGCATGTGATTCCATGATTATTTTTGTCTTTACAATATTTTACAAAAGATGATTCTGTTTGTCAGATCTCCATTGTTAGTCTCTCCTGCTTTCTAGTGAATTGTTTGATTTGAAGTACTACTTCCAATGGATGTAGGACAAGAAGTGCTCAGATGGAGTGGTAAGTGGGAGTGCTAGCTGCCTCTCAAGTCGGTATCTATGCGGTAGTGAATGGTTGCTCACTTTGGTTTGGTTTGGAGATTACAGGCAGTGTGAGAGTGGGAAAGGCTTTTTATACCTACCTCTAAGTAAACAGATTACTCTCCTGCCATTGATGCAGCACAGTTAAACCATTCAATGTAGATTTTAACTCTGTTCCATCAATCTAGTATCTAGTGGATTATTTAAAGATTCTGGCAGTCTTGTGTGTGGTCCAGATTTTTGGCATTGTGAGTTGTTTTTTTATCTTTTGCATTCACAGGTATTTGAATGGGTATGTGGGAGAGATTGTGTGGGGGTACTACTAGCCAAATACCATTTTAACATTTTAACTTGAAAGTCTGACAATTTATTTCTCATTTCTACTTGTATTATTTCCTATTGACTTATAATTTAGGGTAGCATCCTCTTTTAATCTTATTTTCTTTAGCTCTAAGTGTGATTTTAATTTTAAATGTGTTTGGTTAACAGATTAACATAAATGCTTATTAATTTGGGTAATTTACTAATATAAGAGAAAACTATCTTTCTTATATTCCTGAATGAATTTTTTCTTTCATTCTTTGATAGACTCATACTATTTAAAATTCTCACTTTTTCTTCCATTTGTATATTTTCCTCTCCTTCATTCCCAGGCATATTTTATTTAAAAACCTTGAGTCTGAGAAAGAGTTACAGGGACTTATTTAGGGATTTGAGTTGGTGACTGCCCATCAACCGAACTGCCATCCAGGAACACAGTGAAATGGACTCTCAATTTCGATGTTTCTTCAGAAAGGTTTCCAGCATGATGCTAGTTTTCAGTGTGTTGGTGGGTAGACATGCTCAGCCCATAGTTAATTGATGTGATAGAAAGAGGTCAATGATTTTGTGTTGAAAACACAACTATATGTCAGGATAATTAAAGAGAGACCTGTTGCCTTGCTAGTACCTTTTGAAAACATTTTTTTAAATTGTGTTTAAAAAATATAAAATGTACCATTTTAATTAATCATTTTTAAGTGTACAGTTCAGTAGTGTTAACTATAATTGTTACTGTTTTACTATTGCTTTTCCCTTAGAAAGCTTTTTGTCCTACTCACTGAGAAGAGTTGAGGCTCTGATAATTAACCAGATGCACTGTGGTTTGTCGAACAGTCCAACTTTTTCCATGGAAGAAGCATAAGAGAAGCAACTGAACACAAAACAAGACAGAATAAAAGCAGAGAGGAGGGAAGAGGAATACAACTTAGGTCAGAAATGGTCCCTACAGTAGCAGCATTAGTAAATATCTCATTTGTTTGATTCTAAGGTAGTAAGAAGTGTTAGATTACACACACGCACACAAAGAAAAACTACCTTAGATGTATACATCTATCAGAAGATAACTATTGATTTTTTTAGATATATTAAAATGTGAGGCAATATGTACTTAGAATAATCTAAGAAAAACAGGGAAGTATCCTATATAGTGACGAGAAGCTGCAAATGTGTCTGAGGAGAAAGCTGGTGACCAGAGTAGAAACAGTGCCACAGCACAGGCTGCAAGAAAGGTCACGAGTCATCTGCCCTCAACAGCCTCTGCCATCTTCATACCCCACCGAACTTCCAGCTCTCTCTTCATCTCCTGTGTCTGGAATAGCTAATGCTCAATTCTAGATGACTGTCTTTTTCCTATAAAAGTTATTTTTAACTAGGTTGTTTTGATTCTCCACCATTATGAATTGGTGACACTAACGGGCACTCTAACAAATAAATGTACCCTGTGGACACGTGTTCTTAGCAATAATGACAGAGTAGGCAACAATATGTTACAGGTGTGAACTGCTAACCTTTGAGTTTACTCTAAACAAATAAGCAATATACGGACATTTGAAGTATACGTGGGTTTAAAGTTCTGTCATGCGTGGTTAGTGGTTCAGTTCTGTAGTCTATTTTGTATTTTTTTTCCATGTGAAAAGGGCTTTATAACGGCATTGCCAGTTGTTTATCAATCTCCTTTCCATTATGTAAAGTCTGCCTTTGTCCACCCTCTGTCAGTCTGTAAGTTTATCATGACATATATCCATGGGATGGGTGGTTGCCTTTGCTGGGGGGAGAATAAACCATAAATATGAACAAGGCTTTAAAAAGAGCTTAACATAAATCACTAAGAAAAATCTGTAGTCGTCTGTCAGAATATAAAAATCACCGTGAATTATAAATAATACAGCAAGGTTATAGAAATCATTTTATATAAAAGCAGAAACATATTTCTACTTCCTTCAGTAAGGCTCAGTGATTTTAATATCATTGGTTGACAAGATTCTATGTGGAATATAGTAGAAAGTTCCATAGTAAAAATTCTGGGACCTAATTGATAGCATGGAACACTGATACCTACCTTGTTATTGGAGATTGTCTTTGCTTTCTCTTGCTGTCAAGGTATCAAAAGAAATATTTGCTTTTTTTTCTTCATATTTGTTATTCGAGATTACATTTGCTTTATATTGCTATCAAAAGAAATATTTACATATTTTCTTTACATTTGCTCTTAGATAATATACTGATTTTTAATTCTTTAAAAAATGAAAATCTATATTGGAAATTTTAAACATTATATTTTCACTTAAAACATCATTTCTCTGAAATTAGTGATTAACTTTTAGGCTACTTATTTATAAGGCATCCATAGAATCTTCTTAATTGGAGTTTTTTTGTTGTTGTTTTTAGGAATGTAGAGACAAAGTCTCACTATGTTGCCCAGGCTGGTCTCGAACTCCTGGGCTCAAGCTGTCCTCCCACCTCAGTCTCCCAAAGTGCTGGGGTATAGGCATGAGGTACTGCATCCATCTGCCATTTTTTGTTTTGATTTTCTATTATATCCACCTTAAAAATATTTTCTAGGGAAGATTAATCATAAACATATAAGTTAGTAACCTTTTAAGCATGTATTAAAGATAATATTCTTTATACTAAAGATATCATCTCTTGATTAATTAGTTCTGATTTAGCAAACAGAATATGCTTTGCTGAAGAAAATTTTCATTGTGATATGTAACTCTTAACACAGTTAAGAATTATGTGTTATGCGTTAAATGCACAACTTTATTTTGAAAGCAGGATGATTTTCTTTGTATATAAGAAGTGCTTCATTCATGTCATTAGAATTGAGCAAACTCTGTGGATAATGCAGAAGATAAAAAGTATGACAGGGTTTGTTCTTAGATTGCTTCCTGGTTGAGATTAAACTAATATCATTTTAACAGCACTGGCATTTCAAGACAATATATGATTGTTTTAAATTTTGTGCTTCAGGCTGCATTTAAATGTCAATCTTAAAGAAAACTAGAGGCAGACTACTATTACATTTTTACCCCTATTCACACATTAACCGGACTGAAGCCATTCTAAATATTCAGCTTCCAGTAGATAAGGAACTGTTTTCCTTAATTTGTTTCTGAAAGGTCATTTCTTCCGTTTGAAAATAACCTTTTTGTTTTGTATTACATTTTTAATTTTTTCTCCAACACCACCTTCATTTCTTTCGAGGAGTTGCTTTGGTTTATTAGGATGAAGTTCATGAAACATAAAATTCCTTCCCTTCTAAGAATAGAACCTATTTTTAAGGTAGCAATGTAAGATTATAGTAGCTCCTCATCCAGGGGGGATATGTTCCAAGATGCCCAGTGGATACCTGAAACTGCAGATATTATAGAACCCTATATATACTATGTTTTTTCCTATACATACATACCTATGATACAGTTTAAGTTATAAATTAAACAGAAAAAGAAATTAACAATAACTAATAATAAAATACAAAAATTATAACAATGTACTGTAATAAAAGTTATGTGTATATGTGCTTACTCTCTTTCTCTTACTCAAAATATCTTTTTCAACTGTACTCACCCTCATTCTTGTGATGAGGAAGGGGTGGAGCGGGACATTGCAAGATTTCATCACATTACTCAATGCACAATTCAAAACTTATGAAATGTTTATTTCTGGAATTTTTCATTTCATTTTTTCAGATCGTGGTTGACCATGGGTAATGAAACATGGAAAGCGAAACCATGGGGTGAGGGCGGTGGTGGGGGTCTACTGCATTATTTAATAGTATTATTTTCTTATCAACTTTCATTTTGTCTATGACAAAGTTCAGGAATGCCACCATCTAGATTCCTATCATGGATTTTTCAGTTAAAAGTATCATGGCTGACATATGAGACAAAATAAGTTTATTTTCTAAATTGTCATGCACAGAACCTTTTTATTATAGAATGTTCTAGGCTTCTTTGAAAGCTGTTCCAGAGTTGATGAATCTGAACATTTTAGTGGTAGACACATTTATGAACCAATGTCAATGGATAAAGCTGAGCTAGTGGTTGTCAGAATGGGTAAGTACTCACTGCAACTTAAAAGCTTCATGAATAATTTGCATAATTGGCAGTCTGTAGGCTTATAGGTTTTATTAATAAGTTACTACTATTTTGATTTAAAAATCAAATGATCTATCTGTGATCTTAGTGATATTTCAAAGATCAAAAGTAACAGGATTCCATGCAACATAAGCAATACAGTTCTTGCCCTGTCCTCATATCTAAAATCATAAACCTGTATTATTTATTAATCTGAGAATTATTATTATTAATTATTATTAATAGGTTTACCCTCTGAGAACCTAAATTATAAAAAGCAAATTATGTGAGCGGTCTGTTTCCTCCCACCTTGGGCTAAACCAGAATGTCTTTGGCTGATATGCTACATTCTACAATCAATACAGGTGTATTCAGCTTTTATTCGTGGAGGCTATAATTTAAAGAGAAGTACATTTTTATCAAATGAAAGTAAATGCAAAGCCAATGAAAGCTACTCTATTTCAATCTATACATTGTCGTTAATGATCCTAATTTCTGCTTGCAAGTTATTATAACTGAATACTAGAATCACTGCATTTATGTGCATCACCAGATTCTAGAGGAGTTAACATGTGACTAGAAAATGTTTGAGTTATGGTTTTATGGGCCTAGAAGAAAGGATAGCTGCACCAAGTCCAACAAAATGGGCAATAATTATTATATCTTCACTGTGTGAAAGTATGGCACTATCAGGAATCATAAATTCTGTTGCCTTTATGGAACACACCATCGTAATTCACATTCATGTGATCATATAATCAAATAGGCTTAGGAGGGAGAGGAACTTCACATGGAGCTCCTCTGGTACATTGGGTAATAACAGTAAACCGGATTCTATACTATCTAATCAATGTCTGATATATAAGTAAACCTAGGAGACATCATGAATTGAGCTTCACAAGCTCCTCTGAATGGTGCAGATACTCATCTTGAACTTGATGGCAGATGTGCCTTCCCAAGTTCTCAGAGTTTACTGTTGGGCTGCAGCCGCTGACAGTATGGAATCAGGATATAGAGCCCAGGATAAAGGACATGATAGGTGATTTGGAGGACTGAGTCACTCCACATAGCAAGGTGACAAACGAAGGTACTTAGGTTAGTGCCTAGCACATAGAAAGCACTCATAAATACTGTTTAATAAAGGAAATTACAGAAATAGGCCATAGAGTATGGAAAACACAGACAAGAGCCAAGTCAGCTTTTCTTGCTGATTTGCTTGAGTTCTTTGTAGGTTCTGGTTATTAGCCCTTTATTAGCTTGAGAATATTTTCTCCCATTCTGTAGGTTATCTATTTGCTCTGTTGATTATTTCCTTAGCTGTGCAGAAGCTTTTTAATGAATCAAGTCCCATTTATTTATTTTTGTTGTTGTAATTGCCACTGGTGTCTTAGTCATAAATTCTTTGCCTAGGCTGATATCTAGAAGACTTTTTCCTACATTTTCTTCTAGAATTCATATGGTTTTATGCCTTATATTTAAGTCTTGTATCCATCTTGACTTAATTTTTGTGAGTTGTGAGAGATGTGGATCTTATTTCATTTTTCTGCATGTGGCTACCCAATTTTCCCAGCACCATTTATTGACAGGGATTCTTTTCCCCAATGTATATTATTGTCTGTTTTGTCAAAGATCAGTTGGCTGTATATGGATGGTTTTATATCTGGGTTCTCTGCTCTGTTTTATTGGTCTATGTCTCTATTTTTGTGCCAATATCATGCTGTTTTGATTCCTATGTAGTATAGTAGTATAGATGGAAGTCTGGTAATGTGATGCCTCTAGATTTATTCTTTTTGCTTAAGATTGATTTGGCTATTTGGGCTCTTTTCTGGTTCTAAACGAAGCATAGAATTATTTTTTCTAGATCTGTGAAATAATGATGTTGGTATTTTGATGTGGATTGCATTAAATATGTAGATCATGTTGGGTAGTATGGACATTTTTATAATGTTGATTCTACTGATCCATGAGCATGGTATGTTTTTCCATTTGTTAGTGTCATCTGTGGTTTCCTTCCTCCGTGTTTTATAGTTTTCTTTGTAGAGATCTTTCACTTCCTTGGTTAAGTATATTGCTAGGTATTTTACTTTCTTTGTGGCTATTGTGAATGGTATTGAGTCTTTGATTTGACTCTCAGCTTGAGTGTTACTGGTGTATAGAAATGCTACTGATTTGTGTACGTTGATTTTGTAACCTCAGACTTTGCTGAATTTATTTATCAAGAATCAGCTGCTCATCTGGTGCTTTTGAATGTATACCTTTGGCATGATGTTTGTAATACATTTAAGGTTAAATTTATTTGCAGGATTATCTGTACAAAGCCAATGGAGAAATTAAATGTTATAGTTCAAAGGAATGGAAGACCACTGAAGAACACTGAGAGCTCCTTCAGGGCAGGAATAAACTGTCTTATTCATTTTTGTATGTACAATACCTAACATAGTGCCTTGTGTTCAATAAGTGCTTATTGAATAAATGAACAGAAATATTAGTGAAAAATTGTGATTTGTGTTGGGCCTTGGAAAGTGGTTGAATTTGATTTGGCAGAGGGAAATGAGATAGCTTGGCAATGTAGTAGGACTTTATGAATAAAGGCACAGATGCTGGAATGGGCTTATTTGATTTTGTGAGCCACCGGAGAGGTCAGTCTGATTAGAGGCCTATGGATATTGTGGTGGTAATGGATGATAAGTTTTCAAAGACTAATTCCTAGGAATTGTGTGTTCTGTCTTTATTGAAGCCCTGTCCTAGTTATCTATCTTGTTGGGTAAACTCACTTTTGGAGGATAGGGTACTAAAGGAGACCAGGCTTGTGGATTTCATCTGCATAAAAACCAGTTAGTATTGATTGAACACGTAACATGGTAAGACTCAGTGTGGTAAGACTCAGTGCGGTAAGACACAGTGCAAGTTTCTTTTGGTAAATAGAAAGAGAATAAGACACTTTTCTACTGAGAATATCTGTCTCACAGACTAACCTCATACTCCTGATCAGCAGTCTCATATGCTTTGGTCTCAAAAGGGCACTAGCAAGAAGCAAGTACAGTAGTAGCTCAGCACACTCGTCTTCCTACAGCTTAGAGATCACCATATTGAGTGGGATCATTTTCTCAACTGAATTGCTTATCAAAACCTTATTGGGGCCAGGCACGGTGGCTCATGCCTCCCCGTGCTTTGGGAGGCCAAGGCAGGGGGATCCTTTGAGGCCAGGAGTTCAAGCCTTGAAAACATAGTGAGACCCTGTCTCTACAAAAAAATAAGAAAAATTATCCAGGAGTGGTGGCACATGCCTGTAGTCCCAGCTACTCAGGAGGGCTGAGGCAGGAGGATTGTTTGAGCCCAGAAGTTGAAGGCTGCAGTGAGCTATGATAATGCCACTGCACTTCATCCAGCCTGGGAGACAGAGTGAGACCCTGTCTCAACAAAACAAAACACAAAAAACCTTATTGATACTCATTGGATTGAATCAAATGTAAATCTCTGAAATGCTATTCTTGGGAAGAGACAACTCTTCTCCTTTGAAGTTGGTATATCCCATTGTCTTTGAGAGGCAACCTGCTAAAACGACCTCATAATTTAGTAGAGACATTTTCTGGAAATAATCATTTAAAAATTCTTCCCTTTCCTGCTTCATTTTTTCACCTGAAATTGGATAATCATTACATTGTATTACTTTTTCACTTACAGTTTGGTTTGTTCTAAGGCCAAATTTTATCATAATTGTATAATTACTAGAAGTGTTCTAATTAGCATTAGAAGCTGTAGCTTCAGTAGTAATGCCAAGAATCCATGTTTTTCTTTCAAAGTGTGCTATAAGTACTTTGTATTGAGTAAACACTGGATTTTTGTCAGACTTTCAGAAGAAATAAAAGAAGGGAGAATTATAAGTATAATCAGAGAGAAACAGCGGGGTTGCAGAGAAATTTTTTAAAAATAAATGTGCTTAGATTAAAGAATAATTATTTAGTTTTACATTTTACTGGCTAGATATCATACTACAGACATTTTCCGATTTTGAATTCTGTGGTTATTTTGTCTAGAACACTACATAGCTATTCATCTCATTCATTATTACACTCAGCAGTTGTTATACCCAGCTCTTCTTAAGGTGGAGAGTCTGAGAGTGAGTATTAGAGCTGGAATGAGGACCTATGACTCTGGGGTTTGGAATTGTCATTTATCCTATTGCAGAATGCAAGCCCTCGAAAATTTTGTGAAGTACACTCCAAAGACATGGTTTTGTTCTCAACTGTGATGACACTATAATTGATCAAATATATTCTTTCAAAGAATCATAAATTCTTATTGGAGTTTGAGGAGATGTCATGTTCATTTGTCAACATGCCACTCCAGGGACACAGGTGCAACAAATTTATGGAGGAAGTGCCTCGTGTTTCTCCTGAGCCACATAAATATGAGGCAGAATTGATTGGAAACGTGTGGCTTTAGATTACTGCTCAGATGGAGAGCAATTAAGACCTCTCTGTAGAAGGCATTGCACTAGGATTCTCAGGTTTTCTTGTAGCGTAGGCAGGGATCAGGTCTGAGGGGACACCAGGGAAATTTTTGGAGACCTGCAGATGTCTTCTCTGAAAAGAATACTAAGGCATTTCTTCTCTGGCAGACAGAATATTGTACATTTTTAGTCAAGTGCGTGATTAACTTTGACATTTGGAAATGGAACTTCACGTAAAAATAAGCATGGTACTTCTGCATGTTTAATTAAGATGTTTAGTTCCTGTCAAGGCTGATAGTTTTTTTTTCCCCCCTGTGAAGGGCAATATATTCTCAACTTCTGAAATTTCAGAAACCTGTACTTAACCTTTAATCGTCACTCCATTTACATGGAAATCTGATTAACAACTTTTAAAGTTCATGAGCTCCTGGTAAATGCAATTAAGACCTTTTTGGAGTTTGTTATTAAGAGCTGGCATTTCAAAAAGACTAGGGCCTGGCTACTGTTGCTGTCTTCTCTATAGCAGGATGTCTTAAGCAATTAGCAGAGAACATGAGGTACATGAATTGTGCTGTGTTGCTTCTGCGTTAACATGGTTGGTATTTAAACAGCATGCTGTCTTTCTCTTTTCTATGACTTACTTTATGGTATGAGCTTGTTGCTGGGTGGTAGAATAGGGCCAGGATAATTAGGTGGCGCTGTGGCAGTTTTCATAAGTACAAGAGTTAGGCACAGTTCCCCACCCCTGAAGTCATGTTTACAAACATCCATTCTCATGTCGTGTAGAGTCAGGTTAATCAACCTAACTGCGCTGGATTTGTTATATCTCTCTACTGGGTGTGGTAGTCCTTTTTTGAGGGTTAAAATTAAAATATGTAGTTATTGGAGAGAGAATATGATGCAGGTATACAACTATTTTATAAACTCTTAGGCATTTGAGTCATTGCCTTTGGTCATGGGGACAGAAAGGGGGAGTTAAACTTGTTGGAGCAGACATGTGTAGTATGCTTTACAAACTGAGATGTGCTGTGATGCATGGAAAATGGAGGGGATGTAAATAGTTGAAAGCAGAAAGGATCTTATTGGATCAGGCGTGTTTTTTGTTCACTTACTGATAGAATTGGGCTTATGGATGCATATAATGCATTTCTTAGATACTTATGTGTGCAGGACACTGTGCTTATTAGTATTTAGTAGGGAGATGACAAGAGAAAAATAATGAAGAATCAACAAAGACAAATCAATAAACTATATTGCATGTAACTGTACTATTAAAGAATACTTGAATCTTTACATATTTCCATACTGTTTGAACTTTTTATGAGCCTATATTGGTTTTAAATAAAAAATCAAAATAAAACAAAGAATTATTTGGGTAAAAAATAAAGATAAATAGGAAAACCAATCTAAAAGAATTAAATTTGATGCCAGAAATATCAGTGAAATAGTTCTCCATTTTTGGACCCTAGAATTTCTATATTTACTATAAACTTACTTGAACCAGCAGCACAGTTCATGTGATTAACCTTTTAAATTATAGACCAACCTCAAGTATAGTAGATAAATGAAATAGTTTAATCCCATGTTTTGAATTATCATATAACATTTTAGTAGAAATAGTATATAATAATCATAATAATTACAGAACTGTTATAGATCTGGAAATTATTTTTCTGGCAAAAAACCTGATAAAATAGGATTACTTTTTGTTTAACCAAGTTGTTGACAGTTACTTTTCGTCAATTTAGTGTCTTGCTCAAGGAATTTATACATAAGATCACCTCCAGATGGAAGAATTTTGCTTTTGTTGTAGACAGAATCTTTCTTACAGATGCAAGAGTTGACAAATCAAAAAATGAATGATATTATGTTATTCCTTCAGTTATAAAGGATTTTAATAAAGTATTTCAGTTTGACATGAATTTGTGATAGTATAGGGTGGTATTTTTTTTTTTTTTTGAGACAGAGTCTCGCTTTGTTGCCCAGGCTAGAGTGAGTGCTGTGGCGTCAGCCTGGCTCACAGCAACCTCAAACTCCTAGGCTTAAGTGATCCTTCTGCCTCAGCCTCCCGAGTAGCTGGGACTACAGGCATGTGCCACCATGCCCAGCTAATTTTTTATATATATATTTTTAGTTGGCCAGATAATTTCTTTCTATTTTTAGTAGAGACAGGGTCTCGCTCTTCCTCAGGCTGGTCTCGAACTCCTGACCTCAAGCGATCCACCCGCCTTGGCCTCCCAGAGTGCTAGGATTACAGGCGTGAGCCACCGTGCCCGGCCTATAGGGTGGTATTAAAGTGTTTTCTCCTCAAATCATATTGGGAGGTTAGGAAATAAATACAGGAAGAGTTAAATATACAGTACTATATGATTAATTGCCAAGTCCATGTTATCGTTTGTGAGTCTTCTAGGAATTTAAAGGATGACTTTAGACAGATTAATCAGAGAAGGTTTTGTGCTTGGAATAGAAGCTGAACTGGTCCTTGAAGGAAGGTAGGATTTAGGTATGTGAGAAGGTCTTTCTAGATAGGAATAATATGCATTTATTCAGGACAATGAGTACCGTACTGAATTTAATCAGATCCTGAAGAGCCTTAGATGAACTCAGTTGGGATGTTCTTTGTGGACTCCTTAAAGAAAGGAACCACTGTATTTATCTCTGTGTACTGATACCTTGTATCCTCAGTGCCTCCGACCCCATTATCTCCCAGTCTTCACAGCATTCCTCTTAAATCCCAATGGGAAGGTACTTAACACAGTTCCTGGCACTCAGTAGGTACAAAATAAATTTTAATCTGCATTCGTTATCCCTAAAGACTCCATTGTGAATGAACTATAAGCAAATGTTATAAGTGTGTCAATATCACATATTACAGATAACCAATATGAAAGAGTCTTTAGTAACTGAACTGCTAATTGAAAATGCTGAGCCTTAGCCACTTAATTGAATAAACTGTCTCGAAAGAGTAACTTGGATATTTTCCAAGATGCATTAACTCTTTCAGGTCATTAGGGTAGCACTTATCTCATTGGAGCAGAAATGTAATAAATGGTATTCCTGTGATGTGAGTAAATTAATGTACCTCAGAAAGCCCGAAGTTTCACCATGGGTGTTGTAGTGATAACTCCAAGGACCTCATCTGTGAATGTGAAACATCAATAAGTAGCTGCCCTTTAGAGCATCTTGCTTTCAATTTAGGTAACCTACTAGAGAGCACCTCCTTTGTTTAAGACACTGTGCTGGATGTTGACAGAGATACAAAGAAAAGGCATGACCGAAACTGAGAGGCAGCAGAGAAGGCAAATAACTACAAGACGAAATCCTTGAGAGATGCCAGCTGCTGTGTGGGTTTTAATGAGAGTGAGATACCATGGTTGACAGTAAGGTAGATGGTAATCTCCCAGAAGGCAGGAGTCCTGGCTTGTTTGCACAGTATGCTCATTCATGTTTATTCTCTCAGTACATACACATGTATGTGTATAAATATGAACAAATACATATATATGGTAAATATGAGCCAGATCAATCAGAAGTGTTTATTACAATTTTCATATGTGCCATTTTTTGCCTTGTGAGAATATGAATTATTCATGTCTGGCATTGATTTAAACTGACTGGTAAGGATGTGAAAAAGAGGAAAAAAGCCAGCATCTTTTGGAGAAATGCTCACTGGTCACCTAATAGCCTCAATTTGGGTGTCAGCCTACTGGTGGTATATTGACTTCCAGCTCAAAAAGAGGGTAAGAATGATTTATTTTACCCACCTGCATATTATGCATTTGTATATAACAGGAAGATAGAGGAAGCTAGTTGTCATCATAAGACCCAGGAGAAGTGACATAAAAAGACCACTACACGAAGAACTTTCAAAAGAAGAAGGTAGAGATAATACCCTCAGGAGAAGATAAAACTTCAAAGCTATAGCATCTACCTCTGTTTCCTTATGTACAAAGTTGGCATCTTCTCCATGTAAGTAGATTCTGATCAGTAACATCTGCATGGAACAAAATTAGTTTTTAAAAATCAATTAAGGTCTATTTAGATTCACTTTCTTCAGCTTATTCCCCATGCTTGATATTTGGAAGAGGTAGTTACTGGCAGAAAAAAAAAATAAGATAAATTCAGACATGGCAAAATCCTTTGGGAGTTACTTAGGAAACAGAAACTAATTTAATAAACTGGGAATGATGTAAAAAAAACTAGTAGGTGCTAACCCTACAGAGGTTGATCCAAGGCTGTGTTGTGAAAGGTGCTGAATAATAGTGAGGAGATAAAAGTTTATTTTGAAGGCAGGGAGGAAGCCATTGAAAGTCTTGATCAGAGGAATGATAACATTGAGCTAATCTGGTAGCAGGTTGTGGGATAGAATGTCATGAGTGTGAGGCAGGATGACCACTTAGGAGACTGTTTTAATAATCTATATGAAATATAACAAGGATCTGATTTAGAAAGATGGAGTGTGGGAATTAAGATATTTAGAAGAGGGAATGCGTGTGAAATGTGCAGTATAAAATTTATAAGATTTGGCAGGTGATTTAGAAAACAAGACTGAAAAGGGTCACAGCTAACTACAAATTTTGATCTTGGGTGATCAGAAAAATGATAATGGCATTGAGACAAAGAGAGAGGAACTAGGGAGCCCTTCTTTTTTACTCCTCCTTTCCTCCCTTTGAAGAGTGGGGTAGTAAAGACTTTGCTTGGTCAGGCTGAGTTTCTTGGACCCATGTTTCAGCACTTCCTAAAAATCTGCTGTACTGTTTTCACCTGCTTATTGTGCTAAGGATATGAAAACTCAGATGCTCTTGCAGGCCATGGCAGTGCATCACTGGAGCTCTGGAGAAAGTATGATGTAAGAGGGAGACTTGGGAATCATGTGAAATATAGAAATAATGAAAAATGGAAGAGAACGAGAGCAAGAATAAGGCTATGGAGTATTCAGGTGGTTAGGATGAAAAATGTGGTGGTCACACTCATTGAAGTGAAAGAAAATATTCCAAAAGTTTGGAGAATTAGTATTAACAGAAGCCTGGATTTAGTGATCAAGGTCTTTATTGTAGAGCAAAGTGGAAAGGAAAGAAAAAGAATGATAGCTGTGAGAAGATGATGAGGATATAATTTCATTTATTTATTTATACTTATAAAGTAGTTGCTGTGCTACAGGCAATGTTCTAAGTCTACAATCCCCAACCCCCAGGCCACAGCCTGATACCAGTCTGTGACCTGTTAGGAACGCAGGCTGACATCACTGCCTGAGCTCTGCACCATGGCCCCTCACCTATGACACCCCCACCCCCAGCATTCTGTAGAAAAATTGTCTTCCATGAAACTGGTCCCTGGTGCCAAAAAGGTGAGGGACTGCTATTCTAAATGATTTACAGTATTAGCATATTTAATTCTGATGATAGTACTCTAGAGTAGATAATATCATTATCCTTGTTTTATAAATAAGGAAACTGAGGTTCTGAAGCACAGAGAGGTAATATCATAGATATATAGTTCCTGGAATGCATTAAAAAAGAAAACAAATAATAGTCTGTTATGTGCTAAGCATTTTATACATATGATTTTTTAAATTCTTGCATTAATTCTATGACTTAGTTTCTATTATTATCCTTATTTCACAGATGAGGGAAATAAGGCTTATAGAGATTCATTAAGTTGGCCAAGGTCACATAGCTACTAAGTAGTAGAGCCAATTTCAAGCACAGACTGTCTACATTTCTATATCACCCATTCATTTTGTAGTTCTAAAGCAGGGCACATGAATCTCTGTTTTATAATAAATTAGTTGTCCAAGTTATTTCTATGTGCAGACCAATCTTCCCAGAATTTTAGTGCAAACTGAGAAAGAAGAGGTATATATTTGTTGGGAAGAGATAAAGCATTGTGGTCAGAGAATTCTGAATTGGTCACCTTAGAGATGGAGTATTTCCTAAGGGCAAAGAGTGCTAAAGAGTAATAGAGTGGAGGTCGGTGGAATTGAGACTGAGAAAGACTGTGTGATGATAGAAGGAGTCATTAATATATTATGCTCAAACTTAGGAGTCTTAATACAGAGTAAAATTTTGTTAATTAATCACAGAATTAAATACTAGTAGATGAAGTTTTTGTAATGGTGCAAGAAAAGCCTACAGCATGGTTGTCAACATTGATAAGAAAAGAGGAGAAAGTGATGTAAACAGGTAGAAAGTTTGAAGGAGATGGGCAGAGAATATGTTGAAGCTGAAGTTAGGAATGTGCCTCTGGATGTTGAGACCACTTTTGTGTCTTCCCCTAGCTTGGTCTCTTTTATTTTCTAAGAGTGAAAATAGGAATAACAAATCATCAAAATACTGTGGGACCCAAAATATGTGGAGGAAAACTGACAGAAATTAAAGGAGAAGTGGAAAATTCAATAATTATCATTGGGGATTTCAATACTCTTTCAATAATTAATAGAACAACTAGGCAGAAAACACGGAAGACTTAAGCAGTGCTATCAACCACCTTCACTTAAACTGACATATATGGTATACTCTAACTAAAACCATCAGAGTAGAGATTATCTCAATTCACATTGAATATTCTCCATGCAAGACCATATGCTAGATCATCAAGTACGTCTCAATACGTTTAAAAGGATTGAAATCACACAAACTATATTCTCTGACCATAAAAGAATTAAACAAACAACAGTAAACAACAACAAAAACCAGGAGGACATTTAGAACTCCCCAGATATTTGGAAATAAAACAACAAACTTTTAAATGAAAAATGTGTGAAAAAAGAAAATCCTAAAATCAACAATCTTATATTTCCACCTCAAAAGCTAGAAGAAGGAGAAAAACTCACACCCAAAGCAAGCAGAAGTTGGGAAATAAATGAAAATGAAAATCAATAAAATAAATATCAGAACAATAGAAAAAATTGATGAAGCCAAAAGTTGGTACTTTGTAAACATCAAAAACTGATAAATCGTTAGCTACATTGACTAATTGAAAATGAAAGAAATGACCAAAAAATACCTAAATCAGGAATGACATAGGAGACATCACTACAGACTCTACAGAAATTAAAAGAATTATAAGGGAATATTATGGACAGCTTTATGCCTATCATTTAGACAACTTAGATGAATTGGACAGATTTCCAGAAAGATGCAAAGTACCAAAACTGACTCAAGAAAAACTAGAAAATCTGAATTGTCCTATAACAAGTAAATTAAATTAGTAATTAAAATTTTTCCCACACGTACATAAGTTGCACAAATGTTCTGTCAAACATTTAGAGATGAAATAATACCAATCCTATGCAAACTCCTTCAGAAAATAGAGATGAGGAAACACTTTCCAGTGCATTCTATTAGGCAAATATTACCCTAATAACAAAGCCAAAAATATCACAGGAAACTATGGAGCAATATCCCTCACAAACATAGAAATAGCAATCTTGAACAAAATATTAGCAAATTGGATCTATCAACATATAAACTGCATTATATATTATGATTAATTTGGATTTATTAAAAATTAATTAATATACTGTATTTTTTCTTTATTTTTATTTTTTATATATTTTCTAATAGTCTAACTTGTTTTCTTTGAGACAGAGTCTCACTCCATTGCCCTGAGTAGAGTACATGGCAGCAGCCTAGCTCACAGCAACTTCAAACTCCTGGGCTCAAGCCATCTTTCTGTCTCAGCCTCCTGAGTAGCTGGGACTACAGGTGCACACCATGACGCCTGGCTAATTTTTATATTTTTAGTAGAGACGGGATCTTGTTCTTGCTCAGGCTGGTCTGGAACTCCTGAGCTCAAGCAATCTTTCCACCTCGGCCTCCCAGAGTGCTAGGATTACAGGTGTGAGCCGCTGCACCCAGTCAATGTACTGTATTAATGAAATAAAGGGCTAAACCCACATAATCATCTCAATAGATATAGAAAAGCACTTGAATCCTATTGATTATTTTTTTTTAAAAAGAAACTTTCTCAACCTGATCAAAAGTATCTGTGAAAAACCTGCAACTAGCATAATGAAGAAACTTTTTGAGGTGATAGAAGTGGTGATGGTTACACACTCTGTACATTTATTAATACTTAAAAATTGTTGAACTGAACACTACAATGGGTGAATTTTATGATAAATAAATTGTACCTCATCAAAGCCTTTTTAGAGCTATTATGGGATAGAATCAGATTGCAGATATTTGAGGATGTATGACTTTCAGAGTGCCGATAATTCTTTTATGAGCTTATAGGCATACACTTAGCAGTCCTCATATAAGTTAATTTATAAATCATGGAAATCTCATCAATACTATACCTTTTCACATTATGTATTTCAGAGTATACATGAATATGAATATTTGTACACTTCATAGGGGAATATATTCCAAACTAAACTTATTGTTTTACTAAACCTCTTCTTCCTATATTCCTGATTATTTTTCATGGAACCATAATTTTTTTTAGTTCCTCAACAATGCAGTGTTTTAGTTATTGTTTTTATTTCTTCTCTTCTTTTTTTTTTTGCATGATGATTATATTTTGTTCTTTTTTCCCCTCTGAATTGACTCTCACATTTGTCCCTAACTCTCTAATTTGTCCCTAATAATCTCATTACCCCTACTTTAGTTTAAAACTTCTTTATTATTTTTTTTTTCTTGAACTATCTGGGTTGGTTTTCTCTTCTCCCTTCATAGTATTTTCTTAATCATTTATTTTTGCCCCCAATCCATTGCCTCTCAGCTTATTATTTTATATGCTGCCAGATTAATTTACATAGAGTATAATTATCACCATTTCATTCACCTATTTAAAATCTTGTTTTGCCTCCTCATTTTGCATTTGACTCCAATTCATGAGCTTGATGTTAAAGGTCCTTTAAAGTTTGTCAGTGTACCACCTTTCCAGGCTTGACTCTCATTCTTCAGTTTTATATCACCTGAAATATTTGTTTGCTGAAGATGCCCTAAATTTCCCCAGTATTATTTCTTTGCTTGTTCTGTTCTGCCATTTTTTTTTTTGGCTTTCACACATTCTGAGAGTCTGTTTATGTCCTTCTATAGTGCCATGATCTTGAAGCCGTTTTCCATTGTCCTAATTAATTAGGAGCAATTGTGCCCTCCTCTAAATGCTTCTAGCCATTTCTTTATCCTATGGTTTACCACTTACTCCTTTGTATTGTAATTATGCATGTGTGACTATTAGTAGGTAAGTGCATTGAAGGAAAGATTTATTTTTTCACTCCTGTTTTTTATCCAGTACAATACCTTGCATATTTTATGTGTTAAACAGATATATATTTAAATTAAAGTGAACGATAATATTCTTTTAGAAGCTGATAAAATAGTGTTTTCTTTGCTAAGAGCTATTTTGGTGGGATAAAGGAAAAAAAGGCAAAATGTGAGCTCTTTGATCTCGGCTTTGCTGGTAGGTGCTTGATAAAAGACCCAAAAATACATAAATACATGCATACTCTTGGTTTGTCTTGGTTTGTTTTACTCTGAGCACTAAAGTAATGAACTATCAACAAGACTATACTAATGGTGGTTTTAATATACAATTGCCATTGACAATGAGCATAATTAAGCAGACAGCCATTCCATTTTCAAAATGACTGTTTATTTTTCTTTTGGTTTCCTTACTGCAGAATGTTTTAGTCCTTATACAATGGGGAAATTAGATTGCTGTATTGAAAAAAATAACTTTTTCTGTTATTAACATTCCATTTACTTACTAGTAACTCCATGGGGAGAACCTGATAGTTTTTAGTAATTTTAAATGGAGGTCTTATTTTTAAAAGATTGCTCTATTGTTTCTGTTTCTTTGTTGTAATATTTCAAGAATCAAGGTGATAATTTGAGGGGTAGATTACAATGATTTTGCCTGTCACACTTCTCTGAATTTCTTTCTAGACATTCTCCATATCCTAAGATTGTACTTCCTGCTTGGGCTCTCTCTGCCCTTGCTCTATGAAAATTGGGAGGCGCCCTCTGGGGGAAAACCAGAGGAACCTAATGTGTTTCCTTTCTTTTTCCAGAGACCGACCATAGCTGCCAGTTTGTGCCTAATTTGGTTCTTCTCCACATTCTTTTTTTTTTATATTTTTTTCAACTTTTACAATTATTAGTATGAAGGCTCATCCAATGAAAACTGCTTTGCCGTGCTTGGAACACAAAACTCTTGGACATCTGCATTTTAAAAGAGCAAATTATTGAAAATTATAGTATTTAATATAGGCACATTCAAAATATTGCCTAATGGAAGTCTTAGTTCATGTTGGGGGCTCAAGGTGATTTTTTTCACCTTCTTATTTCTCCTGTCATAAGAAGCAGTCTAGTTCTCAGATTAATCAAGGAGGACCAATACAGCTTTGATGTAAATCACTGAATATGTGAAGTCAGTAGTCAAGAGAATTGGATTCGTAGTTTTATGTTAATAGATTGACATCTATGCAAACCACTACTCCTGTTTTTATGAGATACCAGTATTCTGCAAAAACAGTATTTGTGATGTAAATGTCAGTAGATGCATATTAGTATATATTCATCTATCTACAGGTATCTTAGTGAAGGAACAAAAAACGATTTAAGCTATCACAAAGAAAAAATAAAGAAAATATAGTAGAGGCTAGAGAGATATTTTATAGAACTAAAGGGTAGAAAATCTAAGAACTTATCAGCAACTGGATTTGAGACCTGTAAAACTGTGGAAAATATTTAAAGTTTGCAGCCTTTAAATCTCTCTCCTGTGGGTCTCCTATTTCTCTCTGTAGTCATCTAGTAAATTTTTTTTTTTTTTTTTTTTTTTTACGAGATGGGATCTCGTTGTATTACCCAGGCTGGACTTGTGTGATTACAGTTCACTATAGCCTTGAACACCTGGGCTCAAGCAGTCCTCCTGCCTTACTCTCCTGAGCAACTGGGACTACAGGCACACACATGCCTGTAATTATCCATGCCTGGCTAATTTTTATATTTTTTGTAGAGATGGGGCCTTGCCATGTTGTTCAGGCTGGTCTCTAACTTCTGGCCTCATGCGATCCTCCTGCCTTGGCCTCCCAAAACACACAGATTGCAGGTGTGAGCCACTGCACCTGGCCTAGTTCTTTATTCTCTTTCTACAGATTGGCTTTCTTTGATTTTCCATCCACATTGTAAAAGGTGGTTGCCCCAAGGAATTTACATCTCCTCATTTACATTGGCCCATAGAGTCAATGTAAACACATTCCTGGGAAAGAGAATCTAGTTAATTGGGGATTGGCTGTCTCCCTGGTGGACATCCCAGCCATGGCTGAGAGGGTGGGATCACAGGGTCTTATATAAGCATGGCTATTAGAGTCCATTATATAGTTGGGGAACAGTTATTAGATGAGGAAAGTGTTTTGTAAGTTAGGCAGTTACCTGAAAGGGATCTACAACATTAAGTACCTAGGGGGATCTGGGTGTTTGAATGAATGGTTGATAAATGGAGAAGCTGACGACAGGAGATGTGTTCATTCTAAGCCTATAAATCTCGTATTTATTTTTAGAAAACTGCATGTATAACCACAAGCAGTCACAGGCAGTATGTTAAATAAAGAAGATTAAATGGTAAACGTGGAATTCATTCAATATGATGTTACCAGTGTTATGCAAGTTATAAATCTCAAAACTTTGGTCCTAATTTAACATTATGAGATTTCTAACTAGCATCTGAGCAACTGCTAATCAACTATAATAGCAGAAGAGAAGCCTCACTACCCTAATTTGTATGTTCTTTAATGCATTATATAATCTTTGCTTTGACCACAGAGCCATCCAACATATTAGGTTCTCAAAAAATATAGTGAATCATGATGTCACTGGGATATATAGATTTTCAGGTACTTTCAACTGTGTTTTCATGTTTCTTGTCTTCAGTTTTACAGATTAATGCCTTTTAAGTTAAAACATCCATACATTTTGACTTTTATTTTTGAACCCTTGATCAGTAAGAAATAGAAATTCATAGTATTTAAAAATAGAAAAGAAATTCATGCCTAAGATATGAAGGAATTTAGAGTGAGCAAGATGTGGAATTATCTTCAGATTTTTTTATGGACAGGATCTATTAGATATCATATGTAATACCCTTTGCCCCAGAATTCCAATCTTGGGTGATTTTCCCTAGGCAAAATACAACCAGTAAAACTTGGTTCCTTTCATAAAAATGAAAAGTTGTCCTCATAGGTGTGTGCATAGAATATTTATGTACAACTTGGAAGACGTACATTATCCACTATAATGTGAAATCATCAAGATACTATTGATAGTAGTACTAATATAAAGCTATATTTTAATACCAGGCCTCTGATGTTTGTGTCATGACTTTGCAGTAGAAGATTTAGCCTAATTCAAACAAATTTCAAGCAGCTTAGAAATAGGAGCTTTTTTGTTCTTTGAGATATTTAAAAATGCACTTTTATCAATGTGAGTGTCAAAATAAAACTTTACCTGATTTTAAAGCAGTATTTCCAACTGTTGGTGAATGGTATTAGGACAAAGAGGGAAATACCATGAGACAAACACACACAAATCATAACCGTTTAGCCTATGGTTAAAATCACATGTATACCTTTATTTTTATTATAGATTTTTGTACTGAAGACTCATTTACAAGGTTCATTCTACTTTGGAAGGAATATAACATTTACGTATAACAACATATAAGGCTTCTTATGCGTTTTTAAAAAATTCATCAATTCACTATATTTTTAAAAAATTTATTGATATGTTGTATGGCTTTGTAGTGCAAGGAAAGAAATATAATGCCTTAAGGGCCATATAAATTGGGGATAGTTAGGCATCTTTTTATTAAAGAAGAACTAATAGTGTCAGGCAGTTTTTGATGAATACTTATTGAATGAAGTGGAAAATGGATGTTTTAGTAGTTCAGGAAAGGGGACGTTGGCTTAGACTGGCCTGAGGAGGAAAAGAAAACATTTGAACTGTTTTTGGAAGGGTTTGTTGGAATTTATGTAGGAGAGAGGGTAATCTAGATTAGGCATTCCAGAAATGAGAAGGCCCAGGCATATTCAGGGAAGAGTTAAGTAGGTGATTTTGATTGGAGTGTTTGGTTCATGTTGGAGAGACTAAGATATGACTGGAAATACATATTGAAGTCAGATTATTATAGACGATGACATGAGTGGCCTTAGGATGATATCAGCAGTGTTTTAGGACTGTCACTCTGTTGATGATACATGGGAAGGACTGGAAGAGGCAGAAAAGTCAATGAGGAAAACTGCATGAGTTGAACTAAGTTGGTGGCTGTCAAAATGGACAGAAAAGGGCAAACTAATAGAGAGTTGATGAGGAGTCATTAATGAACTTGGGGACTAACTCCTTTATGGACACAGAGCAGAAGGGAATGTACCAACAGATAGTTCCGGAGTTTTAAATCTGAAGGTAAGTGGAAGTAAGACAAACGGGAAGAAGACGGAAGGGAATACTGGTTTATAGAAGATGATTTAGGTTTCAGAACAGTTGATATTATCAGTGAAATATGTGAATATGTCATACATGGCAGTCACAGATGTAGAACTGGAGTTTGGGAGAGAAATCAGGAATCAGCTACATCATGGTAAAAGGAACAATAGATGTGAAGGCCACTTTTTGAAGTTCGAGATCTGAATATAAAAGGGAAATAAGACTGTAGAAAAAACATAAAGATGAAAGCAAGATTTTTGTTGAGAAGGTAGGTATGTGTTTGTAGTGGATAGGAATAGACTTAACAGTGCTGAGAGGTAATAATTAAGGAGACTTTACTGACGAAGAGGAAAAGAACAGTAAATTAAAATACCTGGGTTTTGAAGATGCTGGTTAGTTATGCCCTGGTCAGTCAATATTTTATTGTACAAGGCCAGTCATTTAATTCTAAGACTGTAAGTACCTCAGAAAAATTACTTGTATTAGTGTATCTCCATGCTTTGGTAGAAACATCTCTTTGTCATGTTGGTGTTAAACATGAAACATGAATGAGGCAGTGCATTTGTAGGTGTATGTCTGTGTTATATCAATTTGAAATTCTTCTCTGGTTTACCAGTCTTCTTTTGATCCTGGACTGCTGAAAATCTTATTAGCAGCAGTGCCAAATCTTTAATATAATTGACTCTCCCAGTTGAGTTGTTACTAGAGATCCAATCAATATGCTTCCTGACCATTGGGTAGTTTGGGTGATGTATTAACAGAGATAGTATTTGTCGTTACAATACTTCATCAGCATGCTAAATAACATTCCAGTATCCTCATAAATAAATAAAAAATATTGACCAGTTTAACATGTTTTATACTTTCTGCAATCTTTATCATACACAACATGAAATAAATAAAGTCTATTTACTGCCACATAAAGACCCGTTCGTATTGGCAGTCTGTATGCTCTTAGTGGGAGTAGAGTATCATGGTTAAGAGCATACGCATTAAAGTCAATTAAACCTGGTTGAAATCCTACCCTGTTATTCTGTAATTATAAGATCTTAGGTTATTTTCTTAATACCACTAATTCCATTTCTTCTAAAATGTAGATAGGAACTCTGACATCATAGATTTGAGGTTCAAGTAAGATCTGATATTTTAAAAATTTCTGATATTTAATAAGTACTGAGTAATGTGTATGTGCTTACAATAGAGACATAATTGCTTTAAAACCTACTCTGGGCTGTATCATGTACACAGGATGCTACATAAATATTCTTAGGTGATAATGCTAAGTATGGTCCTTTAACCTTCATTAAATGAATTAATGAATGAATAAGTAATTATATGGGACCCTGAGTCACTGAAAAGTTTCATGGGTAGATTTGGGTGAGTCATGGGTAGATCTGCTGGCCTATCTGTGCTATATACTACTTGGATATTTTAAAATTTTATATGTGGTGAGTGATTATAGAAATGAGTTGATAGGCTTTAGTCCTAGGTTAGATATTCTTAGGAACCTTGATGATTTCTGCTCCAGATATGCATTTTTTTTCACAACAGTGGGAGCTTTTTAGAATAAAACTGGTATTAGAAATAAATAGTAGGACAGCTGATTCTATCCCAGGCTTCAACCTCTGTGGCTCTAAAGTGGATTGATTTTAATTTTTTTGAAATTGTTATATAATTGTACATATTTTGGGTGTACATGTGATATTTTGATATATGTATATAATGTGTAATGATCAAATCAGTGTGATTGGGATATCTACCACCTCAAACATTTTATCTTTTCATTGTGTTGGGAACAATATAATTCTGTTCTAGCTATTTTGAAATGTACAATAAGTTATGGTTAACTATAATTTTCATATTATACTATTGAATACTAGAATTTTTGTACCCGTTAACCAATTTCTCTTATTCCCCCAACTTCCCTTCTCAGCCTCTGGTGACCATCATTTTACTCTCTCCTTCTATGAGATCTATTGTAGCTCCCACATATGAGTGAAAACATGTGATATTTGTCCTGTGCCTGGCTTATTTCACTTAACATAATGACCTCCAGTTCCGTCCATATTGTTGCAAATGACAAGATTTCATTCACTTCTATGGCTGAATACTACTCCGTTGTGTATATATGCCACATTTTCTTTATCCATTCATCTGTTGATGCACACTTAGGTTGATTCCATATTTTGGCTATTTTGAACAGTGCTGCAACAAACGTAGGAGTGCAGATATCTTTGATATCCTGATTTCCTTTCTTTTGGATATATACCCAACAGTAGGATTGCTGAATCACATTTTTGTTCAATTTTTTAGTTTTTTGAGAAACCTCCATACTGTTTTCCATAATGGCTGTGCTAATTTACATTCCTGCCAACAGTGTATATGTGCTCCCCTTTCTCTGCATCCTTACCAGCATTTGTTATTTTTTGTCTTTTTGGTACTGGGGTGAGATGATATTTCAATAGGGTTTTGATTTGCGTTTCCCTAGTGATTAATGATGTTGAACATTTTTTCATGTACCTGTTGGCCATTTGTATGTCTTCTTTTGGGAAATGTTTATTAAGTAAGGTCTTTTGCCCTTCTTTTTACTGAAATTATTTGTTCTTTTGCCATCGAGTTGTTTGAGTTTCTTATATAATCTGGTTATTAATTCCTTGTTGGATGGATAGTTTGCAAATATTTTCTTCCATTCTGTAGGTTGTTTCTTCCCTTTGTTGATTGTTTCGTTATTGGTGCGGAAGCTTTGTAGCTTGATGTAATTTTGTTTGTCTATATCTGCTTTAGTTGCCTGTGCTTTTGAGGTCTTACCTCAAAAAATCCTTGCCCAGACTGAGTTCCATAGCATTTCTCCAATGTTTATTTTGAGTAGTTTTATAGTTTCAGGTTTAACATTTAAGTCTTTAATTTATTTTGATTTGATTTTCATATATGGAGAGAGGTAAGGGTATAGAGTTTCATTCTTCTGTATATGGATATCCAGTTTTCCCAGCACCATTTATTAAAGTGACTGTCGTTTCCCCAATGTATGGTCTTGGCATTTTTGTTGAAAATGAATTGTCTGTAAGTGTGTGGATTTATTTCTGGGTTTTATGTTCTGTTCCATTGGTCTATGTGTCTATTTTTATGCCAGTACCATATGGTTTTATTTACTATTGCTTTGTAGTATAATTTGAAATTAGGTATTTTGATGCCTCCAGCATTGTTCTTTTTGCTCAGAATTACTTTGGCTATTCAAATTCTTTTGTGGTTGCATATGAATTTTAGGATTGTTTTTCTATTTCTGTGAAGAATGTCACTGGTATTTTTGTAGTAATTGCACTGAATCTGTAGATTGCTTTGGGTAGTGTAGACATTTTAACAGTATTCTTCCAATTCTTAAATATGGGATATCTTTCCACTTTTTTGTGCTTTCATCAGTGTTTTATAGTTTCCCTTGTAGGGATCGTTTGCTTCTTTGGTGAAATTTATTCCTAAGCATTTTATTTATTTATTTATTTTTGTAGTTATTGTCAATAGGGTTGCTTTCTTTTTCAGTTTGATGATTGTTATCATATAGAAACACTACTGATTTTTTATGTTAATTTTGTATCCTGCAACTTTACTGAATTTGTTTATCAGTTCTAAGATATTTTTGGTGGAGTCTAGGTTTTTCTAAAGATAAGATCCTGTCATCTGCAAACAAGGATAATTTGACTTCTTCCTTTTCAGTTTGGGTGCACTTTATTTCTTTTTCTTGCCTAATTACTTTGGTTAGGATTTCTGGTACTATGTTGAATAAAAGGGGTAAAATGAGCATCCTTGTCTTTTTCCAGATATTACTGGTAAGGCTTTCAATTTTTCCCCATTCAGCAGTATGATATTAGCTGCGGGCTTTTCATATATGGCCTTTATCATGTTGATATATTTTTCTTCTATACCCAATTTATTATAAGTTTTCATTATGAAATGTTGAATTTATCAAATGCTTTGTTGGTATCTATTGAAATGATCATGTGGGTTTTGTCCTTGATTCTGTTGACATAATATATTTATCTATTAGTGTATGTTGAACCATTCTTGCATCCCTGGATTGATTCCTGTTTGATTATGGTGAATGATCTTTTTAATGTGTTCTTGAATTTGGTTTGCTAGTATTTTGTTGAGGATTTTTCCATCTATGTTTATCAGTGATATTGGCCTGTAGCTTTCTTATTTTGTTGTGTCCTTACCTGGTTTTGGTATTAGATTAATGCTGGCCTCCTAGAATGTGTCTGAAAGTATACCTCCTCTTCAATTTTTTGAAATAGTTTGAGAAGGATGTTTGGTAGAATCCATCAGGTCCTGGGCTTTTCCTTGGTGGGAGCCTTTTTCTTACTGCCCAGATCTTGTTACTTCTTAATGGTCTGTTCAGGTTTTCTGTTTCTTGATGGTTCAATCTGATAAGTTGTATGTATCTAGGAATTTATCCATTTCTTCTTGGTTTTCCAATTTATTGCTATATAGTTGTTTATAATAGTCTCTAATGATCCTTTATATTTCTGTGGTATCAGTTGTAATGTTTCCTTTTTGTCTCTGATTTTATTTGTTTGGGTCTTCTCTTTTTTTTTTCTTGGTGTAGCCAGAGGTTTGTCAATCTTGTTTATCTTTTCAAAACAACTTTTTGTTTTGTTGCTATTTTGTACTTTTAAATGTCAATTTCATTTATTTCTGCTCTTATCTTCATTATTTCTTTCCTTCTAATTTTGGGTTTGGTTTGTTCTTGGTTTTGTTGTTCCTTTAGGTGCATCATTATGCTGTTTATTTGAAGCCTTTTTTTTTTTTAGATGTGTGCATTTAATCCTATAAACTTCCTTCTTAGTACTGCTTTTGCTTTATCCCCTAGGTTCCAGTATGTTATGTTTCCATTTTTGTCGCTTTCAGTAAGTTTTTTTATTTCCTTCAAAATGTCTTTATTGACACACTGGCCATTCAGGAGCATGGTGTTTAATTTCCATGTATTTTTATAATTTCCAAGGCTCCTCTTGTTATTGTTTTCTAGTTTTATTCCATTGTGATTAGAAAAAAATATGTGATATGATTTTGACTTTTTTAACTTGTCGAGACTTGTTTGGAGACCTAACACGTGGTCTGTTTTGAGGAATGGCCCATGTACTGTTGAAAAGAATGTGTATCATGGATGAAATATTCTGTAAATGTGTGTCTGTTAGGTCCATTCAATATAGATTATAGTTTAAGTCCAGTGTTTCTTCGTTGATTTTCTGCCTGGGTGATCTGTCTGATAAAAGTGAGGTGTTAAAGTCCCCTATTATTATTGTATTTCAGTCAATCTGTCCCTTTAGGTCTATTAGTATTTGCTTTATATATTTTGGTGCACCAGTGTTGGGCTGCATATATATTTACTATTGTTATATCCTCTTGTGAACTGACCCCTTTATTGTTATATAATAACGTTCTTTGCCTTTTTTTTTTTTTTTTTTACTGTTTTTGACTTCAAGACTTTTTTTGTCTTATATAAGTATAGCTACTCCTACTCTTTTTTGGTTTCCATTTACACGGAATATAATTTTCTATGCCTTCACTTTAAGTCTGTGTGTGTCATTATAGGTGAAGTGAGTTTCTTGTATGGAACATATAGTTGGTCTTGTTTTTTAATTCATAAGCTACTCTGTCTTTTAATTGAAGAATTTAGTCCATTTACAATCAATGTCATCATCAGTAGGTAGGGATTTACTACTGCCATTATCTCTGATAGTGTGTTTTAATTTTTTAATTTGTTATTTTTATTTTTAGTGTATCTGTTGTAGGTTTTTGCTGTGTGATTACCATGAGCTTTTTTTTTTTTTTTTTTTTTTTAGTCAGAGTTTCACTCTTGTTGCCTGGGCTAGAGTGCAGTGGCACAATCATAGCTCAAACTTGGGCTCAAGTGATCCTCCTGCCTCAGCCTCCCAAATAGCTGGGACCACAGGCATGTACTACTTATGCCCTGGTAATTTTTCTATTTTTAGTAGAGATGGAGTCTTGCTCTTGCTTAGGCTGGTGTTGAACTCCTGAGCTCAAGCAATTCTCTCACCTTGGCCTCCCAGAGAGCTAGGATTACAGGTGTGAGCCACTGTGCCTAGCCACCATGAGGCTTTAAATTGTATTGATTTTATAAGCGGGACCTATTGGCGGTAGCTGATCACAAAAGCAGTTGCTGTGTCTTGATTTGAAGCTCTCAAGATTAATAGCGGCTGTGGAAATTCTTTGCAGGTCAGGACCTATTGGTTTCCTATGGCTTCTCTTCCAATCCCTGTCCTTGGCAGGTTTATTGGAGTGAGGGATAAGAGCATCACCTCCCAGGTCAGTCTGCCAGGGATCACTTTGCAGCTCCTGAACCTCTCTAAGCCCCATTTCTTTACCTACAATCTGAGAATTTACCTGCTAAAATTTTGTGCTTTAAATGAGATAATACATCTAAAATGGGTTAGTACCTTGCTTGCAGTATAATAAATACTCAATAAATATCACAGCATTGCTACTAATGCTGCTGTAAGTTAGAATAATGAAGATTAAATTACGATTCAAGAATATTACTGATTAATTCACTCAGCACAGTACCTGGCACATAGTAGATACTAGGTAAAAATGTTCCCTGTACTTCCATGTTCAAATTCTTATCACACCTTATTTTGCATGAGTAGATTAACAAGTAGATGGCCTTCTATCTATAATGAATCTTTCCTCAGATCTCCAACTAGAAGAATAAATGACCAGTTTAATATACTTCAGAATATTAGGAGAGATTTTAGTATTAGATTTGCATGGTTTTAACGTTGTTTTTCTGAATAGCACATTAAAATATGTGTATTAAACTATTTATCTGGTTGTACAGATGCTGTTGACTGAGTACTTGGATATGAAAAATACTCGTACGTCCTCTGAGCCATCAGCTCAACTGAGCTATGCCAGCACTGGACGAGAGTTTGCAGCCTTTTTTGCCAAGAAGAAACCTCAAAGACCAAAAAATTCTCTTTTCAAGTAAGTATCACTCTGCTGGTAAGATAGCAGGTGTCAAGGAATGTTAGCTCCGAGTAGGATGATTTTATACTGTATCGACAGCCATTACTTTCTCTAGCTGAATTAGATTTTAAGTAATTAATAGGAAGTGAATACGTGTTCAGTTTTGTTTACTTTTGTTTTCTGTAAGGTGAAGTGTCTGTTTTGGAATATGGTTACTGCAATATCTTGAAATCTTAATAAAAATTTTTGGAACTTGTTTCTGGGGAGTTTTATATAAAATTAAGGGAAATGAAACTCTCCAGTTGTTTCTGGGGATTTTTATATGAAATGAAAGGAAATGAAATATGTCAGCCTTGAAAAAGCCCCAAATGCCAAGAAACAACCTTTGTTAATAAAGTTATGCATATCTTCTGTGCCGAGCAGTACTGGGCTTTATGTGGTTAGATGTTTAATAAAGGAATAATCTGGAAACTTTTTTTTCTAATTACTATCTTAGTTAACCCCACCAGGCCATGTGCCCATAGTGTATATCTCTTGATAATAGCTAATAGTTATTAATATTGACAATAATAATGAGAGCTACCATTGATTGAGTGCTTCCTAGGTACCAGGCACCATTCTAGGTAAGTTTCTCAAAATAATCTCAATTAAACAATTTAATATGGATTATATTAAATTTCAGCAGCAACAGCAGTAGTAACTAACATTTATTGTGTCCTTACTGTTAATCAAGCCATTACATCATTCTCTTGAATTATGTCATTTACTTATTACAGCCTTATAGGCAAATTGTCTATTTTCAATCCTCTCATATACATAAAAAAATTGAGATACCAGAGGTTAAGTGATTTATGTAATGTCACATAGCTAACAAGTGCTAGAAGCAGGATTTAAATCCTGGTGGTCTAACTCCAGACTTATGTGTTCTTTTGAGAGGTTAATAGTTATTTAAGAAGTTGTATCTGTAAATATAAGCATGTAAAGTGACTACAGAAGTATCATCCTTGCATTTCGAATTCATTTTTTTTTCCAGTAAAGTTGTAGTATCTTTTATTAGTTTACTTTTGGGATTTGTTTTTATTTTGAATTCATAGTGTTTTTAATAATTAAGGAAAGTTTCAAGAGTTCATTTATATTTTGGCCTAGTAGAGAGGAGATTTAGTGTGTCCTTGCCTGTAATGAAATCTGTTGTGTTTACTGAGTGCATTTCTTTTTAAACTTTTTTATTCAGAGGCTAGATGCATTATTAGTTAAAATGCTTTCGGCTGCAAGTAACATAAAACCTCAAATAGAATAGATTGAACTGTTGGAAATTTATTATCTCACACAATAAAGGCTAATGTGGAGGTTCCCTTAATGTAGCACTACAGTATCATAAAGGACCCAGCTCTTTCCATCTCTCTGCCTGTCATCCTCGACACATCAGTAATGCTTTCTATTGTGATTATGACGTGTTTCCCATTAGTTCCAATCCAATAAAGATGGTAATGCCATGGAAATAGCATGTGATTCTTCCTGGGAATCAATCTCTCTCTTTTTTTTTTAATATTTAGACTTAATTTTTTGATGCAGTTTTAGGTGTATAGAAAAGTGGAACAGGAAGTACAGAGTGTTCCCTTCTACTCTCCCTTCACCCCCACTTCCCCTCTTAACACCTTGCATTAGTGTGGTGTATTTGTTACAACTGATCAACCAATACTGAGATATCATTAACTAAAGTCCTTAGTTTACATGTAGAGTTTACTCTGTGTTGTCCAGTTCTAATGCATTTTGACAAATGCATAATGTCAAGTATCCACCATTACACTGGACACAGAATAGTTTCACTGCCTTAAACATTTGTGCTCCACGTATTCAGCCCTCCTGCCTCCCTAACCCTGACAACCACTGATCTTTTTATTGTCTACATAGTTTTGTCTTTTCCAGAATGTCATATAGTTGGAGTCATACAGTATGTAGCCTTTTCAGACTGGCTGCTTTCACGTAGCAATGTGCATCTGAGGTTCTTCCGTGTCTTTGCATGGCTTGGTGGTTATTTCTTTATATGCTGAATAGCATTCCTTTTAGTGGATATGCCACAGCTTGTTTATTTATTCGCTTGTTGAAGGACATCTTGGTTGCTTCCAGCTTCTGGTAGTTATGAATAAAGCCTGCTATAAAAACTCATGTGCAGATTTTTATGTGGACTAACTTTTCCACTCACTTGGGTAAATACCAAGAAGCAAAATTGCTAGATCATATAGTAAAATTATGTTTAGCTTTGTAAAACACTGTCAAACCATCATTCAAAGTGGCTGTACCATTTAAAATCTTTTTTAAATTCATGATTAGTCATTAATTATCCATTTATTGATCTTTCCTGCAAGTATCAAAGCTCCTCTTCAAGTTTCCAGTAGGTTCTAGGATTGGGTCTGATGCCCACTCCTAGACTGGTAGCTGGCATGGGGAAGCAGACCACAGTGGTCCTCTTAAACCAGGCAGGTTCATTTCTGCTGCTAGGCTTCCAGCTAAAGAGGGAGCCACGTTTTCTGAGCACGTGGCTGAATATGCTCAGGGAGGGAGCAGGGAAGCAGAATGCCCGGATGGAACCCGGGCTATGCCAGCAAGCAGGAAAGGTAGTGGAAGGACAAGGTGGCTGATAGAGGCAACCAGGACCACCTCATAGCTGCCTAAGCAGGCCTTTTTTCTTCCTTCCCTCCCTTTCTCTTCCCTCCCATTTGCCCCTCCCCACTTTCTCTTCCTAGCTCAATTTACCATTCTAATCTGGATTTATTGCAGGAAGCAGGCTTCTGTGTTTTTAGAGTTCATGTTTGCAACCATCTCCCCTGCTTTCAACCTCAGACCACATATACATTTTCAAACATTTAGCCAATGCATCTGAAGTCATGGTATTGAAAATAAAAATAAGTTGTTGGAAATGAACAAATTACCTTAAATAATTGTTACACATTTATTATTGTTGGGCAGTAGTAAAAACTCATCATCGGCACACAATCAGGTAGTTATTACAGATTTGTCTGTTTCCAGTCTTGGTTCTGTCATTAATGAGCCATGTGTGCCTGGGCAGGTTTCCTGTCTTGGCAGGCTCAGTGCCCTGGGCTATAAAATAAGGAGGTGAGACGGAATATTCTCTAGTGCCTCTTTTATTGTAAAATTATATCAATCTGTGACTTGTTGCAAGCATAAAAAGAATTCCTGAGTAGCAAAAATACATCAAGTCATAAAGGATTAAGAATTTGGTGAACTATAATCTGTTTTTATCTCATCTGTGAAGGACTTTATTACCCTCTTTAATTGCCCCTAGCCAAGGTTAATTAAGTATGTTTAAGTTCTCCCTTATTGTACAATGTGTGCCTCTCTATTCTTTGCTCAAGAGTTTATTTTTTTCCCTCGCCATCTCTGATCAATAGCTGTCAGCATGCTTTTGGAGGTCAGTGGCTTCTTTTCTGCACTTGACTGGCAGGTGGCACTTTTGAAGTACTGCACACTTTGCCTTCCTCCCAGCTGTTAGTGCCCTCTCAGTTCTTGGCAGGGTGCAGAGAGGGGATCAAGCAACCCAAATGTTTCCCTTACAGACTGACATTCATCTTGGTATTCATCTTCCTTGTCAAGTAAGGGATAAAGAAGGCATAATTAAGAAAATGATGATGCTCCTTCCTTGTTGCCAGAAACCTATCCTATTATCACTGTTGCTCTTACTTATGTTGCTGCTTCTCCCTTAGTGGCAGTCTTTCTTAGAAGGATTCCTCCTTCTGTCAGCCCATTATCCTGCCTTTGAAAGGCTCAGGTTTGAAATGGAATCTCTTAGCACATCACAGGATTTACGGTTTGATGTGGTTGTAATTTTACCTGGTCTTTTTTTTTACCTGCATGTTTCTCTTAAGACTGATTTGTTTTTGTTTTTTCTTTGTTGTCATCATTGCTTTAGCTTTTAGAGACCTGTTCTTTATCATGAATCCATCCCCCATGTTTCTGATCTCTGCAACGGTTCCTGGGTAGATGTGAACAAACATTTTGTAGTGTGGTATTTTTGAAAGTATTTTATGTGCTAGGCAGCAGGTCAAAAAACAAGCAGCCATTTAGAAATGATATTATTTTTAGGACGTTTAGGGAGTGACCATAGAGGCTTTGCTTCTTTGGTGTGGTTACTCAACAGCATTTCTAGTATGTCCTTTGTACTAGTCCTCTAACTGGGGAAGTTGGAAAGGCGAGAGTTCTGCTCTCAGGAGCCAGTATGTCTGTGGTGCCAGTTGGCAGTCACTGATGGTTTTGAGCTTTATAGGATGCTCTTGTTGCTACGTGTAGGGACCCTGGCAAAGGATGATGGTAGTCTGAAGGCAAAAGAAAGTTGGGGCAGATCATAGTTGTAAATGGAGAGTAAGCAAAAGATCCAAATACTGTTGTAGAGGAGCATTAGCCAAGAACATTGTTCATAAATCAAGGTCTATGGCAGCTGTCCCTGGCTGTGTCATGGTATAGCCAAAATTTCTTGATCATGGAACATCAGAGAGCATCACAGACCAGAGGAGAATACTTTTGGAATACACAGCTGGACACCACCTCTTTGGTTGACAGCTCACTGTTGTTTGCCTCGTGTTTCATCGCAGGTTCGAATCCTCCTCCCACGCCATCAGTATGAGCGCCTATTTGCGAGAACAGAGAAGGGAGCTCTATAGTCGGAGTGGAGAACTTCAAGGTGGGTGATTGGACTATTCTGGAAAACTTAATTTTCTGGAGGGATATCTGAAACATTTATTGCATGTGAGTTTGTGATCTGTATTTACAAGTTTGTTTCAAGGTAACAAAAATTTAATGACATGATTATCTGTTTCTTCTATCATTTCCCCATGTCTACTGCCAAACAGCTAAAACTCTTACTGTAGCGACAGGATTCATAGACCTGCTACCATTCATGTGGGAATTCAGAGCAAAAACAGATGAGGCCAGGCTCCTCTTGCTTAGATAGCAGAACTGAGTCTAGTCACAGTCTAGGAGAATGCCAGTCTTCTGTGACTGCCACTGTTACTTTAAATTGTTGTTTTTCACACCATCCGGAATATGGCAGGAATACCTGAGATTTGGAAAAGGGAAAATGCATCGTTTAAAGCAGTGGTTCCCAACCTTTTTGGCATCAAGGACTGGTTTCATGGAAGACAATTTTTCCACGGACTTGGGGAGGGTGGGGCATGGTTTTGGGCTGATTCAAGTGTACTACATTTATCACATTTGCAGCCACTCCCCAGCACTAGCATCACCGCCTCAGCTCCACCTCAGATCAGTAGGCATTAGGTTCTCAAAAGGAGCACACAACCTAGATCCCTCACATGTACAGTTTACAGTAGGGTTCTCACTCCTATGAGAATCTAATGCTGCCGCTGATCTGACAGGAGGCAGAGCTAAGAGGGTGATGTGAGCGATGGGGATTGGCTGTAAATATGATGAAGCTTTGCTGGTTTCCCTGCAGCTCACCTCCTGCTGTGTGGCCTGGTTGCTAACAGTAGTGGTCTGTAGTGGCCCGGGCATTGGGGACCACAGATTTAAAGGGAGGAAGGATGCCTTTTCTGAACAGTGGTGTAATCAGCACAACTTTGATGCATAGGATATTTGATACCCATGTAATTACCAAAGAGTTGTAATCTGCAGAAGAAAATACTTAGAAAATAAATGATAATATAAATAAATAAATAAATCAGACCAATGACATTTCCTTCTTTGACAAAAAGATGCTGATCGTGGTAAATATAATCAATCAAGAAAGATCTGTGAGGGCCTACTAAGTGTAAGACATCCTAGGTGTTGGAAGGGATCGAAGTTGGGTGCAAAGAAATATAAGGTAAAGCCTTAAGGTCCAATTTTGAGAGTAAGGCATGTACGCGCACACACGCACACACACACATACACACACACACACACACACCAATAACAATATCAGGAAGTAAATACAACTAAGTGGGTGGTATGGTTAAAATTGCTAGCAGAGTTAAGAGAAGGCAGGGATTATTTAAATTATTTTAGAACTCTGGGCTTTCTCCATGAGGAATGGGTGTGAGCACTGTTACTTTCTTTGATGCATTGGGGTCACTTGGCGTATTTCGTAGTGACTAGCCTCTGCAATTAAATGTCTAGTTTTAAGACTCATAGTTCTACATCAAAACACTACAAAGTAACCAGTAAGCCTTTCTGGATTTAAAGACTATTGCCTAGTCATTCCTACTTTCACTTTGATGATTAATCTATTAACCTGTCAGTTTGTCTAAAGATCCTAATGCACTATCTCATATTCATATCAGTAATAGTTCCACAGCTCATATATGTGGCTACCAGAAGTAAAAGCCTAGAAGTATGTTTAGGATATTAGGAAAAGGAGATTAGCTTGCTAACATTTAATATTAAAGCATTATCATACATTCTGGAAGACATGCAATGTGCATCTTGGACTCCTGATGTATAGGAGTTCAGATAATGGTTAGAATTGGAACACATGAAGGAGTGACCCACTCTGTGGTCAGACAAGCAGTGAAGGAGAAAGAAGGGTGACCCCCCGCTCTAGCAGCCTGCTACCTCCTAGAAGAATAGGGGGGGCTGCAAAATGTAGACGGGGATAGGGAAACAGAACACACATTCTTGTAGGAGTTAGGATCGTACTTGACCTGCTACATAGGGGTGTAGCAGGTTATCTAGGGCTAGAATATCTTCTATACTCACAGTGTCTTAATTTTAATCTCTCTTCAATTTCGCTTAAAGAATAGTTTAAAGTTGCCTCTATAATTTCTCTCCACCTGTCTTCGAATATACATAAATTTCTTTAATGGTGACAAACCTTTTTTTTCCCTCTTTAGATTGAATTCTGATTATTTTATTTTTCAAAAATTAATAAACATTATTTTTTAGAGCAGTGTTAAATTCATAGTGAAACTGAGTGGCAAGTACAAAAAGTTCATTTATAGCCACGTCCCCACACATGCACAACCTCCTCCAGTATTGACATCGGGCACCGCAGTGCAGCCTTTCACTTGGCACTTTAAGATGAAAAGGTAGACCACATAATCAAGAGGACAGCTGTACAACTTGTCACTCTCAAATTCAAGCATAATTAGTCAACAAGGGTAAATGACAAATAGTAGATTCTTTCTTTTTGTTAGACAGTAAGAATAGTGGGCACTCTGCTGTAGCCATGTGGACAATTTTCAGTCCCCCCTCAGTGGTCCGTGATGTCTTGAGAGACAGTACAGTGTGGCAATGCAGGGTGGAGGGCTCTGGACCCAGATTGCCTGCACTTCAAAATCTAACTCCCCACCACTAGCTTTGTAACCGTGGGCACGTTGCAAACCCTCTGTGCCTCTCTTTCCTTTTCTCTAAATGGGGATAAAAATAACAGACCCTACTCCATGAGGCTGTTGTGAAAGTTCGGTGAGTTAAGCTATGAACAGTGTTTTAAAAAGTATCTGACATATAGTGAATGTTATGCCTTTCTTTTTCTTCTTCAGTATTATAATTTCTACTACTGTACTGTGACTTCAGAGTTTTTGCACACATTCTGCTTGTCCTTTCAGTCATCTTTGTGTGGCTAAATCTACTCAGCCTTCCAAGTTAAATTTAGTTGTCACATACTGTGATGAGCTTCCCTGCTGGTCCCACCTCTCCCCAACCTTCCTCTCTCTCTCTCTCTCTCATACACTCTGGGGTTGTGGCCCCTGCTGTCTGTTACTACCATGTCTTTAGTATTCTATTTCTGAATACTTCCCACACTATATGGTAGATCCATGCTCACTTGAGTTTGCCACCAAACTATAAGCTCCATCAGTGCAATACTATTTTATTTCCTGTGCTTTGCACAGTGCCTAGAACAATAAATGTTTGATAAATACTGTTTGACTTGATGGCAGAATGAATGAGGACAGTTAAGATCTAAAGTAGCATAGAGATCATCATTGAGAGGTAGGAAGGGCCCTAAAAGGAGATGGAGCCACTGGCAGCCATTAGTAGCTTTATAGATTTCCATAGTTTTTAAGTTTAAGGCAAAGTAGAGGGTATACGTATGTGTTTGTTCTCAGCAGTTATAAGCTTTATTAAGCAGAAACGTTGCCCTTGAGCTGTCTGGCCCAGGAAAAAACTGCTCTATGTAATTGAAAAAAATTTTAAAATCTAAGTGACAGAAAAATTGTATTCTGTGAGGATGGTTAATGGAGGAATCACTACAGTCTAGCTAGGAATTTCCCCATCCTTCAAAAAGTTAATTGAAATATGGGACTTTGAAGCACAAGTCTATTGCACTTACCAGTGTTCAGCAAGATACGAGAAGTATCTCTGGTGGAGAAACAAGTGGCAGTTAGCAAACATATCATCTTCATAATAATCATTAAAAAATTCTTCAGTTGAGCTTTGAGCTGACACATCACACACTTGGTGAGAGAATGGATTAGCTGACCAGTTTTTGTAAAAGTTTGATGGTACTTCATTCAGAAGCAAAAGTTTCTCTGATGAACGCTTTTAATATTTCAGCAGGAAAAAAGAGGGGAAAATCATGCCCATCTTCCATTAAAAATGGCCATCTCTTTTAGTTATTCCATTAATCTGACTGGTCCAAGGACCGCAGTGCGATCTGCATTTCAGCTTATCCTTGGAAAGGCATAATTGAATGGTTCAGGCAAATCATAAGAGACTGGCGGAAGATTTTTGTCTCTTCTGTTAACACCACATAGCTGCAGGCTTTGCTTCCCAGTGGTTTGGTTCATAGGTCAACTTTTCCTTCTGTTGCAGGGGCGCGGCAAAGAAACCCACCTAAAAAGACCATCAAAGTAATGTTAAAAAGCTCACATTTTACAAAAGTTAGTTCCTGCCAACGTTTTCAATTTATCATGCAATTAAAAATCATACTAAGTCTAACAATGCACAAGGGGATAAAAGAATGAAAAAAGATGAGATTTCATTGGTATTATCAACCCGTCTCAATTGGCTCTAACTGTTATGGTACAGATGGTTCATTATATAGTCTGCGTTGGCAATGGGGTTGAAGAGATGGGGGTGCCGCTTCAAAGCGTGTGAGATAACAGGTGGAAATCTAACTTGCGTACGTGTCTACGTTAATCATTGACTCCCTGTTGTTTTTAGCCTGTCTGCTGCTTCATTGTCCTGCTTAGACAGCAGCGTCGTAGGTGAAGAAAGATGCAAGTTTTAATGAACATTTAGCTTGCTTATAGCTTCTCAGATTTAATGAGTAATTCTTCAGGAGAATAAGATAATTGATAAACACATTATCCTGCAAGGGTTAAAAAAAAATCAAGACTGCCACTCACGACCAAAATAAACTATCTCATTATTATTTCCTGATCTCTTCTGGCATCCTGCCCCCCCCATATTATAATTATTCATTGCAATATTTAAAAAGTTTTTCCTTATAATACTTTTCTTAATATGTATCTGTCTTGCTTATTTGTTAACTTGTTTATTTTCTACACTTCCCTAGATCCAGAACACAAACCTTATTCATCGGTGCATAGGACAATGCATGGCTTGAATTAGGTGCTTAAGAAACATGGTGAAGAAGCACTCTGTCCTTAGTATCTAATTATAGTAAGGTACTTCTTGTAAGCAGGTACAAGCCTACTTATTTGAGAAACCCTAGTGGACGTTTTAATAAACAGAGTGTAAGTCCTGTGGTTTGTCTTCTTTCGTTTTTAAGGATAATAAAACTTACGAATGGGCAGAGTACATTAATTGCCATTGATTCAAGTGGAAATATGTACTCAGTTCAGATTTCTTTTCTGTCTTGGGGCTACTTAGTATTTCTGTTTGTACTCAGTGATACCTTTCAAGTGCCGTTTTTATTCCCATTAGTTTAATGAGTGGCATTTCTATAGCCCTGACGTTAAAATACTCTGTAAAGCTCTGACCACTTGAGAACTGCCTTCTCTGAGAGGAGTTGCTTTATGTAATAAATATGGAAGTACTGGCAAGTACTGGGGTCTTACACTGACCTGACCTGAATTTTCTGCGTTTTTCTCTCTAACGGATTGTTGGTGACGGGGGTTGTGAACACTTAATGATATTGTGTGTAATTAATCTATTTGGAGGTGCCTTGCCTTAAGGTGAGACAATATTTGAGATAGATTAACCATGGGTTGATTATTCTTTTTTTACAAAAGGATTTATAACATGAATTTCTTAAATAGTAAGTTGTTCTAGAATACAGCATTTAAAGCAAGATTTCACTTACGTACAAGTTTTCAGGGACGTTTTGGCTGAAGTGAAGTACATTGCTTAGTATAGCAATTTTGCACTCATACCACACATTTATTCCGTAGCCTTAAATATTGCATAAGAAGTATTTGTAAAGATTTGTACCTTAAAATTTGATTAGAGTTCTTTGTAGCCTTTAAAATTTTGCTTAATGACTTTGTTAATAACTGTATTACAATATGCAGGGAACATGAAGAAGAGTATATTTTTTCTTATAAAAATTGCATATAATTATTTCTTAATAACTTTAATTTTTCATAATTATCTCTTCTGTTTTAGCCTCTAAAGTAGTGTATAAAATTGATTCCTCTTCTCTTTGTGTATTTATCTTCTTGCTTTTTTTAAAAGAAAGATCTTAACTTACTTATATGTAAGATTTGTCTTACAATAAAATTTTAACAGAATTTTTATAAATGCTAATTTCTTTATCTAAGAAGTTGTAAGTAATAAATGTATTCTCCTCAGGTCATGAACAGACTAATGTATTATTTCAAATCATTTAGGAAATAAAAATATTCTTATGCCAAGATTGTTACTGAGTGTACCACTTATTAGCCTTAATCTATCTGATGTAGATATTTATTTTATTTAAAAATATTCTTTGGTCATGGATTTAGTTTATATTAAATGGATTTATTTTGGGAGTAACTCGAGTTCATACAATCTCCTTTCTACCCATTGAACAAACCACTAGTAGCTGAACCATATGGAGGGGCCTGGAATTCACGAGAAAGGGGATCTTGAGAGTGCAAAGTAGCCATTACAAAGTCCATTACTTAGTAAAGCCTAAGAACCTCACTCCTGAGATATGATACTTGGTCATCACGCAGAACCAGTTGATGATGTATAACCTTATTTCTGAAAAAATTCCCTTCTATTTATTTATTTGTTTATTAATTAGAGAGAGGGTCTCACCCTGTTGCCCAGGCTGGAGTACAATGGCACGCTCATAGCTCACTACAACTTCAAGCTCCTGGGTTCAAGCAATCCTCCTGCCTCAGCCTCCCAAGTAGCCAGGACTACAGGCACACACCATGCCCGGCTAATTTTTAAAAGTTTTTGTAGAGATGGGGTCTCACTATGTTGCCCAGGCTGGTCTTGAACTCTTGACTTCAAGTGATCCTCCCACCTTGGCCTACCAAAGTGCTGGGATTACAGACATGAGCCACCGTGCCTGGCCCTCTATTTATCAATTCATTCATACAGTTGTGAGAAGAGAGGGAATACTGTTAAATGAAACGTAATGTAATATATTTGAGTTTTAAAAGTGATACATTTCTCTATGTCTATATTATACTTCAACATAAGTTTTTTAATAAAAACCAAATGTATGAAAAAATAAGAACAAAAACTTCCAAAATGATGCAACAGAAAATTTTAAAAGTTACCTTATATCTCATATTTTTCATCATTTGTTTCATATCAGTTTTTTAGTATGGTAAAAATAACAGCTTTGCTCATTTTCCTGTACTTTATTTAGGCCTGCAGGAAACCATATTCTTGGCAACTCTAATGCTTTATACAATGTCACTCATTCTGAGTTGAGCTTTGTTAGAATACAGAGAATATCACAAACATTTATGGTGTGCAATGAAGAAAGTAATTATTAGTAAGTGATGAGACTGCTAGATAATGACTTTATCATTGTCCCAATAAGGCACAATTCATAAGGTAATTTTCTATTTTCAAAATGAGGTTTGGATCCTTCCAGGAATACTAATAGTATTGGTAGAAATTGTCTTATCTGAAGTGGTCAATTACCAAAATTCAGAAGAAATTGATATGAACATACATGTAGTATGAGGTCTGGAAAATGAAACTGGTTTTAAAGCTAGAAAGTGCTTCGGAACTCAAAGTCTAGTGCTTTTCTAACTCGTTTTTTAGTCATAGAACCCTTCTCTGTTTAAGTCTTATTTCACAGTTCAGTACAGAAAACGGATTAAAGTGGAGATGATTTGGCGAAGTGGGGTTGAGGTTCAGAGCCAACACCTGCCGAGGCCCTCACTCCATCTGCCCCTTTTCCCTTCCTCTGTGTGGACACCCAAGGCACCGTTATAACACTCTAACGACCCCCAGAAGCAGACCCCTGCACATACGGAAATTTGACATAGGAGAGAGATGACGTTACTCTTTTGTAGGAAAAGGACAGACTAGTCAATAAAGGGTGATGACACAATTGATTATCCATGTCAGAAAAAAAAGAAAATGGATCTATACCTCATGCCATTTAGGAAAATAAATTTTTAAAGGGTTGAGAACTCAAATGTGAAAGGCAAAACCTATTAAGAAGAATGCTTATAGCAGCATTGTTTTAATAGCAAAAACCTAGAAACAACTCAAGTGCCCATAGACAGGAGGATGGATGTATAAATTGTGGTGGACCCATACAGTGGAATACTATGCAACAATGAAAAGGAGTGAATTATACTATAGATTGATTTGGTTGAACCTCAGAAGCAGTCATGTAAGATATATAGATAGATAAAATCTAATTTCATTTGTATGAAGGTCAGAAATAGGCAGAACTGAATAGTGTATTTTTAGTCATATATCCTAGTGTAAGAAAAATGTGAAGAAGTTAAGGTAAGGGAGCATGAATATAAAACACATGGCTGGGCACAGTGGCTCACACCTATAATCCCAGAGCTTTGGGAGGCCAAGGTTGGGATTGCTTGGGGCCAGGATTTCAAGGCTAGCCTGGGCAACACAGGGAGACCTTGTATCTATAAAAATTTAAAAAATCAGTCAGGCATGGTGGTGTGTGCACCTGTAGTCCTATCTACTCGGGAGGCTAAGATGGGAGGATTGCTTGAGCCTGGAAGTTTGAGGTCACAGTGAGCTATGATTGTGCCACTGCTTTCCGGGCTGGGTGATGGAGTGAGACCTTGTATCTTAAAAAACAAAACAAAACAAAACAAAAAAAAACCCCCAAACAGAAAAGAGATCACTTCTGGAGAGGATGGAGGAGTATATAAGCAGAGAGGAGCACATGGGGCTTTAAGGATAGTATTCTTCTGTTTCTGTAGCTGACATTTGGAAATACTGTTGTTTTATTATTCTTTAAAAAACTGTACAAATGTCATATACACTCTTTCATATATATTATACATTGCATTAAAAGTACAAATGTAAATAGTGTTTTTGAAAAGTCTCTTAAGACCCCAGAGGCAAAACCATTTGTGTAGTTTAATGTTTCCATTTAGAAATCTAGACCAAGTTTTGAGTTTTCTGTGATAGCAATATTAGTTCTTTGGCCTGCACCATTCCATTGAAACTCTTGACCCATGACAAAGCTGTGAACTATCTCTGAACTAATTCTGTACCTTAAGTAATTCATAAAAAGGCAACTTAGGGTTTAGAAGAGTTCCTTCCTAACCTGCCTGCTCCTTCCTCTCCCTCAGCCTCCATCTGGGATATCCGACACCTGGCATTAATTGGAGTCAGCATCTATTCTACTTTTGTGTGCTTTCTAAGACTTTCTGTTTATTGATCCTCTACAGAGTTATTATATGTTTACTTGTGCTGGACACTTTACTAGGCCCTCAGGATATAATACTGAACAGAGCCACATTTTGCTTTTGAAGGAAAAAAAGGGGACTTTAATGTGTCACCAAGACTGGCACCTGCCTTCCAACATTTGTTCTCCCTTTCCTCTATATTAGTTAAGCCCCTGAGTTTTAGCTGAGCACAGGGCCACCCAAAATACTGACATTTCTAAACTTTCTTTGCAGCCACCATGGACATGTAATTTAATTCTGGCAAATATTAATAGGATGTGAGTAAAAGTAATGTGTGTAACTTAAGGGGAAGGAAGAGGCTGTCCTCTCCCAGCCCAGCATGAGTGTGAAGATGTGAATATGAATGACATGTGTGAGCTATCTTAGACCATGTAGGTGAGGCAGCACGATAGGGAGGGCGGAGCAACAGGATGGAAGGAGCTTGGGTTGCTGACACTGTGCAGTGCCACACCTCTGATGGCTCCCTGGGCTGGAGCCACCACACCACCCAGACTTCTCTATATGAGACAGGGATAAACTCTGACTTGTTCAGTCACTAGTGTTTTGATTTTCCGTTACATGCAGCCCTACTTATATCCTAATTAATTCAATGTGCAAACAAGTGATCACAGCATTGTGGTACACACTATGATGGAGTTGTGTTTGTACATGCATACAACATACAACTAGGATGTATATACAAGTGCTGGAAAAGGCAGGGAGGCTTCCATGAGTATTTAAGGCTTAAATTCAGTTATGAAGGATGAAGAGAAGCTTTCCAGATAAAGAAAGAAGAAGCAGGCATTTCAGGCACTGGACACGCATGGATAAATGTATTAAATGTGTCCTCTCATAATAAGAGTTTCAGAACTTGGATATAACTTATTCTATTAATTAAGGAACTCAGTTCATATATACAGACCTCTACTCATTATAATTTGTTTCCTTTTAGGAACCAGATATGCTATAAAGTACAGCAAAGCTATGGTTAATGGCTTTGGCTGTTGTTCATCTTAATCTCTTAATTAAGAGATTAAGAATTGATAAGAACCAATGGTGTACTGATGATAATAGGAAAATAAAGGTCACTGTTGGGCAAAAGCTAAATGTAATCACATACTGGATTTTCTGAGTGATGTTCAAGTGTTATAGCCATGCAACTGTATTATTAAAAATCTTACAGGAAAAATAAGTTTTAAATGCAATTGGTGTAGGGTATCATATCGGACTTACATACTAGATGGGGCTGGAAATATTGGCAGCACCCAGATCATGAAGGACCAGCCCAACCTATTTTTAAAGTACCTTGGGTTAAAAATAGAATGTTCAGCTTGAACTGCAGTGATCGTGATAGCAGCTTAGTTCTGTATGGAGATTGCAGAGTTCTGCATGCTCACATCTGATTTCCAGCTTGTAATTGTAGTGGGGATGAAAATATGCATCGTTACTTTTGGTTTTCCCACAATTTAGAACTGGAAAAGCCCATATTACAGTAATATATGATAGTATGTATGAATATTGTAATAGTCATAATATAGGATGTTCATTCCTAGAAGTGCGATGACATCTACTGAATTGCAGCCAGTAATTTGCATATTCATGCCCACTTAGCTCAAATAAGTCCCTGTTTGTTTGCACATTAATGTCTGATTTCAGCACTAGCTAACTAATTTACATATCCCTGTTCAGTTGGTTAGTGATGTTCATATGTAGAATATTGGTGCAGCTCTGTTTGAGTAGCTTGGGGAGTGGTGTCATTTAGTGGAAGGAGCAACTATTACTCATCCTAGTTTTACTAGACAAGTCACTTTACCTTTCTGAGCTCTAGAGTACTCATTTGTATATAATGAAGTTAACAACGCTTGCCCTGCTTAGTTCTTAGGGTTGTTGTATCAGTTGACACACTGGAGGTGACCGTGTACAGTCAACAGTTCCAGGGCAACTGTGTTCTGGGCTCTGCTCCTGGAACATCTCTTGTGTAAGGAGGACAGATGCTGTGCAAGTCAAGACCTGCAAATAGTTAAGGTTTTAGTGAATATTACAAGTGCCTGGAAAAGCACGGAGGAGAAAACACTTAACATTTCCAGGAGAAGTCATAGAAAGTATTGCAAATGAGAAATCCTTACACCAAACTGGAAAAATGAATTAACTAGACCGACCAAGAGAAGGAAACTCACTGCAGGAAGGGAGAAGAAAATGTAAATGAACACACACAGATTCGTGAGAGTTTTGTGGAATTGTAAGTATTTTGTTGTGGTTAAGCATCAAGTGTATGGGGAGATTGGACCTAGGCAAGGGAGATAGGTAGGCAGATCTCAGAAGACCCGGTATAACATAGCAGGAAGGTTTGGTCTTTGTCCTGTGGGTGACAAGGAGTCCTCTAAGGGTTTAAAGCAGGAGAGTGACATAATCAAACCTGCATTTTAGAAAATGTCTTCTGATGACTGTGTGGAGAATGAATTGAGTGCATTGAGATTGGAGACAAGGAGTAAAACTGTGTTATTTCAGGTGAAAACTCATAGAAGACTATGCCAGCTTTTTAGGAGAGGTGGGAAGAGATCCAAAACCTAATTTGCAGGTAGAATCAGTTTTACTTGGTGACTCATTCTGTGCAGGGTTTGAGCAAGAGATTTGCATTGTGGCTGATTCCCAGTTTTCCAAGCTGATGAGGAGGAAATGTTGTTATTTGTTAAGGCAGGAAATATAAAAAGAAGAGTATTTTTTTATGGAGTGTCAGATAGGGGTGAAGATAGCATTTATGTTTCTCTTTTAGTTTTGTTTAGATCTAGCTAACCTAATCTAACCCAATATGATTTTACTACATAGTCTAATCTGTTATCTTCTCCCTCGAGTTTAAGGCTTTCAACAGTTTGTGATTACCCTTAACCATTCCCCTTCCTAAATTCAGAGTCTCGGAATTATGGTTTTCTTCTATCCTTCTTCTTCTTTTTGTTTTTAAATTGTAAATACTACATTCTTCTTTCTAGGCCTTGTTTGATCTAGTTTTAGCACCCAGTTAAGTGTCTGAAGAAAGTGAATTCTTCAATTTTAATTTCTTGATGTACCCTGTATTTTTATTATTAAAATCAAACGACCATCTGTCATTCTTAACAATTTGCTCTGTTATTTTGTGCAAGTCACTTAACCAGTTTTCTCAGTTGTAAAGGGAAGAAGTTAAATGATTTCTATGAATCTTATTCATCTGCAGAACTCTAGGTTCTTGGATTCTCAGCCACTTGCTCACTCTCTGTTCCTCAGATCAGGGTCTGAGGATTAATTAGAGCTCTAGCCTGGAGGGAGTAATTCTTGGGAGAAGAATGGGCCCCGTGGTAAGGGCCTGTCCAACAGCCAGCAGGAAAATAGGGGCCTCAGTCCTACAACCACAAGGAACAGAATTCTGCCAACAACCAGAAGGAGCTAGGAAGAGGGCCCCCGACCTCAGATAAGATTGTGACCCTGCCCAACACCTGGTTTCAGCCTAGTAAGTCCCTGAGCACAGGACTCAGCTAAGCCATGCTAGACTTCTGACCCACAGAAATTGTGAGACAACCAATTTGTGTTGTTTTAAGCTGCTAAGTTTGTGGTAATTTGTTACATGTCAATAGAAAACTAATATACCACCCCGCCTTGATATTCCACAGTTCTTCTTTTGAGACTCCCAAATACTCCCTGAGACTAATGGTTGGAAGTTGCTAAACTAGTTCTCTTCTTATTTAATATAAGAAAGGAAAACAACAACTTTTCTGTCCCTACCCCAAGTTTACTCCAACTGTAGGTCTTAAAATTTCTCCTTGCCCCTCCAGGTCTCTCTGACTTGTATTTAGCTTGGAAACTAAGAGGGACTTTGGGAAAGGATAGAAGTCTAAATAGGTTTTCTGTGTTTCTATGGGCGTTATAGTGTGAAATAAGAGTTTTGAAAATATTTATGATAATTTATAAATACAGTAAAAGCCATCATTGTTATAATTACCCTCTTAGGAAAGCAGCATAGATTATGTTATCTTTCTGGGCTGTCTCTTGGGCACCTGACACTGAACACGACGCCCAAACCAAAGTCATGATCTTCCCTTCTCCTTACCACCCCCAAGCACTTTGGCTTAGCAATTGCTAAACCTGGAGGTCATCCTTGACTCTTTCCCCTTTGCCCTGTATAGTTAATCTATCACCAGATCCTACTGATGTTGCTTCCTAAGTGTCTTACAAACTCCTCGACCATTTCTTTGTAATTGTCTCTTGCCTCTACCCAGGTTCTAACTGCCATCATCTGTTGGTTGTTCCTGCTTCTATTTTGAATCCTTCTAAACCACTTTTTTACTGGAACAAGAGTGATTTAAAAGTACTTAGTGATCTCTTATGTGCTTAGTACCAAGTCCTATGTCCTCAATATGCCTAATAAGGTTCTGCATGATTTGGCCACCACCACCTGTGTCCTCTTTGTGACCCTTTTCTCACCATAGCCTTGGCCTTCTCAGAACGTGCTGTGCTCATTCAGGCTTTGGAGCATCCTTACATGCTACTGTCTACACCTGTAATTGGCTTACCTCTGTATTCTCAGGAATTAGCTGCCATCTTTAAGGTAGTCCTCTGCTGTATAATAAGAATTTTATATAATGTTTATTAAGTACTTACCATGTATTGATCAATATTCTAAAAAATTTTACATGTAATATCTTCTTTTATCATCTTAATCATTATTTCCTTTGGGAAGCTTTTTTTTTTTTAAATTCCCCCAGACCAGGTCATCTTCTTTCTTTGTAGCATATCGCATACTTATAATTATTCAATTAATTATTTGTTGTTGTTTACAATGTGTGTTTATCATTCACTTTAATGTCCGTGCTGTCAGGGACCAAGTCAGATGGGTTTACTGTACATACCAAGCACCTAGTATAGCGAGCACCCAATAAATATTCATGCCTACTACAAATAGAAAGTTCAATATCATGCATTAACTGGGTGTCTGAACTAGATGGAAACTTAGGTTTTTTTCCCTCCAAGTTTAGAGCTTTTTTTAATATGCTGATAATACTTGGGGAGATATATGAATATATCAGATTAAATTATATTGAGAAGGAAGTTAAGGGAACATAATGTTATTTAAGAGAAGAAGATGAAGTTACTGAGATGGCATTTTGTTTGTGTACTTACATAAGCATCATTTGAGTCTCATGAACATTTTGCCCAGTAGGCCTAATTATCTCATTTTTTATGGCTAAGAAAACCATGGCTTGTAGAGGTTAAATAACTTGACCAAAGTCAAAACCAATAAATGGCAAAGTTGTTCCATAATAGAATTTTATTATATAGGGTTTACAAAATAACTTGCATTTCAAAGGGCTTGTGAATTTTTCTACTCTGTTGAGGTAATTTATAAACAGTGAGCCAGCTACGTTTATTTGAAGTGGACAATTTGATGAGTTTTGGTAGATGTATATCCCTGTGAAAATAATGTCACCATCAAGATACGGAACATTTTCATCAGCCCAAATTTCCTTGTGCCCTTTTTAGTCTGTTTCTCCCTCTACATTAAGCCCTATGTAACTGGTCCAATGCTTTATGTCACAATAAATAAGATAGAATAGCTTGCAATTTCTAGAATTTTATATAACTGGAATCATACAGTATACAATTCTGTGACTGGTTTCTTTCACTCCACATAATGATTTGGGCATCCATATTCTGCGAACATCAGTAGCTTTTGCCTTTTTTGGCTGAGTAGTACTCTATTGTACGGATATACCACATACTGTTTATCCCTTCAGTTGTTGATGTACATTTGGATTGTTTTCAGTTTTTAGTTATTGTGAATAATGCTGCTGTGAACATTTGTGTTTAAGGTCTTTGTGTGGGACATATACATATACATATATATATATATATTATTTTTTTTTTTTTGAGGCACAGTCTCACTCTATCAGCCGGGCTAGAGTGCCGTGGTGTTAGCCTACCTCACAGCAACCTCAAACTCTTGGGCTCAAGCTATCCTCCTGCCTCAGCCTCCCAAGTAGCTGGGACTACAGGCACTCACCACCATGTCCAGCTAATTTTTTCTATTTTTAGTTGTCCAGCTTATTTCTTTTTATTTTTAGTAGAGATGGGGTCTTGCTCTTGCTGAAGCTGGTCTTGAACTCCTGACCTCAAGCAATCCTCCTACCTCAGCCTCCCAGAGTGCTAGGATTATAGGTGTCAGCCACCATGCCCGGCCCTGTGGGACATATGTTTTCAATATATAGGAGTGGAATTGTTGGACCATATAGTTAGTATACACTTAACTTTTAAAGAAATTTCCAGTTTTCTAAAGTGAATTTGTCATTTTATATTTCCATTAGTAGTGTATACCAACACTTGGTATTGTCAGTCTTTTTAATTTTAGACATTCTACTGGGTGTATAGTGGTATCTCATTGTGGGGGCTTGTCCATTTTTAATGTAAAATCCTGTTCATGTAGGAGGCCATACAGCTGGATTCAGGCCTTGTACATCCAAGTTAGAATCAATCAACCTCAGATCTTTTTTCTCTTGTGATAATTAGCCTAGACCTCTTATTCTATGTTATTTATTTTGGGATAATTTATATCTACCTCCATGAAGTTTTTAAATATAGGGAAAATACATGTAACTATTTTACAAGTCAACTAGAAAACCATATATAAGTTACATGGTAAAAATCGTGCTTATTAAAAGTATTCATTATCGTATATCTATATAGTTCCAGCATCTGCTGAAAGTTTGTGGTGAGTTCTGAATAAGTCTTGCTCCGAAGCTAAAAATTCAAATTATTGCTTTATTAGTAGTCACCAGGCTACTGCAAAGTGCTGCTAATTAAGACTTTCTATTTTTCTTTGAATGCCACCATGGCAGCAAATGGTATCTTAAACTGACGAGCTGTAAATTAAAACTTGCAGAATGCAAGGCCTTGTCCAGGGAAAATGAAGTTATGTATAGGTGACTTGTTCTATTTGAATTAATCAAAGGGCTGCTGGTGTAGGCCAGCTGTGTTCTCTGATGACAAAAACGAATCTTGACATTTTGGATAATGAAAATTCAGTTCAGCACCTCTTAGAGATAGGTATGATAATATGTTGTCAGTCAGAAGCAGAGAGAAGGGGGAAAACATAAACCTTGTCTTATTAAAATAGACAGTGTGACAAGTGGACATTGCTGGATCTTTGGTTTCAAGGGACAAAAATGTCAAGAGAAACTTCTTTTTACAAAATGATAGGAATAACTGTTTTATGGAAGGAGGGTGAAAAGATTTGACTTTTGGTGCACGACTTGTTTGACAGTTGCTTTTGTTCATGATTCCTTAGTTTCATGGTTTATTTTGCTGGGGTACAGGGTAAGGCATGAAAGACCAGGAAAGGAGACTCACTTTTTTGGTTTTACAGTATTAATGCAATCATCTAGTTCATACCTTGTAAGCCCACTTATTATTTCCTCTGCGTGTGTTTTTTCTAGTTTAGCAGATTAGCTGCACTGTCTCTTCAAAGGCTATCCAATCAAGGAGGGGTTATTAAAACCAGGTCGATTTATGACTGAGAATTAATTAGAGAAGCATTTTCATGCAAAACGTCCAATTTTTTGATTAGCAATGGAGCAGGGCCACAATTAACACTCTAGGAAGCTTAAATTTCCAGCTTTTTGATTCTCAGGAAATGAGATTATCAAACCAGGGTCAGACACTTGACAGCAAAGCGGGAGTGGGGGAGTGTGAAATTATATGTAAAAAAAAAAAAAGTCTTTTGATTTTGATTCTGAGATTGCTATTAAGGCAATGGAAAATTCAGAGGAGGGAAAGAACAAAAAAATCTGAAAATGCAAGAACCCCAAAGGACTGATTCTCTAGTGGCCTATTTGCTATGCAAAATATCTATTGTAAATGTTTGCCCAGAGTATGTTTTAGAAGCACAGCAATATTTTTGGTTCCTTCATTATTGGTTATTATTGAATCTTCCTCATAAATTTCCTTTGGATATTCAGTGGCTGAGCAAATATTTAAAATGTTAGTATGCCTTTGAGAGAGGCCAAAATTTCTTTTGTTAGAAAAGGAAACTGCCGTTCTAAATGGTGGTTTACTATTTTTGGAGCCTGTTTATTTTTGTTGGTGTTTTTAATTCTTTCAAATCACTCGAGACATAGTTTAGGTCATGAGTTATGTCAAGCCATAGATTACCCCTTATTGATAAGTGACCTTGTCAAGCTTAGGTGCCTGAGATAAGAAGCAAGGCAACTCCAGACCTTCTGTAAAACAAAGTGTATTCTGTCATCAGTGTAATTGGTGCTCCCCAAGGAGATAGAATATGATGCAAATTCGTTTGTTCTGGAACATATTTTTTATCCTCTCTGTTCTTAATTTAGACATCTTATTTCAATTGAGAAATAGAGGTGCAATATATCTATTGTCTTAGCCCACTCTGCCAAATTAAAACTAATATATGTCTGTTCTTTATTCATTAGGTTCTAAGATTATTAAGTGACCTTGTCAGTATTTTCAAACCACCCAACCTTCTCTTTATTGCCCTGTTTTCATATTTGTACTTATGATGATGTTCTGCCTGTCTATAAAGAGTATATAAATAGTATAATACACATACTCAAATAGTGATCTGTACTGTTTAGGGATTGCCTGCACATTGATCTCAGGAACATTGTTGGCATCCATGTCTAAGGTGGCATACTGGTGAAGAACTCTTCCTTGGCCCTGGGTGGGGGTGGGGTGAAGATTGGTTAATAGTCCTGTGTGAATCTTGTCTCTCTCATGTTCTCCCAGCCTTAGATTCTCTGTTTAAATAAAGGATAGGAGCTTTTATTGGAATTTGGGGAGTTATTAAAAAAAAAAATAGCTGCTTAAGCAGGTTCCAAACTACATTAGCCATGAGTGGAAGAGACCATACGGCATCTATATAATCAGAGATTTCTGTTGTTGCATTTTTCTCCCTAAAGCATCTCTGATTTAGGAACATGATTCATCGATCTAGTCTATCATTCTTGCAATCCCACTATGGATTCTCAGCTTTATATGTCCGTCTTGCTTAATCCTCCTTCCTTTGTTAATGAAGAATCTCTCTCACTGGCTGGATGAAAATTGGCTGCAGTTTATTTCTTGGGGAAAGGAGGAGGAAAAACTGCCAATCAGAGGCTGAAGAGTTGATCTTATCAGATTTGTAGCCATCAGCCTCGAGGCTGATCTTTATGTTTTTGGATGTTGATGATTATATGTTTTTTTGTTGTCCAATAAATATTTGCTGGAAGAATTTATAGGATTATGTTTATAGATGTTTTCTTCTTTGGGAAATGTTTCTGTATTTCCAGGTCTGTGCAAAGGGAGCCTAAGCAGGTGAATTAGGAATTCTTCACCTGTGTGTGTCAATGTGTTGTGGGGAGGGGCACGTGGATGGCCTTCAGGGAGTCTGTGACACCCAGCAGTGTTTTCAGATTTATGGAGCAGGAGGAAGGTGCCTAGTTTTCATTAGGTTTGCAAAATGCTATTATTAAGTGTGCATATGTATCTATAGAAAAAAACAATAAAGCCACTTCAGTAAAAGCACATAAAATTATATTCTTTTGTAGTAAAGGTGAGCAAAATTCATCTATACCTATATTTAAATGCTTATTAACATTTAATAGTAATAATATTAACAAGAGTAAGCAGAAATAAATGAATGTATAAGAATTGAGAAAATTAATCAGGAGAGGCATAGTAGTAATTAAATATAAATCATTTTAAAGAAAGCAAGGATTATTATTTACTGGAATAGAAAAACAAGGCTATTCTAGGTTTGTTTGTTTTTTTTTCTCCTCTAATGTGAAGTTTTTTAAAACTGCAGTTTGATATAGCTCAATTGATCAATTAATTAAGGAACTTGATTTGCTTTAAGAGACTCGCAATTGATAATAATCATATTATCGTGTGGAATTCCCAGTGGTGAGGAGAGAGTGTCAGCTGTTTTATCGGCAACATCTCTGCTTTGTTTGGTTTGCTGTGTGCTCAGTTTACACAGTGGTAGATGTTGGATGTGGAAGAAGGCTGTTTAAAAATCTTTGTTGGTGATGACTGGGAAAGAATGCTTTTACTTTTTAGTGTTAATATAATGAATCTTTAATAGTAATCTACTCTTGAATGTTTATATGGTTATGTGTCTATCTGCATAGATACAGATACTTAACTATTCAATATGTGGTTATGTAATTACTGAAATTTCTGCTAGGACAGTTGCAATATTATTGAGTCTGTGAAAATCTTTCTTCTTTTTAGTCCTACTTCCCTTTGAAATACTTGATTTGATAAGGGTATCCTACACTAGCAGAAGTATTATAGGTACAAATAAGCCCATTTTCTTAGGACTGCGAACAATCTAATTTGTGAAAATAGATTTTTGTGAGCATGAAGGTGAATGTAGACCAGTGAAATGAAAGATTGAAACCTCAGTGTTCAAAGCAATGGATTGGGAGAGATTCAGGTCAGGGATTGAAATATTATGAATCATCTATGTGGTAGATGGAAACCCTGGAGTTAGCTTTTAAAATAGTAAAGGACTAAATGGAAAGAAAAGTTCTCCACTAAGCCTAAGGAAAAACTGTGACTTTGCTGAAGAAGAGTAGCTCATGAGACTTGAGGAATGTCCTGAATAAGTTAGGCAGGCAAGTGGACACCTAGGGTGTATAGTGTGAAAATCTTCCACTATCAAGAACTCACCTAAATGAGGTCTTAATGGTTCCCAGGAACCACAATCAAATTTTTGTTTTTGGTTCCATGCCCTTCTGTCAGTTTTGATAACTGTGCCTTTGTCTCTGAGCCCAATATATCCAAAATTACGGGTCTATTTTAATGGTTTAATAGTCTGCTCTTGATGGCAAGCCCTAGGTTAAAATTGTATGACTTTTGCAGCCCCTATGACAATGGTCAGTGAAAAAGTAATTTTGGTTAACCATGACATCCTGTCTTTAATGGAAATATTTTGTCCTAATGACATGAAGTGAACCCCAGCCACGAAAATTTTTCTAATGTAACACCAAGAATTTCTCTTCATTGTGGCAACATGGGTGGAACTGGAGGCCATTACCTTAAGTGAAATAACTCAGGATCAGAAAGTCAAATACTGCATGTTCTCACTTAGAAGTGTGAGTTATTGAATTGTTTCTTCAGTTGAAAAAAAAAAAAGAGAAAAAAAAAGAAAAAGAAAGAAAAAAGCAAAAAAAGTAGTGGGTGCTAAATAACGTGTACATATAGACATAGAGAGTGGAATAATAGACACTGGAGACTTGGAAGGGTTTGAGGGTGGGAGGGTAGAGGGGGTGAGGGATGAAAATTATTTAATGGGTACAATGTACACTGTTTGGGTGATGGTTACACCAAAAGCCCAGTTTCATCACTGTGCACTATATCATGTAACAAAACTGTACTTGTACCCCCTACATCTATAAAAATGAAAAATTAAAGAATTTCTCTTCATATCTTATGTGAACCTTCTCTGAGGCCCAGCTAATTCCAAGACCTCCTAAGTGAGTGAAAGATCCACACACAGTCTGATTCTTCTAAGAATTTAGTACTATTGCAGATTTCATGACTGTTTTCATATTTCTCTCTAATTGCTTGATAGTATAACAAAAGCTTGATGTTCTATAGCTGGATTCTTTTAAATAATGTAAACAAAAACTTATAAATAATTAGTGGCTTGGATGACTTCTTACATTCTTCTCTGGGGGTTTCAGTTGCTATGAAATGTAGTAAGTTCAACTTAATTCACATTCTGCTGCTGAAGTCTCCTGCTTACTCTCTGTGCAGTCAGTGCCCACCAGCAGCGTTTAGTACAGGATGAATGAAACAATCTTTTTCTGGAACATTCAATGGAATACGTAAATACTGGACTTGCAATGACTGCCTTCACCTAGAGTTTCTTTAAAATGGGAGACATACTAAAGGAATATTTTCAAAAATACTCTTTTTCCATAGCGATTGGTTTATTTGGTAGTTGTATCATATTTGACAATTGGATGACAGGTTATGTTTTAGAATAACTAAATGGATTAGGCTTTGTAGATGCTGAGGTATGATTGGTTTAAGCTGTAGGTAACACTCCATGGTAGTGTTCTAGAAATCTAAATGTACTCATGTTTGTGAATTGAAGTTTGGATGGACTTCAGTGATACTAAACTCCTCAAAAAAATTGTCTTCTTCTGTAAGACTAGGCAGCATCTTATGCGTTAATCTACTCCGGTGGTTTTAAAACTATATATGTTCTCTAGAACACTTAGAGGCCTAGAAAGGTATAAGAATTTGGCCACTCAGGATTCCCAGTTCTCTCACGAAAGCTTCAACCAGGAAGACTCAAGTATTTTTGTTTTTATATGTTGGGATTTCACACATAAACATTTTCCAAATTTTGCTATTTCAAAACTGTTGCATTGCACCAGTTTTTTTAAATTTAAAAGTTTTAAATTTTAAAAATTTAGAATTTTACCAACTTGATTGGAGTGTACACGTGATGATTATTAGCTAGGTTTAGCATATTTTTTACATTTATTTGACATTTGTAGTTTTTTCCTTGAATTATTATTGAATCTAAAACTATTTAACTATTAACCCCTTTCTTATTTTTTATTGGGCTGTTTTTAGTGATTTTTAGGTACTCCTTATGTATTCTAGATGTAAATATGTTATAAATATTTTTCTCCCTGGCCTGACACTTAGATAAGATTTAATTTGGGGGAAAAGGTGATTTTTCTAAAAATAATTTTAAAGCTGCTATAGTAGTATTTTTGATGGTATGATTTCTTTCAGATGGATGAATAGATGTTTTGAAAAGATTATAAAGTAAATAGATATTGCAGTTTTCCTTGGGTAATCTGTTCTAGTTTCTCACAGCCCTTACAAACTTTGTTTCTTAACTTAAAAAAAATTAAATGTGATAATTAACATCCTGCATTAGTCTGAATACCTATCCAGCTTATTTAGCAGTCTAAAAAAATTTCCTATTAACATAAAATTTCAAGACTTTATTACGTTTTTAAATTAATCTCAAGTCTTCAGTTACTTAGTAGCAATTTGACTCTGCTTTTCTTCTTAAATTAGTCTGTTTTTAGACTGTGATCATCATAGTCTCCTTTCTGGATAGACTGTGGATGGGCATCATCTGTAGTTTTCAGAAGGGAAGAATGGATATTTAACAACTTACGGAAGGTTGTACCATTGCAGAACCAGAAGTTGGAATCTCAGTCTGTTGAGATGTGCTCTCAAGATAAAATACATATGCCAGGCAAATAAGGCATAGCTATCTTGTCTAGCAACACATGGCCCAGGATGTGGCCCACCATATGGTATTTCCTATAGAAGACATAAGAATCACTCTATGTTCCATCCCTCACGGCCTCCAAGAAGCTCTGCCACCTCGTTGGTGACCGTAGCTAAACATGGCTGGAAGAATTGAGCATGACCAATTGACCCTTTTCCCCCATCACTAGTAGCTAATGCTGAATGTAAACTGAGGTATTAACTACAGCATTAGAATCCCCCCTCCTTATAAAATAATAAATTAACACAAATATACAGGGTTTATTTTTATTCATGGCCACAAAGGTACCTAATTGAATATGTACTGACATGTCTCATCTCTGTTGTGCTTGAGAACTTACATCTTTTCAATGCAAGAAGTGAAATATGAAGTATATCTTGAGACAGTGTTCTCCAACTTTAGGCTGCATCAGATTCCTGGAGGGCTTGTTAAAACACAGACTGCTGGATCCCGTTAGCTGAGTTTCTGACTCAGAAGGTCTGGAGTGGGGTCTGAGAATTTACATTTCTAGCAAGTTCTTTTGTGATTATGATGCTGGTTCAAGGAACACACTTTGAGAACCACTACTCAAGATTTGTAATAAAATGAAGAAGCCTGGTGCTAATCAAAATAGCCCTGTTGTCTGTGACCAACTACTTTTATTTCCTCTTTAACACTCTAGCACTTAGGAATTATCTTATTTGCCCTGGAGAAGATCAAATCTAATGGAATTATGCATGTGCATTAAGAGATCATCAACCTTACACCTTTTCCCTTGGGCCTAAAGCAATTTGAAAAGAGACATTTCCATCAAATGACAAAACCTGTAGCTACAGTGACAAATTAACAATTACCAGGCTTTATAATTGGGTGTTTGTACAAGTCTCCTTCGTTTGGGTTTTATGCATCAATTATACAACTGGAGATGAGGCAATGTTTAGGAAAAGGATGAAGAACTAGCTTCCGAACTGTTATTCCAGTAGAGATTTCAGATTAATACTGAATTGAAAATGAGTAGTCAATTTAGATGCTTATAAGGCATACCACACTCTTGAAAAGAATAAAATACAGAAGATACTATCTTTGTGGTAGATGTTTCATTTTACATCAGTGTTGAGTTTTTATTCCACATTTTATTTTGATTATTTTTGTTCCTGAGCAGTTAGTTATATGGGGCATCTAGTAGAAACTGCTGGTTGCTTCATCGGTATCCATTTACCTACTTCCTTCTCCTGATTGTATCCTTCCTTCTGATTGTATTCTGGGTGGTGATGTTCCCAGCAATACATTTTCCCGTGTCCTTTGCAGTTGAGTGTGACCAGTGAAATATAAACAGAGGTAGTTGGAGAGAGCTTTGGAGAAAACTCCTTAAAGGAGGCTGACTCAGCTGGGAGGTACCCTTTTGTAATTTTTCCTCTTCCCCTGTGCCTGGAATTTGGGTGTGATTGATGGCTGAAGTTTCAATAGCCATCCTGGACAATGAGGCCACGTTGAGATTGGAAGACAAGCACTAATGATGGTAGAGCAGAAAGGAACCTTGATTTCTGATGACCACAGAGTCAGCATTTCCAGCCCTAGACTATGCACCTTCAGATTGGACAGGGAAAGAAACCTCTGTCTTATTTAACCAATTTATTTGGATTTTTTTGTTATTTGTAAGCAAACCTTTCAGTTATTTGTAAGCAAACCTACTTTTATTGAAGGTGGCATTGTCTCCTTTTTAAAAGAAGCGTGTATCTTTAAAATCTCTGAAGTGTGTTTACTGTTGACCCTATAAGTTCATTATGTTTTGCATTATTCCACATGTATGACTGGATCCCAAAAATCTTGCACCCTTTCTTTCTTTGTCTTTCTGCCTAGTCAAATAACAGATACACCCATTTTATTTTTAAAAACTTTATTGAGACATAACTAACATACCATAAAATTCACCATTTTTAAGTGTACAATTCAGTGATTTTTATTGAATTTACTAAGTTGTATAAACATTACCACAATCCAGTTTTAGAACCTATTTGTCAACCTACTTACATGATCCCTCATGCTCACTGATAATGAACCCCCACCTCAGCCTCAGATGGTCACTAATCTGCTTTCTATCTTTATAGATTTGCCTTTTGGGACATTTCCTGTAAAGAGAACCATGTAATTATTTGGTTTTTTTGTATCTCCTCCCTTCTTTCAGTTAATGTAATTTTTAAGGGTTCATTTATAATGTAGCATATACCAGTAGTTCATTTCTTTTTATTATTGAATAGTATTCCACTGAATGAATTTATTATATTTTGTTTATCCAGATATTCATCAGTTGGTGGATGTTTGGGTTGTTTCCATTTTGTGACTACTGGGAATCATGCTGCTCTAAACATTCCTCTTCAAGTCTGTAATGCACCTGGCTTTGAATTTTAGCTCTTCTGCTTAATAGTCTGGTGACCTCAGGCAGATTTCCCAAACTGCTTACCTCTAAGAAATGTGATTTCCTTATCTCTAAAAGGTGATGGTACAGTCTTCCTCATGGAGTTGTTGTGAGGATTAAATGAAATATCACGAGAGATCATTTATTTAGAAATCTAAACACTGGAGCCATCTGAACAATAGAACTGTTTTAAAAGCATACATTAAAACAAATCACACCATTACAGTGATTTTCAATAATGCACATGGGTGGTGATAGTGGTACCCATAGGGCTTCAACTGACTAATTAGTATTGTCAGTTCATTATGAACAGAGTGGTACAGAGCACATCAGAACTGTAGTGACCGTATTATGATATTCCTGGTAGTGCACAAGTTGTGGCTTTTCCATTGCTCATATGGTTTGGCAGGTAACAACCATCTTAAAGGTCAAAACTGAAATGCACAAGTACATAATCTTAATTATCCCATTGAAAATACTAAAAAAAAAAAAAAAAAGAAAAACCGAAAGAGTATATCCATGAGATCTGCATTAAGGGTTTTTCTTTTTTGTTTTTTCTTTACTTGAGGGTAAGATACCCACATTTTGGAAATATTGTTAATCCAGAACTTTTAGGTTCTAGTCACCCTGGCTACATAATTTTCTATTGTATCCTTTTAAGTATATGCCTGAGGCCTATTAATTAAACTGCAAAAGGACAGGATTAACAAGATTAATGAGAAAAAAGCTTACAAATTTTATTTTAAATTTTATATGCATGAGAAATTCACAGAATGGAAGTGAAATCCCAAAGGAACAGTTCTACCTGGGGGCTTATATACCATTTTTTTTAAAAGGGCACTCACTACATTGTGAAGAAGTGACTAGACAAAGAAAGGAGATTTGGGCTTCTAAGGCAGTAAATTGTGGGAAGGTAAACATACGGGTGAAACTAATGGTACATAAGATTTGTTTATACAGAGTCATTTCCATGCTCTCTCTGTCTCTGGACATGAGGGGTTGTTCTCTTTCTGGTGTAGGGGGAATTTAGGCAGAAATGGGGAGGGCAGACAGTTCTTCCCGTGTCTGCTTTTTCTCAATTGCCTTCAGCTCAAAGAAATCCTTGTGCCAAAGTGGCATATTTCGGGGTGACATATTCTGATTCCTTTAAGTATAATGATGGTAGAGCAAATGCAAGCAAAGTACCTGTGACATAAGTATTTAGTGAATGTTAGTCCTGTCCTACATCCTGCCTCCCCTTCCCTCCCCTTTACTCTCCTCTTCTTTACTCTCCTCCTCTTCCCTCCCTTCCCCTTCCAACAGCAGTATTCTTTCTTTGCTCCTCCTGCTCAGCTGTGGGGATTCAAATATCACTGAGACAAAATGCATCCTGCTCTCATGGAGATTACAGTCTAGCAGGAGAGACATACTAAACAAATATTACACAAATAATTCTAAGTTGTGATGAGTGCTATGAAAGGAAGGTGTAAAGTGCTTTGCAAATGCACAGTACAGGACCTAGTCTGGTCTGTAGAGCCAGAACTCTTCTCTAGAAAAGACCTCTGAAGGATCCTAGAAGATGGGCTTGTAAAGGGGCAGGGGGCAGAGGCAAGGAAGAGCATGCCAGACATAGGGAGGGAATTGTGAGGGTTCCAAGTCAGGAAGGAGGTCAGTGTGCACCTTAAACTGGAAGAAGGTAGTGTAGTGATGGGGAGATTATCGAAAGTGGAGCTGGGGAGTTAGGTGGAGCTTAGATCCTGCAGCAATGTGGTTAAGCATTGTGTTACCAGTCATCTGACTTGTGGCAAGGTTCTCCTTCTAAGCCTCAGTATGTTACTTTAGGGGTAATAACTCTTATTTTCAGGGAGGCACTTTTGAAAATCAAGTAGATGAAACTTTTAGCCCCCTGTCTGATGTTGTTTTTATCATTAAAAGTTTCACCTATTTTCTAGGAAAAGCTTTCTAAGATATTTCATGTATGTCTCTATATTCTTGAACAGAATATTTTAAGCATAATATAACTTTTTATTGATAACTTAAAGCCATCCTTATGAACTGCAAACAGCAGACAGTACTAAGGTTTAGGTCTGTCCTCCATTCATCTGATCTAGCATCCTGTCTTTTTGTGTGCTTGGGTCCGATTTTTATTTAATTTGTTATTTCTTTCCTTATTGTCAGGCATTTGCTTTCTGCTCTTAGCTTACTTCCTTCTAGTAATCTTTGCTTCCTTTAGACCTAGAAATTGGATAGAAGAATGTGTTGCTCTGTGTAAAGTAAAAGTAAATAGACCTGAGGGGAGTAATAAGGCTTGTAAAATTTGTAACATCTGTCTTGTCCCTTGAGAGGCCATTTTTGTTTACTTTCAGTTCGCAATTATTATCAGGATTCATGAAATTGCGGGATCTGTCAGCTGTCTCTGCTCTCCATTTGCTGGACAGTAGAATTTGGGCAGAGGAGAAAATGGACTGTTCCGGATAGTGTTTTTGTAGTGCATTCGTGGCTGGCTCACACCCCCATATCATGCTTATTAATTTATGCCTGTAGTGTGAGACTTAATATTTATGATACCCAGACATTGTTCTAGTGCTTTACATTATTAATAGTATTGATAATACTTTGTTGCTACTATGTAATCAATTTGATTTAGTTCTATTATTCAACTTATAGGAACATCCCTATGTTTAAAACAATAAGTAACTTTTTTCCCTCTATGTAATTTCTGATATATTTACTTCTGGAATGCATGTTCTAGAAAATTTGAAAAGGAGTGTTTTTAGAGCAGCATCAGATCCCTGCAGTATCAAAATTATTGATGAGAAGCTCCCTAGTCTAGATTTAGAGACTGTCCCTAGGGGCCGCAAGAAGTCTTAAAAGGACACTAAGGAAGATATAAAAATGTGTAAAGAAGTAAAGTAAAGAAGAACACATTTTTTGTGTTGATCAGATAGCAGTGAATCCCTGAGGGCTTCGACTTAGAGATGCTAGGAACTAGGCAATATAATGAGAAAAATTTGGTTCCTGCAAGAGAATGTGGATTATTTTTGATCCAATATTTTACATTCATTGCACTATGATAAATTAAAATCCTATAGGGATTTTGATGCATCACTATTGAAATTACAGTCTCTAATACAGGTAATATGACTATTTCGCAACTGTATGGACACTACAAGGTTTTGGGGGCTTTTTTGGCTTGTTTTGTTATTTTGTTTTTTTTTCTTTTACTTTTTAAAAAGTCCCTGTATTGAAACATAATTCACATACCATACAGTTCACCCATTTAATCTATACAATTTTGTGGTTTTTAGGATGTTCACAGAATTGTATAACCATCAGCACAATCAGTTTCAGAACATTTTCATCATCTCCAAGAGAAATCCTATACCCAATAACAGTCTCTTTGACCCTTTTCCCTTCTCCTCTAGTCCTAGGCAGCCACAAATCTTCTGTCTTGGAATCTTATAATATGTGGTCTTTTGTGACTGGCTTCTTTCACTTAGCATGTTTTCAAGTTTCATCCATGTTGTAGCATGGATATTTCATTGCTATTTGTTGCTGAATAATATTCTATTGTATGGACATTTTATATATTCATTCATAAGATATTCATGGATATTTGGGGTTTTTGCATTTTTTGGCTACTGTGACCAATGCTACTACAAACATTCATGTACTGTATTTTGTGTGGACATCATGTTTTCATTTTGCTTGGATATATACCTAGAAGTGGGAAGGCTTGGTGATATGGTAATCCTCTCTTTAATCTTTTAGGGAACTGCCAAACTAGCTGCTCATTTTTTATAGTATTTGAACTGTTTATAGTAGGAAACATTCATTTATGATATTTTTGCTTTGGGCCATTGTCTTCAAGGTGCGTTCTTTATTCTTTGTTCTACGGATGTGTGAGCCTGTCCATTTGTGATGTGGGTCAGTCATCACATCACCAATGGTAAATGTAAATGCACCATTTGTATATATGTTCATCTAAATCCATTCTTTCTACTCCAAATGCATATATCTACTTAAATATCCTTCTCATGAACCGAGGGATATGAGATATGCCGTAAAGAGATTGATCCTGGTTTGGACAATAAGGGAAAGGAAGTGAGATCTCCACAGAGCAATTAAGAGTGCACTTATTTAAAAGACAAATAACCTTATTTCTAACAATGGTGTCAAGAAGGTTAGAAGACATGTTTAAGACTACATGGGAGGGAGGAGGATTAATAGGAATGTAAGGTTGGGGAGCAAAAGTAGTTATGGCAATTCTAAAATATCTCAGAAAAGAGGGCTTCCTGGCAATTTTCAGGCAACACATGAGGAAAAACCAAGCAAAAGATAGTGGTTTGCTATTATCAATTTTCTGCTGAGGTAGAAAAATGAAACTTTTGAGTCTATTAATAGTTTGAGAATATTAACAAAGAAATACATTATTTTTCCCCTCTATGAGTTTTTTCTCCCTCCATGTAAGAGTTTTGAATCTTGTCTCTAAATTATTTTGAACTCAAATTAGAAATTAGTCTTTAATCTAATTGTACATATGCATATATCAGTTACATTTTACTATAATAAACCATCTAACTTAGTGGCTTAAAACATAAAACATTTAAGTTCATTAGTTTGAGGCTTGACTGGACTGGCTTAGCGGGGTTGGGTGATCTAGGCTGGTGTCCGCTGGGATGGCTGGGGCCTTTCTCCACATTACTTTTCATCCTTCAAGAGGTTAGCTGGTTGGCCGGGCGCGGTGGCTCACACCTGTAATCCTAGCACTCTGGGAGGCCAAGGCAGGTGGATCGCTTGAGCTCAGGAGTTCGACACCAGCCTGAGCAAGAGCGAGACCCCGTCTCTACTAAAAATATAGAGAGAAATTATATGGACAACTAAAAATATATGTAGAAAAAATTAGCTGGGCATGGTGGCGC
>CM052437.1:169841996-169883127 GCA_028533085.1 Varecia variegata
ACAAAATGCAAATACACACTGTTTATGTAAATTAATGACAGATCTTTCTGCTACCATTTTTAATTCTTCTTTCTTTCAGTTGCTGAAGCCCTACCTTCATTCCTCCTGCATCATTTCTCCTATTTTTCCTCTCTTTCTCTTGACCTCTTTTTCTCTGTTCTCCCCTTCTCTCTTTCCCCATCTCTCATTCTCTCTCCTCCTCGTCCACAGCTCAGCAAGAGAGTGAAGTTTTTGAGTTGCATTTATGCCTGTCCCGGTTTAGCCATAAAAATCAACCAAGTATGTGTTTCATATAGCACCAGTATGATGGGGGAAATAAGCTTTCAGTGCAGGGTGATTACTGTTGGTGATGATGTATAAAATAAAGGAAAGAATGTTATGTGGAATGTTGACCCTTCAGGGCTTGTAAGCGCACATTACATGGTCTGGATGGGAAGCTGAGCTGGTTTGATATTGGCTACTGGAAATGACAGTGTTTGTAAATTTTCAAAATGACATTGGTATGAATCAGGCTTTAACTTTTATTGCATTGAATACACTTACTAACTATATTTTAATATTATTTTTCTAGAGTTTTATGCTATGGGAAACACTAGTTGGAAATTTGAAATCCTTAGAAATTGGATAGTTTTTATCTCACCTGATCTTTCATGTTAGCTGTAATTATGATTTTATGTTTTGAAGTCACTCTCTCAAAGCACATGAGAAGGAAGGTTTTTCTTTCATAATTTTCTAACTGAAATAATTTTTTAATATATCTATTTAAAAATGGTTTCTTTTAAACAATGAAAGTGGCTCTTTTTAAGGCTGTTACTTTATATAATTGGAAAGTATTTATTTGTTAACATTTATTTCTATAGTCTTTGAATTTGTATTGCCCTCCAATATATTTCAACAATAATAGGAAAAATGAAAGATAACCTAGAATTATACACCCAGAGCTGTGTTTATTATTTGTGATTCATTCCAATTCTGTTTCATATGTATTTGTAACTTTAACAATATGCTAATAATGGTGTGGATTCAGTTTTCTTTAAAACTGGATTTAAGTAGTTTATCCTATGACTCCTATTCATTATACTAAAATCAGCACAGGTATTCTATTAAGACTAATACTTGTCCTCTTCAACCATTTCAGTAAATTTTGAGACGTGAAAGTGAAGTTTAATACCTACATTAATGTCTTATAGCTTAATTTTTAAAATTTTTGGAAGAGTAAAAGCTCTTCCAAAACAAACAACCCCCTAAACTACAGATGTGGACCATCATTATCTTTTCTGAGCATTGTGCCTTCAATGTGTCTGAGTCTCTCTGAGGTGCATAATATGTGTTATTTGTTTGAGTTTCAGCCATAACTTACTAGCGATTTTTCTCCATTATGGACTTTACACATAATGAACTTCAGGAAATACACAACAACAGCTTCTTCTGCTTGTAGATAAAGACAGTAATATGATGGAGTGATCAAATACAAATGCTCCTTTAATTTATTTTGCCAAGACATTTATCCATGTTTTATTTATAAGGCAATTGAAGTCATTCATTTTGTATGGAACTCTTCCTCTTCTGAATAACAAATAATATATTATCATATATACTGCATTGGAGGAAGGAGTGATGAAAGCCATACTTGAAAATAAAAGTTTAATATTTTGGGCTCATTGGGCACAATTATAGTGGTACTATCTTTGTTTTCAACTGAATCATAATTGTGTGTGCAGATTTTTTTTTAAATTGGGATGGCATATAGCACAGAGTAGTATGAAAAATAGAAAATTCTTTGTTCAAAGAAGGAAAGGGTTTTTTTTTTTTCCCCAGCTGAAGAGCATTTTAAATGCACGAAATCTGTCTGAGAAATATCCCTTTGTAAGATCTTTGCATACACGTGATTTTAAATGCTTTCATTTTATGGGTGACTAGAATGAAATGGGAGCCTATCTGCCCAGGGATCTCTGATATGGCCGTATGAAAACAATGACTAACTGATTTGCTTTAAACTCTTATCAAAGACTAGCTCATTTGAAGGGCACTGGCAACATTTCATTTTGGAATCAAGTCAAGTTGACCCCTTTGTGTTTGCTGTTGCCTCGTGCCAGCAAGAAATATATCTAAAGCTACAATTCATGATAGTCATTGTTTACCCTCAGTTAAAATTCCAGCTAATGGGTATAATGTGCCATAGCTTCCTATTGCTTGATACTACCCACTTCTAGGATATTTTAGAAGAAAAGATCAGGCCAGAAAGTTATTCAGAATCTCATAGAATAAATGGCAGATGATTGGTAGCTAGCTCTGTTAAAGCAGCCTCTACATTTTAAATTGAGTGAGAGTTTAAATATATTAATGGTTAATAGCTTACTGTAAATTAGTTTGGGCAGAACCATATAACATTAAGGTCATAGTTTACTGCCATGTTTTCCCAAAGCATGGTCACAGACATCTGGGATAGAAATGTGATCTAACCTGCAAATTAGAAATCTCACTGTATGATTCGTTCCAATAAAGAGAGCCCCTTCTTAGCACTTTGAACGTATCTGACTTATATACCACTATTTTAAGAATATCTCTTATATAGATATTCAAATATATCTGATTATTGTAAAAACACTGGTTTGTAATTGTTTTAATCTCTGGTTTGTCTTTCACAAAGTCATTCTATTGTCAGGGCATTTGAAATCCTTTCTGTACAAAGAGCTTTTGACCTGGTACATCTTTTAAGCGTGACATTTAGCCTACTTGCATTGTCTACCATACTGTAAGGGCTGTGGCTCTTGGAGCACCTCACAGTCTCCCTTCAGTGGTACCTCGGTAGGATTTTGGACTGAGGAATTGTGGCTCCTGATAATGTGTTTGCTGAATTATCACAGAGCTGCCTTTTTCTTTCCCAGAATAGCCACCGCTGGTAGGTTAATATTTCCAAGGTCAAAGTGATTGCTAGAAATTATTCCTGTTGTGACCGAATAGGCCATCTCAGGGTTTTTTAGGTTTTATTGTAGTTTCCAAGTGAGGACAGTAAGCTAGTGTAGCTTCCTAACAATTTTTGTGGATTTCAGAACAAAACAATATATATATGTGTTTCTTGGAAAATTCTTTTTCTTGATGGGGTTTCTGGGACTGCTTCAGAGTGTTCTCTCTTCACATCCTACTTCTCCCTACATCAGGATTCTTAACCTTTTTTCATCATGGCCCCCTTTTGACCTCTTCGAATCATGTTGTTACATGCATTAAAGAATGTGTAGTAGTACAAAAGGAACAAATATAGTGAAATATAGTCATGATAAATAACCAGCTCTAGTGGCGAGGCTAATAATACTATAGTTTCAAAGTATTTATGAGCATAGGTGTAATTTTGAGATACCTGCAACGGAGTGTGGCGTGACAGGCGCTGGAGACTTAAAGGGTTGGGCTGGGGTGGGATAGGGTGGATGACGGGAGGGTGCTTGGTGGGTGCAATGTGTCTTGCCTAGTGACGAGTGCACAGAAGGCTCTGACTTCACCACAGTGCAATATATCAACGTAGCAAAATTGTACTTGTACCTTATGGATATATACAAATAAAAAATAAATTTAAATTAAAAAAAAAACCACAGAACAGCTGGTATGAAAATATTTGTGATTTCTATTGGTGACAAAGTTACAAGTATGTTAATACTATCATAGCTGTTGTCTATAATCATCACTGAAGGAAGTGCTAAATTTCAGTGGAAGTTAGTAAAATAAAGATATGTATTTTCCCCATCCAAGATCATGCACTTCTTGAATTCTATCCATAGATTTCAGAATAAGGAGCACTTTTCTAAAAGGATTCCTGCTTGTCTGATCAATATTCTTCTTGAGCCAGTATTCCAGAGAGAGAGTCTGTTATTTGCCTTTTGCTCCTGGAGGGCGGACTTCCCTAACCATTAGCAGATGAGGCCTATGATGCTGCTAAGGCTTCATTCAGTGTCTTTAGCTTCTTCTGCCAGAAGAGACATGTGGTCGCACGTGGTTGGTGTAGTATTTTCCTTTTCCTCAGATAACTGGCTCTTTCTTCACTTGAGAGACCAATACGATATTGTTACCCAGGCTGTTGAGAAATTCATATTTCTTTGGGATGGTGTAAACCAAAGCATAAATCATTTTGTCAGAAGTCCCCAATCTTTTTCTTCCTAATTAGCTCAAATAAGTTAATCTCATAAGTGTTGACCACTCCTTCTTTATCCGAGTTGATGTCAGGTTGGGAATTTGTTTGTGATATAGGATCATTAATTTAAAATAAACCAGTTGTTCACTGGACTAAGAGGAAAGACTAAATTGATTTGCAAAGAATTCTTTTAAAAAATACATGATCTAAGAGGCTATAAAACTTTTTCCATTAATCCTGCATTCTGTTGCTCAAGAGAGAAGCTTACCAGAATGTAAGTTCCTGAAGTCAACAAATGTATCAGGACTACCCAGTTTAGCACATAAATTCACAAAGGTATTTCACTTCCCTGGGCACAGTAGAGAGAATCAGCAGTAGAATACAATTACTTTAATTTTACTGCAGAAACTTAATCAAAAATATATATGAAGATGATAGAAAAGGGAGCAAAGTTACAAAGAGACACGAACCATAATAACACCCCCATTAAGTGGATTTTTCTCGCATCAAACTTTACTTAATTTAAAATAAATAATGCATATTTAAATGATACAATAGATGAACCTTCTATGTTGGTTAACTAAGGACTAGAGCGTACAGATAGAGAACTTTATCTGATTTATCTGAACATAGGGTCTTCCTGTGGTGTGCATATCTATTGTTAGTGCACTCTGAGCTATAAGTAAAAGAATATGAAGAAAAAAATTTAATTAGAAATACTAGTTAGAATAAATTTCAAGTTTCCTAGAAGAGAAAAATTGTATGTAGGTAAAACATGTTTTAGTTCATTTTGTGATACATGGAAAATGTAAATCATATCCAATTAGGAAAAAAATGGCTATAGTTGAAAGTGTTCTGTTTAGTAGGCCACAGTAGGAAGCCCTACAAAATAGTCATCAATATTCCCAAATGAAATACAACACTTTTCTAAAAATAATCAAGAGTCTTTCTTATTTTTAGCCAAAAAAATAGAGGAGGGAAGGATAAAGGGGGAAGATGTTTACTGTTCATCTTCACTTCCTTTTTATTATTGGTTAAATATTCTTAAATACGCCAGTCATTCTCAGACTTTATTTGCATCAAAATCACCTGGAGTGTTTGTTAAAACACAGACCACTGGATACCTCCCCCAGATTTCTGATTCATTAGGTCAGGAGTGGGACCCAATCATGTGCATTTCTAACAAGTTAGGTACCATACTTTGAGAACTCTACACTATATTGTCCATTTAATTGTTTCCTAGCAGTAGTGATGACTCATCTGATAATCCTTTGCTTAATGACAAATGATGTCTGCATGACCTCATAGGGCACCTCATCTTAAGAAACAAGAGGAGCAGTTTCATAGTTGAAGGAAGCTATCTGATAAAGGGAGCTCTGAGCCATGATCTCGGGAACATTCCAAGTCCTTTAGATTGGAGAGAGACCTGTAATGAAATGTTGTTTTCTTATAGTCTCAGCAAATACAGAGGTTAATGCGATGATAATGTTTTTAATTGGCTATAAAATTCTGATTTTACAAATAAACTTAAATGTTTTATCAGTTATTGTGATTCTGCATTTGGCATTTCTGATGCTGTTAATGGGTACTGTATAAATCTACAACTGTACATTTTTTTTCCTGATGACTGATGATTATATTCTATTCAGATTGCTGTTGGTTTCTGCAAACCTAAACATGGAATAGGGTTTCAAATTCTCTTCTATGGTCCTTTGTATATTGATTCATTCAAATACTAGGTGACCATTTAATTTTTTAATTTTTGAAGTCAGCCAGGATACTTGAAAAGTGCTCAGAGTGAGATTGTCTATGAGTGCTCTCTGAACTATCTGCTTCATTTTCTGTAAACCTGAAATGGCTATGAAAGATAAAGTCAGTTGATAAAAAAAAAAGTACTCAGAGCCAACACTTCTGTCTGAACAAAAGGAGAAGAGATGAGAAAATATACATAGTTTGGAGAAGAAAGATCCTGGATGTGCAAGGTTTTTTTCTCTTCTTAAATCTCTGTTCATTTATACATCCAAACATCAACAGATGTGTGATTTAGCATTTGCCCTGCACCTCTGTCTGTAAGGACCATGGGGTTTTTGTATATGGATACGTGGCTGCAGTGAACTCTGTCATTGTTCTGAACAGCTGGGAATGGCGTATAGCTCATTAAGACAGGAGATGTTATCCAAGCCTCCCCTGGCATTCCGAAGAGTAGTGAATATGTTTTGCTTCCTCAGATGTAAAGTATCCATTTCGTTACCACCTAGTGTTCTCTTGCTTTTATTGAAAAATTCTATTGGCCCCATTGCCTCTTTGAATGATGTGCACAGTTTATACCAGCTGTTCCTTTTTATCCTCTTCTCTTTCTTCTTTGGCTTTTTATTATGTTTATGGTGTGTGCTGTGTCCTTTATTTAAAAAAATAAAACCCCAGTGTAATTAGTACGTATCACTTCTTTATGTAATTAGAAGAATATTAAGAACAGATTTTCACAATAAATCCCTATCATTCAGACATCCCTGCCACTTGGGTATAAAAAGCAACTTTGCTAGAAAGAGGGTTTCAGTTTAAGTTTCTCATAGTTTACAGGGGAGGGAGCTAATATTTGAGCTCTTATTTTATTTCAGGTGCTGTACTCATATTATTTCCTTTGATTGTAGCAATAAATCTATCAGTATTATCATCCCATTTTGTACATGGGGCACTAAGCATCAGAAAGATCTAAAAACCAAATTAGTAAATTGTGGAGCCAGGGATTCATATCTGTGTCTTTCTGGCTCTATTATCTCTCTATACTCTTTATGAAACCTTTTGGTGAATTATATATTAATATAAATTCAGATGTCTATGTTCATTTTTCATGTAGCGTCATTGTCTGCTTATGTGGCATGATTATCTATTCAGAACAAAAAGAAAGACAACTAGAGGAGGCATGTTAAAAATATCACTTTTATCTGGAGATTCAGATTTATATCTAGGTCATGATTTTTCTATTTGGAGAATTAGTCTTTGCAAATGAAAATGGGATGTTTAGGAATAGCAACTCAGAGCTTTCTCTGTAATTGGAGAAAGGAAAATATCAACCTCTCTACTAACATATATTGGGAGTTTACGATGTGGCAGCCACATAATGCATTATTTTATTTAATCCTCTAGGAGTTATAGGAATAGATGTGGAAAATGAGGTCCAGAGCAGTTAAATCATATGCCCAAGGTCACATAGCCTGCAAGTGTACAGCTGGGGCTAGAGCTGCCATCTGATTCCAGAGCTCATGCTCTCAGTCAGTATGCTAAACTGCCAAGGAATGGCAGTTTAAGAGGTGGGAGTGGTGTGACACAGTAACCTAGAAAAAGAGAAGTAAGTTATTAGAACACCTGGACACTTTCTTTTTCCATCAGTAAAATAGAAATATTAAGAAAATGGATATACAGTCATATGTCCCTTAACAGTGGGAATATATTCCAAGAAATGCATCGTAATTCAATTTTCTCATTGTGCGGACATCATAGAGTGTACTTACACAAACCTAGATGATATAGCCTACTTCACACCTAAGCTATATAGTGTACCCTATTGCTCCCAGGCTACAAACCTGAACAGCATGTTACTGTGCTGAATACTGTAGGCAATTGTAACATAATAGTAAGTATTTGTGTATCTAAGCATATGTAAATATAGAAAAGGTACATTAAAATATGATATAATCTTATGGAACCACCAGTGTATGTGGTACACTGTTGACAGAAACATTGTTATGTGGTGCATGACTATACATTTATCCATCCTCAAATGCCAATCTCCTAAAGAGAAATTGAAGTGTGTGTAAATTTACTTTGTATACTTTTTATTAATCCAAGAAAGTTAGTTACATGATTTCCAAGTCACTCTTGTTGGGTATAAATGGAACTAGGGGTTTGAGAATGAAAAAGGAAAGTTCAAGCAGTGGCAGAGAAAAGGTTTGGCACATGTTCAGCTTTGTCAAAGGTAAAGGGAGATGAAGGATTCCAATTCACTTTGCATGCCAAGGCATCTGTGCGGAAGGAGGAAGCAATGTCATGTGCTTTGGCATATTAAATGTATAACCTTGAATGTAGTAGAGACGTTTACCCTAATCGTTTTTTTTTTCTAGTATTTGACATTTCTGACATCTTGGCCAGAATCATGGAGACAGGACTTACTAGAGACCGAAATCACTGAACATGTGGATGGAGTAATAAATACCTTAGTATACATTATCCATGCAAATGCTTCTTAGTATACATATTTTCAGTAGGAAATCAAAATTGTAGCTAAAGGATAAAATAAAGTTTCTAGTAAGGAAAAGGTTTAAATGCAAATAATAGTGTGGGGCCTGTTACTACATTTTCCTTAAAATATAGTTATTATCTTTATAAGCGATGGTATCTTTATTTTATTTTATTGACTGTAAATGTACTTATAAAGTCTTTCCTAAGTTAACTCCCGAAACATGGATTCTAACTTTGGTATTTTACAGAAACTAACCATCCATATTGGGTAGTATCCATGCTTCCTTAATTAGTTTTTACATAATAAATAATCTCATGTTTAGCATTTTAGATTTTTCATATAGCCTAGTCGGCTTCTAAGTACAGATTCATTAACTGAATTTTTATTCTGTTTTTAAATTTTGACCAGTAGGTGAAATTTGGAGAGGAGACAAAGAGACATTATAATAAAACCAAGACAGACTTGGCTTTAGACTATGGCACAACCACTTCTTTGAGACCCAAGGCTTGGGAGCAGATTCACCAAACAAGAGATCCAAAGTTATTAAGAAAAAAGACATGAAAAAACTTCTGAAAAAAATATAATAGTTCTTAGGTACATAAATCCTTCTTGGAGTTGTGGTTGAGAATTTAATTGTATTGCTTCTTTGCATTGAACCTAACTTTTAATAATGTAATAGCTTTTTTATATTTAAAAAAACCTTCCTATTGAATTGTTTTAAAAAATTATTTTGGGGGAATAGAGGCTTGGTAAACCTGTTGGTTGAATGTCCCTTATCTGAAATGCTTTAGACCGGAAGTGTTTTGGATTTTTTTTTAGATTTTGGAATATTTGCATATATATAATGAGATATCTTGGGAGTAGTACTGAAATCTAAACACAAAATTCATTTATGTTTTAGATGTGCTTTACATATGTAGTTTGAAGGTAATTTATATAATATTTTTAATAATTTTGTGCATGACATAAATTTTAAGTATGTATATGTGGAATTTTCCACTTGTGGTGTCATGTCAGTGCTCAAAAGTATGGATTTTTAAAAACAAGAGCAAACCAAACCCAAAATTAGTAGAAGAAAAGAAATAAGGTCAGAGCAGAAATAAATGAAAATGAAGCAAAAAAAAAAAATGCAGGATCAATGAAACAAAAAGTTGGTGTTTTGAAAAGATAAACAAAATTGACACACCTTTAGCAAGACTAAGGATAAAAGAGTGGAGATTGAAATAAATGAAATCAGAGATGAGAAAGGAGACATTACAACTGATACTGCAGAAATCCAAAGGATCATTAGAGATGACTATGAGCAACTATATGCTAATAAATTTGGAAAACCTAGAAGAAAAGGATAAATTTCTAGACACATACAACCAGAAAGAAATCCAAAACCTGAATAAACCAATAACAAGTAATGAAATAGAAACAGTAGTAACAATTATCCCATCAAAGAAAAGTCCAGGACCCAATGGCTTCATTGGTGAATTCTATCAAGCATTCAAAGAATAATTAATACCAATCCTACTTAAACTATTCCAAAAAAATTGAGGAGGGAAGGATACTTCCAAACTCATTCTGCAAGGCCTTGTATCACCCTGATACCAAAACCAGACAAAGGCACACACAAAAAAGAAAAACATAGGCGCAGTATCTCTGATGAACATAGATGCAAAAGTCCTTAACAAAATACTGGAAAACTGAATTCAGCAACACATTAAAAATATTATTCATCATGATCAAGTGGGATTCATTTCAGGGATACAAGGATGGTTCAACATAAGCAAATCAATGTGATAGATCTTATCAACAGAATGAACGACAAAAACCATATATGATCATTTCAGTTGATGATGAAAAGGCATTTGATAAAATTCAACATACCATCATGATAAAAACTCTAAAAAAACTGGGTATAGAAAGATCTTAACTCAGTATGATAAAAGCCATACACAACAGACCCACAGTGAGTATCATACGGAATGGGACAGACTGAAAGCCTTTTCTCTAAGATCTGGAACAAGACAAGGATGCCCACTTTCACCAATGTTATTCAACATAGTACTGGAAATTTTAGCTAGAGCAATCAGACAAGAGAAAGAAATAAAGGGTATTCAAATTGGAAAGGAAGAAGTCAAATTATCCTTGTTTGCAGATGATATGATCTTATTTATATTTAGAGAAACCTAAAGACTCCACCAAAAAAGAAAAAAAAAAACTATTGGAACTGATAAACAAATTCAGTGAAGTTGCAGGATACAAAATCAATATACAAAAATCAGTAGAATTTCTATGCGCCAACAGTAAACAATCTGAAAAAGAAATCAAGAAAGTAATTCCATTTACAGTAGCTACAAATAAAATACCCAGGAATAAACTTAACCAAACAAGTGAAAGACCTCTATAATAAAACTATATAACTATAAAACATTAATGAAAGAAATGAAAGAGGACACACACAATAAAATGGAAAGATATTCCACGTTCATGGATTGGAAACATCAATATTGTTAAACGTCTATACTACCGAAAGCAATCTATAGATTCAGTGCAATCCCCATCAAAGTACCAATGACATTCATCACAGAAATAGGAAAAATAATCCTAAAATTTATAATGACGTACAAAGATCCAGAATAGCCAAAGCCATTCTGAGCAAAAAGAACAAGACTGAATCACATTATCTGACTTCAAATTATACTACACAGACCTGTAGTAACCAAAACAGCATGGTATTGGCATAAAAACAGAAACATACACCCATGGATCAGAATAGAGAATCCAGAAATAAATCCACAAATCTATAGTGAACTTATCTTTGACAAAGGTGCCAAGAACATACAGTGGTGAAAGGACAAGTTTCTTAAATAATTGGTGCTGGGAAAACTGGATATTCTTATGCAGAAGAATGAAACTCTATATCCTTTTCTCCTCCATATATGAAAGTCAAATCAAAATGGATTAAAGACTTTAAGACCTGAAACTATGAAACTACTAAAGGAAAGCATTGGGGAAATGCTTCAGGACATTAGTCTAGGCAATGATTTCTTGAATAATACCCCCAAAGCACAGGCAACCAAAGCAAAACTGGACAGATGGGATCACGTCAAGCTAAAAAGCTTCTGTGCAGCAAAGGAAACAGTCAACAAAGGGGAAGAGACAACCCACAGAATGGGAGAAAATATTTGCAAACTGCCCATCTGACAAGCGATTAATAATTAAAAATATAAGGATCTCCAACAACTCAATAGGAAAACATTAAATAATCCAATTAAAAATGGGCAAAGGGTCTAAATAGACATTTCTCTAAAGAACACATACCAATGGCCAACAGGTATATGAAAAAATGCTGAACATCATTAGTCATCAGAGAAATGCAAATGAAAACTACAATGAGATATCATCTCACCCCAGTTAAAATGGCTTTTAACAAAAAAACAGGCAAGAATGAATGCTGGCGAGGATGTGGAGAAAGGGGAACCCTTGTATGCTGTTGGTGGGAATGTAAATTAGTGCAGCCACCATGGAGAAGAGTATGGAGGTTGCTCAAAAAACTCAAAATAGAACGACCAAGTGATCTAGTAATACCAGTGCTGGGTATATATCCAAAGGAGGGGAAATCAGTATATCGAAAAGATATCCACACTCCCATGTCTATTGCAGCACTATTCACAATAGCCAAGATTTGGAATCAACCTAAGTGTCCAACAACAGATGAATGGAGAAAGAAATTGTGGTACATAGACACAATGTAATAATATATAGACATTAGAAAGAATGAAATCCTGCCGTTTGCAACAACATGTATGGAACTGGAGAATATTAAGTAAAATAAGACAAGCACAGAAAGACAAATCTCGCATGTTTTCGTTCATATGTGGGAGCTAAATATTCAAAACAGTTGATCTCACAGAGACAGACTAGAATGATGGTTGCCAGAGGCTGGGAAGGGTAGTGGGGAGTGGGGGATAAGGTGGGGATGGTTAATGGTTGCAAAGATGTAGTTAGATAGATAGAATGAACAATACTTGATAGCACAATGAAATGATTATGATCAACCATAAACTAGGGAATACTTGAAAATAACTAAGAGTGGAATTAGAATATTCTTAATACAAAGTAATGATAAATGCCTGAGGTGATGAATACCCCAATTACTCAGATTTGTGTATTCACGTTGTATGCCTATTTCAAAACATCGCATGTACCCTATAAAGATACACAACTATCATTTTTTAAAAAAGTATTAGATTTTTGAGCATTTCAGATTTTGGAGTTTTGGATTAGGGATGATGAACCTGTACCAAGTACTTATTATTTCTAATTTTGGGGAACCCAGTCCTTCCAAAAATGATGTTTTTCTTCTTCTATTAGTCAGAACTTAACTCTTTCGCTATCATTCATCAGTGTATGCCCCATCATAATTTAGTGTTTTAGAAACATAAAAGGACAGAGGAGCTCAGAATGACAAGATTTAGGACAGTGGTTTAGTGAAAACCCCCAGTAGGAGATGAATATCAGTTGCATTCTCCCAGTGTGAAGAGAGAGGAGCAGAGTAACCACACTAATCAGGAGGTGGAGCTTCGTTTATTTTCCTGGGTGCTGAGTGCTTTTTATGTGTGGTGCAATGCTAGTAACTTATTGTCAAATAATGAAGCACAAAGCTAAAAGAAAACATAGTTCTAGGAGAAAGCCTGTTTTAATACTGTTTTTTTCTAGAAGTGAGTAGGACTTTGGTGTGGCCAGGTCAAAAACTGGCCACATCTAGCCTTAAGTTTGGAAGCCATGTTTGATTTTGAACCTTAGCCTAAGAAAAAGAAATGAATTATTTACTCCAATATAAGTTTGTTTGGAGGTGTCAGTAATTCAGCAGCATTAAGGTAATTCAGATAATTTCAGAAAATTTACTTTTGAGAAGGAATTCTAATAAAGGATAATTTAGACAATTATATCATGCATGAGAAATGACTATTTACTCAAAAGGGAATAGGGCTGCTGTAGACAGAGTTTAAAACTAGAGCCTCTCTTTGAATATTAGTTTGTTCTCTGAGATTTCAGGGTGAAAATTACATGGATGGAGCATGACCCAGAAACAGCCCTGTCAATGATTGCCACTGGGAATACTGTAATTGAAGATTTGCCTGTGTTGATTGACTTTCAGTATCTGATTACAGACGCTCTGAGCAATGTGTCTTGTTCTTTTATCTCCTTTGTTACCTCTTTTCAGAAATGCTTGTAAAATGTGTCTGGTTTATCTATAGATTTTTGGATTCTTAGAAGGCCACTTGACTATTTCTATTTGGTGTTTACCAGTAGCATATTTCAATCAATATCAATATTAACGTATTAAACCTGAATTAAAATTTAGTAGAATTCAGAGACCAATATTTCTGGCATATAATATGCTTTTCTTATTTGTTCTTTGTGGGACCTCATCTGTGTGAATGTTTGTTTTAAAGTACTTTTTCATCTGGAGTCATAGAATGACAGCCTACGCCAGGATATTATATATTTTGGATGCCAACTCTTTTTGAGTGACTCATTGGTGCAGGTTAATGTTTTGAGTAAATCTATCTTTGGGAATTAAATTGAGTACTATCAACAGTAAGAATCTGGTCACTATATGTAGAGCTTAACAGAGATAGAATGTATTATCAACAGTAAGAATCTGGTCACTTTATTTAGAGCTTAACAGAGACAGAATGTATTAATGCATTTTTATTAAAAAACAAAACAAAGGACACTGGGAACATATCCAATTCTCCTCTGGCTCTGGGGGTAGCTCATATAGTATGGATTATTTATGGTCCACTTCTTGCCCAGGTATTTTGTGTTATTTTTACAATGCTATGGGAGAGCCACAATTGACTGTGCCATCTCTGTATAGATTTTCTGTTTATTTGTTTGCTTTGGTTGCTTTTGTTTTATTTGAAACTATCCTATGCTGCCAGAAACATTGGTGGATAAGTAAGCTATGTTGGAAAATAGAAATACGTTCCCAACTTTGCAGGAGTATATTTGACTCTTCTGTGGGAAATGTTCAGTGATTCTTCTATTTTCTGCACGTGTTAATCTACTGGCATGGCGTTGATGGTGTGGGAGGAGGTGGTGAGAAAATGAAAGGTAAGGAGGGTGAGGTCATTTTTCTAAAGGATATGGATAAAATATCTAGCTCCAGGTTTTTGTAAATGACAAAATCGGAGAAGTCCACATGGCATTTGACAATACCTTTTCTAATTTACTCAGCTTAGGTCAGAGAATTTCATTTTAGCTCTGCCAAGTGCTTCATTTGTTTCTCATGCACCCTGTATTTTCATACTGAAACCATAGCCTCTACCTTTTGACATTTTGTTTTGCTTAGCACTTTGGTTTTGTGTGTTCATGTTTTTATTGCCATTTTTGATTCAGTGTGGGATTTGATAAATGACTGCATAGATTGTAAACGATGCCACATTGAAATGTATATTTGCTCAAATTTATGTATAATCAGTAAACATGTATTTTTAGTGTTTCCTTTCTCTTTCAGAGATGCGTGTTTGGCCGCAGTAGTTTTTAGAGCCCCTCCATTTTGTCCTAGGTTGAAAAACCCTAGCTAATTCTAATCAGCCCATAGCTGTCATTCCTGTTCATCACTGTCACATTAGCATCATTCCTGTTCGTCAATGTCACATTAGCAGCAAATCTGAACTTGTTGATTAGTAAAGTGGATGGAAATCACAGCTCTGTGTGTGTCCAAATAGGTACTCATCAGCAAAGCTTGTGATGGGGCTGATGGCTTAATGCAGGCCTTAATCAAAGGCTGAGAAATGTTTTCTCTGCAGTTAAACCTAGTAGTATTGAATTACATTAACATGTATATACACTCGCATACACAGACACAGGCAGAAGTAGTGTTACATCAATGTTCGAAGTCAATCAGGCTGAATCAAACAAAAGAAGAAAATACATAGATTTTGAAGATGGCTTTTCTTGTGATTTTAAGTCAGCAAACATAAGCAGCATATTTTCTTTTGCTCTTATTGAATCACTTATATCCAGCTGAAGAACTGCTTGATTAATAATGTACTATCTTTGGGGACATGGGCTGAAAAAGTATGGAGTAAATGGGGCAGATTGTATGTTTAGAGCTGATATTATCCCAAGTGGGATAGTTGCTTACTTCTCAGTAGCACTTGTGTAGATGTGTCACCAGATTTGAATTATTGTGCTTATGAGGCAAAATGCTAAAAGGGCATAAGAGTCATTATTTGGAGATGGGATGGCCCCACATATTATGCATATATATATACCTGCTTGAGCACATGAAACAACTATATTTTGTTTTTTGAAAACAATCTTTGTGTTTGTCAACCTCAAATACTGTGTATTGAGATTATACTGTAAAACCTAATGTCTTTGGTGTACTTGACTTTTGACATGGTGTTTTTATAGTACCCATTGTAAGAGGTGTCATTATCCTACTTTTACTGATGACGTTCTGAGAAGGTAAGTGACTTGTCCAAAGTTACACTGCCTGCAAATAAAAGCTGGACCTTGAATGTAAGTCTTTCTGACTGTAGGTACAATAATTTTGTCATTCAGCCATATAGCAGCTGCCTTCTTTATGTGGCTAACATGATGCTAGAAAAATACCAGAAAAATTTCACTTTTTTAAATATTCCCCGCACCTGGATGTTTACAGTCATACCTGAAGACCATAGCCTTGTGAATCCTAACTTCACTCAAGAGAAGCACTAATACAGGAAACATTGTAGAAAGCAAGGCTGGCACCACAGTTTATACCAGCCTTCAATGAGTGGATTATAGGATTTGCATTCAGACCCAGGGCAGCTTGGGCAATCAGGACTCTGGTACTGTTTTATGGAAACTAATTTAATGCATATTTTTTAAATGATTTTTATTTCAAGATATTAGGGGATACGAGTATTCTTGTTACATGGATGAATTGTGTAAATATAATGCTGGAGTCAGGGCTTTAAGTGTGCCCATCACCAGAATAGTGTAAGTTTTTATCCCTCTCCCTCACTCCCCTCCTAGCCTTCCCCATTCTTAGTTTCCAAAGTCCTTTACACCTGAGGTCCCCAAACCCCGGGCCACGGCCCAGTACCCATTTGGTCTGTGGCCTGTCAGGAAAACAGGGCTGTGCATCACAGCCTGAGCTTCCCCCCAACTCTGCCCCCACCCCGACCCCCGTCTGTGGAACAATTGTTTTCCATGAAACTGGTCCCTGGTGCCAGTTGGGGACCGCTGCTTTATACCACTTTATGTCCATGTGTACCCATTGTTTTGCTCCCCCTTATGAGTGAGAACATGTGGTCCTTGTTTTTACACTCCTGAGATACTTTACTTAGGATAATGTTCTCCAGTTCCATTCAAATTGCTGCAAATGACACCATTTCATTCCTTTCTATGGCTGAGTAGTACTCCATGGTATATATACACCACATTTTCCTTACCACTCATCAATTGATGGGCACTTGGGTTGATTCCATATCTTTGCAATTGTGAATTGTGCTGTGATAAACATTCAAGTACAGGTGTCTTTTTGATATGATGACTTCTTTTCCTTTGGGTAGGTACTCAGCAGTGGGGTTGCTGGATCGAATGGTAGGTCTATTTTTAGTTCTTTGAGGGATCTCCATACTGTTTTCCATAGAGGTTGTACTAATTTACAGTCCTACCAACAGTGTATAAACATTCCTTTTTCACTACATCCAGCCAACATCTATTGTTTTTTGATTTTTTCATAATGGCCATTCTGATAAGGGAAAGGTGATATCTCATTGTAGTTTTAATTTGTCATGCTTATTTTTAAAGTAATAGCACTTCTTTCATATGATTAAAAATTCTTTTTACCTTATATATTTTTATTTTCTTTTATAGTTTTCAGCCCTGGAATCACATATATCTATCCTCCAAATAGGTCATTTTCTTTTTCCCAAGACTAGTGGTACATCTTATTTCTGTTATAAACTCTGAAAAAGCATCTACATGTTGTCCCAAGATTTCTGTTACTATCACATCATCTTCATCATCTCTTTCTTTTCTTGATGGCTCAGATCAATACAGTGCTAACACATTTGTTTCTTTTGTCTTTTATAATGCCAGTCTGAGTTTTTTACTTTGCTTCCATTCTGAGTCTAGCAAGTTGTGTTCAGAAACAGGACTTTGAGGCAGCAGCATCAGGTAACGGAAAGGATGTGGGCTTTTGAGACAAAGATGTGAATTTGGATTTACTAGCTTTTTTGCGTCACTAAGCCACATTATCCTGTGTGTAAAATAAGGATTAGTTGCGCTATTGTGAGGGTTAGATAGGGCAACCTAAAAGAAATGTCTACCATGGTTTCTTACTCAGAGTAAATGTTCAACAAATTATAATTCTCCTTTATATGCAATACTGTTTCTCATACTTTTTTATTTTTATTTTTTATTTTACTCCCTCTGTTCCTCCCTCCCTCCTTTCTCCTCTCTTTGTTTACAACCCCAAAGTCTTAGTAATTCTTATAAGATCACACTTATCTACTTTGAAGTTTGTTTTGACCATGCTCTCTGGTCATTAGTTTTAGAGAAATAGGGTCATCAATATGTTTCTAACCAGCCTTCTTCAGCAAAATATTATAGTAATTTTCATCATACTACTTTTTCCAGTCAAACCCATTGTCTCTCATGTTACCTACTTTATCTGGGCTTGTTTCTTTTCTTCTTGTCAATCCATTTTAAAGCTCTGCTTATCTAGCTGACAGGGCTTCCTGCCAAGTACCTCTGTGCTGGCTGTAGGAGTAGGTTTGGTTCGGAATGACAGAGAGTCAACATAACAGTGTGTAAGTCAGATAGAATGTTACTTGTCACATCAAAGTCCGCAGTCAAGTGTTGGTATGGTGGTTTTGGCCCATGGTGTCCCTGAGGACCCAGGCTCTTTCTGTCTTAATGTTTCACTATGTATGCTTCATTCCTCAGTTCTCCTCCTTGTCCAGGGTGGGTGCTTAAACTCTTGCTATCATAGCTACATATTAGCCAGCGGGAAGTAGACAGGGACAAAGTGGGACATGCTCCTCTCCCTGGAATCTGTCCACACTATCTTTGTCTTAGATTTTACTGGCCAGAACTTTTTTACATGACCATATATAGATACAAGGAAGACTCAGAAATACAGTCTGTTTAAATCATTCACATGCCTGGAAGAAGGAGAGAATGGATATTTGAAGACAACGGGTTGGTTTATGTGAGATGCGTTGTATTCTTAGTTAACATTTCAGGAAATCAAGTCCTCTTCTTTTATTTTATTTTATTTTTTTATTGTTGAGACAGAGTCTCGCTCTGTTGCCCGGGCTAGAGTGCCGTGGCGTCAGCCTAGCTCACAGCAACCTCAAACTCCTGGGCTCAAGCGATCCTCCTGCCTCAGCCCCCCAAGTAGCTGTGACTATAGGCATGCACCACCAAGCCCAGCTAATTTTTCTCTATATATTTTTAGCTGTCCATATAATTTCTTTCTATTTTTAGTAGAGACAGGGTCTTGCTCTTGCTCAGGCTGGTCTCGAACTCCTGAGCTCAAACAATCCTCTTGCCTCGGCCTCCCAGAGTGCTAGGATTACAGGCGTGAGCCACCGCGCCCGGCCAAGTCCTCTTCTTTTATATTATTTGTGTAGCTACCTATTTACTTCTTATCCTATACTTTATCTTTTAAAGTCTTCCCTCTCTATGGAAATAGAATACCCCTTGTGTTCTATTTTATTCATTTTCTTGCCAATAGAAAAGTATTGCTTCTAGTCATATTCTTTGTTCCTTCGTGAATCAGCCGCCTTGGTCAGTGACCGTGGGCTTCGCAGGCAAATCTGGAGAATGCCGTGTTGGATTCTTTCCTCCACGTTCCTCTGAAAGGAGGCCAGCGTGTGGATTTTAATATTGTTTTTAAACAGAATAATGGTGGTGTAGCACTCTTCAATTTATTTTTATCAAAGCATTTGTGAAAAGTCTATATTTCAAATATATCAGTGCTCAAGTATAATCATAAAAGAATATCTAACCGAACTGTACTGAAGATGTGGTTGTAAAAGGTTTTATGTGTCGATCACAATAGCACACACTTTTGGTTCATTTTTTTTTTTTTTTTGGTAAATAAATGTTTCCTTTCTTTATTAGCAACAGGTAACAGAAGTTTCCCTGCTTTTTTCATATATTTAATACTTTATTGCAATTGACAGATATGTGGGCCTGCGAGTATTTTCATTTTAACTGGGCAACTGGGTTCAGAGTTTGGGTAACTTGTCTGTAGCCATGTAATTAGTAAGCAGCGGCAGATCCAAGAATCAAACCCAGGTCTTTTGAAATCAAACTCACTTCCTTTTCCACTGTAGTACAAGAGCTAGAAAATAAGAGCATCTTTTACTTACAACAGACTGAATTCTTGAAATTTCTTGTTGCTGCTTTTTCAGAATGGGTAGGTCATCCTTCATGGGAGACCCCTATTTCTACCATATTGCTCAACTAATGTAGAGTTGTTCCCCTTTATTTGCTGTTAAATAGTCTTCTCATCCGTCTCTTAACAAACATCTCCTTTCTTGTTCTTAAAATCTTTTACCCTTAGACCATTTTTCTTTTCTCCTATGATTGAATGTATGGCATTTTTAAAAAGTTGTGTCCATGCTCTCAAGGAACTTAAAATATCTTTAGGGATATATATGTATTTAATATGAAGAAAGGATCATGGTTGTCTCCATGAAATTGCTGCGTGTGTATTTTTTCAGGTCTCCTTTATCCCAGTACATTTTTAGTATAAATTGATGCATATCTGTCATCTTTTATTCTGGAAATGTTTACTTAATTGTCTTTCTTTATATTTTACCCATGTACCTGTACCTATGGTATGTAAGACTCTGCTCTACCCCATTACTTTCAGAAAGAACAATTTTATATTTAGGCACATACACACACCCCTTATGATTTCAAAGAGTGGGACAGAAGGCAAAGGCAGTGTCCTGCCCTGCATGGGGTTAGTTGCATTCTTCATTCTGTCCTACTTAAGTGCTGTGATGCTTTGATTAGGTATGAGATGATTTTTCTTTTATTTTCTTCTTTTTATTGTCTTGTTATTTCAGTGTCTGCTGCAAATAGCCATCTCTGCTCTGTCTCTTTTTGGCCTTGACCTTTCATGCAGGGTTGTATTTTTCCATTTTGCATAATGTCTGAACTTTAAAATGAACTCAAATTATGAATTCAGAGACTGACTTCCTCTGGCAAAACTTACTTAACAGAGTTAAGTTAATCTCAGTTGCATTCTGTTCTCTGTTGATTTAAGTGAAGTCAGGCTGTCTTAATACCTGGTAATCAAGAACAGGAAAAGCCATTTGCTCCAGATATATGTTCTCTCTAAAAGCTAACCATTAGATCAGTGTAGGTTGGATGATTTAATAATTTGAAGTTTTTTTTCTTTTTCATGTGATACAGCAGTTTTTAAATATAGGAAAGGAAATTATAATATGGTTTTAGAAACATGAAAACTGTCCTCAGATCCCACGATGGATAGATATAGTCTAAAGTTTTAGTTGGTCTTTGAGAAGAAGCTCATTGCTCTATGAAGTTTATGAATCCTTGCACCTGAGATTTTTTAACTTTATCTTACTAAGGAAATTTACTGACCCTCTCTCAGAAGATTCTAAGGCGGCATGCCCTAGCGGCAGATCTGCTAAAGAGGTAATGGGTTCACTATAGGTGATCTCACAGAATCCCTTCTTGCTTTATGATTCTTTGATAATTCTATAATTCAGGTATGCCAAAAAAATCACCACCAGTAACCTCTAAAACCTGGGAAGAGCAGTTAGCTATTTCCTGCTGGTAGTTTTGAGCACTTTAGAAGGAAGGGACTAGACAAACATAAGGCATTTTTTGTTATTACTGTTGCCATTACTTGTTATCATTTATGTAGCACCTGCTTCACTAATGCAATTGCTTATAGGAGCTGCAATTTTACTCCTGATGGCTACTTTTTGTCATTATGTAATCTGTGGTAAACCACATATCATCTAAATGTTGCCGTTGGATTTCCTTCTTTTTTTCAAACTCCAGCCCTAGAATACTGTTTCTGTCCCATTGTCAATGAACCAGTAATGGAAATTTCTTAGGAACATATGGTACTAGATGCCCAGGAAAAGAAAATACATTAAAAACCAGTGTAACTCCAACTGATTCCCCCATAATAGTTCTTATTACCTCAGAAAATTATTCAAAGAACATTAATAAGTTTTCTATGCATGGCTTCATTTTTATAACCAATTGCTAAATTGCTAAGTTGCCTTTTTATTCACTTTCAAATTTACAAACAATTTCCAAATCTGTCCTTTCATTTACTAATGCATAACTTTTGCATATATGTATGTGTGTGTGTTTTCTGGTAAATTGTCATTCCTTCCTTATTCAAATGATTCTGATTTCTTATTCTGAAAGATTCCTGCCAGCAGTTATCAATTTGCATGTTATAGAACAATGCATGGAGCTGATGGACTTTACCAGTTTCACTTGCAAAGCTAATAGCTTCCCATTATAAAGCAGAGAAAGACTTTGTTACACAGACACATTTATTAATTCTCTATTTACTTCCCATTGAAAAACTTTAAAAAAAATATTTTGTTTTGAAATTTGGAATCTCTTGATGTTTGGGTATTTTTACACAATGGAATCAAAGCACTTCTCCCTAGCTCTTCCCCCCTTGTCTGACATTATTAACAATAATACTTTTTAATTCTAAGACTATGAAAGGGTTCACATTAAGATAGGTAACAGTAAGAAAAATCATGGCCTATCTTCTAACTATTTATGTCTACATGAAATAATTTTTGAGGCAGAAGATATTTTTGAGTTGTTCATATTTGTAGTCTAGTGTACTTAGGTGTAATTAAGTTAATTATAGTCACTATTTACTTTTTTTATTGCAAATGATTCTCATTTTTTTCAAACAATTTGAGAGTTTATGTACTACACAGGAAGCATAAGTTAGATAGGCGGTTTCTGAGGACCTATGCCCAAGTGGCTCTCGGCTTAATTTTTCACGTTTGAATGTCCATCACTGTCGCCTACTCATTCTGTAGCACTGTGGTTATAGTCTCCCTGATACCTTTGAAAGTTGCTGGCCATGAACCCTTGGGAAGAAGGATGAATGGTGCTCTATTAAATTGTTGCCTCATAAGTAGCTCCTTTTAAAAGGCATGAGTCATCCACTAAGGTATTTTTGCATTTTAAAGAAAAATTCTTATCAGTGTACATTGGCCTCTGTTTGGTGAATGAATAAGCAATATGATAGAATAACACATTCTGGGCAGTGTTGGAAGTAAGTTTTTCGGAAAGAAGTTTTCCCAAGGCAGTATGTCTGTATTATGTGAGTGAGGGGTGATCAGTGAGGAAGGCAGAAACTCAATTCCCTTTTGTAGTCAGGCACTTGTGCTTCCTGGTAGACTTGAGGTTCCAGAACTTTCATTAGCAATCCTTTTTTAATACACAGTGTAAAGGCATTTAAAAAAAAACTTATTTTACATGTCTGTCATCCCCAGCCCTTTGGGAGACTGAGACAGGAGGATCACTTGAGGCCAGGAGTTAGAGACCAGCCTGACAACATATCAAGACCCCATCTTTAAAAAAAAAAAAAAAAAAGAGCTGGGCATGGTGATGTTCACCTACTGTAGTCTAAGCTACTCTAGAAACTGAGGTGAGAGAATCATTTGAGCCCAGGAGTTTGAGGTTATAGTGAGCTCTGTATGATCATACCATTCCACTCCAGCCTGGGTAACAGAGTATGAACTTTTATCAAACAACAACAAAAACTTATTTTAGAAATTATTTTCCTGTAATATGTCACTTGAGAATGCCCACTTAAAAGTGTTCACAAAATGATTTGAAATGGTTTAAAATTGATTTAACGAATGGCATTAAATTCCATATTTGATTATTAGGACCATTTTTAATTTTTTGACTATATATTCAGAAAAATGTGAATTGTCCTTTTCAAAATTATTGATGGATTCAGAATTAAAACTTAGAGGTTAGAAATATTAATAATGTTAAGTGCATTTAGATTAGAAATATGCTAATTGAGTGCCGTAAGATGACCACAGCTATCAAAATAGTATTTTCCTTATTTTCAATTATACCACAAATATTTAGGTTATTAAGTGTGAAATGTCTGATTTCCTTAAGTACTAAGTTTAACCTTTGATATCTCTGATATTTCACTTTGACACTTCTTGTTTTGTTTTTATTGTGAAAGTACATCCTCATTCTTTCAAAAGCATGGTTTTTGGCTTATGATTATCTTTCAAAAAAATTTTTAGATCAATTTTTGTAAAACCATGGATAAGTAAAAAATTTGTGTTATTTTCTAATATGAGTTCCGTTGTGGAACCAATGCTGTGCAGACAGCTTGAAATATCAACTGTTTGGGAAGGATGTGGCTAATGAACACACAGTACATCGATGGTTTGAGAAGGTCTACTCTAGTGATTTTAATCTTGAAAATGAGCCATATGTGTGACCTGAGACCAAGGTGGATAAAGATGAGCTGAAAGCTATAGTAGAAGTGAATCCATTTTAATCTATGCGTGCATTAGCAAGGTTTGGCATTAATATTCCAACAATGTTGGACCATTTGAAACAAATCGACAAGTGAAGAAGCTGGATAGATGGGTATCGCATGAATTAAATGAGTGTCAGAAGAAAAATGGCCTCGAAGCTTGCCTTTCTTTGTTATCATGACATAAAGGCAAACCATTTGTACACTTATGGTTATTAATACATGTGATGAAAAATGGATTCTTTTTGACAATTGCAAGTGTTTGGCATGATGACTGGATAAAGATGAAGTGCCAAAACATAATCCAAAACCAAATATTCATCAACAAAAGCTAATGGTGTCTGTTTGGTGGTCCAGTGCTGTTGTTATCCACTACAGCTTCATGAAACCTGGTCAATCGATTACAGCAGATGTCTATTGCAACCAGTTATACAAAATGAGGAGGATGCTTGCGATTAAGCAGCCAAGACTGGTCAATAGAGACAAGCCAATCCTCTTGCAACACAATACTCAACCACATATCACACAAACAACGCTGCTCAAACTACAGAGTCTGGACTTGGAAACTCTCTGTCATCCACTATATTCACCAGACCTTGCACCAACTGACTACCACTTCTTCCAGCTTTGGACCACTTCTTGCAGGAAAAAATATTTAATTCTCAACAAGCTGTGGAAAACACCTTTCACAATTTCATCGCCACTTGCTCTCCAGACTTCTTTGCTGCTGGCATAAGCAAGCTACCATTAAGATGGCAAAACTGTGTCTATAGTTTAAGCACGTACTTTGATTAATTGTACTGCTTCCTGTTTGAGATATAATAAATTAAACTTGTGATTTGAAATCAGACATTTCATATTTAATGACCTAATAGAACAGTATATTGGGAAACTTGAGCTCTTTATATTTGTCCTTGAACTCTTGGTAGCTTTGCAGTTTGTTTTCTGAATGGTGCAATAAAGGATTTAATACCCTTTGGTATTGATTTTAAAAGGCAATCAGATTTTTTTTTATAACTCTTCTAAAATTCTCTTTGTATGTAAATTGAGTGTTCTGACATATTCTCAATAACCTAAGATTTTCTCCTAAGTCAAATTTTTACGTTTCTATTTAATTTAATATTTTGTGACTTTTCCTCAAGTATCCAGATATAATTTAATTAATTCTGTTGATTCCACCTAGGCTATTATCAGCTGACATTCCCTAGTGTTGAGTTTCAGGGGCGTATTTTTATATTTTCAATGTCTGGTGGTTATCCTGTGGGTAATTTCTTTTCCCCATTTTACCTGATTCCTTAATTCTATTTCTCTTGAGTTGCTCCCTCATACAGTTTCATCCATTCTTCATACAATAAGCTTTCATATATTTAATAACTATTATTAGGTTATCCTTATGCTGACTTTTCTTCAACCACAATAATCCCAGTTCCCTTAAGCTTTATTTTTATACCGCCTTTATCCAGGCTTTAATAATTTTAGTAGCTTCCTCTAGATCTTCTTTAGAAAAGAGTCGTATGAAATTATAAAATGAATCTATTGCAAGAAGTGTGCTTGTCATTTATCCTCTATATCAGTCAAATTCTTTGAGATCCTCAAACTGAAGCCTCCATGGGAACATTTATTATTCGTTCAAATACGGCCATAAAAATCGACTTTGCAATCATATTGAGTCATCTTGACTGTGCTGTGAGTGACAGAAACTAATCTTATCTGCTGGCTAGCATTTTAAAAATGATAGATGGACCCTCAGTCTTTAGTTAGCCTATAAATGAAATTAGGTTTATCTTATTTTTCCAAGAAATAGCATTACTTAGAAAATTTTGAATTACACCTTTTTGAACGAAGTTAAATAGCAAAGGCTAGGGGCTCCATTTTTATTATTATTACATACATATATTTTTTTGCTTGGCTTTTATCACCAAATAATGGTGCTTTGGGAAAATCAAAATGTTAAGACATCAGCATATATTTCCTGAAAAGAACAAAGATTCCTCATTATCTATGCTTGCAGCCTGACTTAAAAATTGTATCCAGGCAGACTGGAAAATACATGTTCAAAGTAAATTTTAGCAGATGTTTGTGCTTTGATTTTTTTTCTATGTCTAAAATATATTTTAAAATCTTGATAATCACTGCATGTTTAGGACTAATGTCTTCATTGTTTTATATGTCTTGCTTCTAGTTGCTTAATCATTTAAAGATCAAGTTAAATTGAAATCTAGTATAATTCCTGCTGGTAAAGTGACTTTTACAGTAACTTCCTTCATTCATTTGTTTTCTCAGTAGGAAACTGATTTACCTTACTTCTCCATGTGATTCTGTTATCTTTGTTTTGAAATTGTCTTTTCTTTGTCAGTCAGGATCTAGGACTTCAGAACCCATTTTTTTCAACTCCTGTAACAAATTAAATTAGGTCACCTCACACTGTTTAATGCGTTTTTCTTCTGTATTTTAACTGAAATTTCAGGACTCCAACCCTGTCATTTTCTTCCTTCCCTATATTCTTGATCTCTAGGACCATGTTAATAAATTTGTTAGACGGCTTTTTGTCAAACGTGAGATTTAACCAAATCAGGGAAATTAAAGCAGTAACCTTTTATGTTCTGTTTCTAAAGCAACAGGACACTGATGTACTGGGTTGATTGGCTACGGGAAAAACCTTATTATCTTCCATTTGTAGATTTTCTTCCTTCTTTTTCCTGGTCAGCATGCTTCAGGGCTCTTTGTGTCTTGTGCATGAAATAATGTGGAGAAGTTTGAATGAGTAGGAGGATAACTCTTCACCTTTTGTTTTGATTATTTTGTTTTTTAATTCCATTTCACTTTTGGCCTTTAAAAGTCAAAGGATATATATACACACACATGTATGTATGTATTAATATGTGCTCAGTGTTTGAAGATTTACAAGAGGTGAAAAATGTTACTTCAACAATTCTTTTTCCTGTGTAGTAGCTATTTCTCTGCCAAATACTTCTATTAAACGAGAGATTTTCCCCTTCCCTCACTTTAGGTTTAAGACTCTTGCATTATATATAGAAAAGACATGTAGTAATGAATGACTCATTTGTTGCCATCATTAAGAAATGAAGTGTCTCTCAAAAGTTAATTTTCCAAATAACTAAATTCTACCTCTAGGCATCACACTTAGCTCCTCCATATTTAGATGCTGAACAAGTTGTTGAACTTCACTGACCTTTAGTTTCCTCTTTTCTAAAGATAGGCTTGTGATACCTATTCAGTGATTTGTTCTGAGGGTTACATATGTATAAAATGCCTAGGATAGCACTTGATACCTCACAGCCAATCAATAAATATTAGGGTCTTTCCTTTTTTCCATTAAATACCGTAATTTGATTTAACTTCTTTCAAACTTTCTCATATTTCTTCATATTCTCTTAAAATCATTTAGATTTTACATTCAAATCTTTTTAGATCTTTCTTTCCATGTTCATTACAGTTTTCCCCAGTTCATCACTCACTTGAACTGTTTTCAATATTAAGGAGTCTTAAAAGTAATCTATTAATAGTTTGACTACTCTCCCAGTGCTTGAATTCTATCTGCATCACTTCTTCAATTGTTTTCCAGCCTATATCTCTTCCTTAAATGTACGGGTCCTGGTTTGATTCTGCATAGACACACAGACTGTCCGATCTCAGTCTCACATGCTGCCCCTTCCAACTCAGGAGCATGGTGGGCATGTTCCCACTGGGCTTCCCTTTTCCAGCTGTTTCAGTTGGTTTAAGTTGCTCTTAAAAAATGGATTCTCTATTGTAAATATGATTAGCCAGTCTCAAGGAGAACTGGATGATTATTTCTCTTGTTGATACTTCCATTAATTTAATATTACTCTAGATATATTTTATCATAGTCACTGTTGATTCATCGTAACTTTTAAGGGTTCTTTATTGGTCTGCTGCTTTTATTTTATTTTATTTATGTATATTTTTTGAGAACAGAGTCTCACTCTGTTGTCCTGGCTAGAGTACAGTGGCATCATCATAGCTCACTACAACCTCAAACTCCTGAGCTCAAGCGATCCTCCTGCTTCAGCCTCCCCAGTAGCTGGGATTACAGGCGTGAGCCCTGGCACTGCTTTTAAATTATATCTATTATATTCTTCCTTTAATGATAAGGTCTATTTAGATATAACTTACATACAGTAAAATTTACCCTTTTTAGATGGAAAACTTTATGAATTTTGACAAATGTATTATAGTAATGTAACTATCACCATGATGGAGATGTAGAGCATTTCCCTCATTCCCAAAAGTTCCCTAATGTCCCTTTGTGGTCAATTCCCTTCCCCACCCCAGCCTCTGGTAACCTGATTTCTGGCCATGTACTTTATAGATACCATTCTATTCTTTGCATGGCTGGTTTCTCTGCTTTGGTATAAAACCTAATCTTCATTCTTTTGAATTTTCATGATCTTAGTTTGGGTACATAGGTCTAGACTGTCATGATATTTTTGGATCATAATTCTGTTTTTATTGTCTTCCCAGTGTCATCATGTACATACATTTGATACACATTTTGGCTGTGCTCTTCTTACGTGTTATTGCGGGGGGCGCGGGCGGGCGATGAAGGGCTGACCAAAGACAAGGGCAAAGGGAAAAACCCTTGTTTGACACAAGAGAACATCCTCTAACATGACATTTGTTCATTAATCATTCTCTTTTGGCATTGTACTTAAATTAATCCACCAAACTATATTAATGTTCTCTTTATATTTATATAGGCACACCCTGGAGATATTGTGAGTTCAGTTCCAGCTAACTGCAGTAAAGTGAATATCACAATAAAGCGAGTATCAAAAATGTTTTGGATTCCCAGTGCATGTAGAAGTTATGTTTACACTCTACAGTAGTGTATTAAGTATGTAATAGAATTATGTCTGTTAAAACAATGTATATACTTTAATTAAAAACTACTTTATTTGTAAAAAATAGTAACGATCATCTGAACCTTCAGTGAGTCTTTTTGCTGGTGGAGGGTCTTGCCTCGATGTTGATGGCGGCTAACGGATCAGGGTGATGATTGCTGAAGGATGGGGTGGCTGTGGCAATTTCTGAAAATAAGACAACGATGAAGTTTCCCCTCGTCAAAGATTGTGCGATGATGTTTGATAGCAGTTTACCCACAGTAGAACTTCTTTCAAAATTGGAGTCAATCTTCTCAAGCCCGACACTGCTTTATCAACTAAGTTTATGTAATATTTTAAATCCTTTGCTTTCATTTCAACAACATTCACAGCATCTTCACCAGGAGTAGATTTCATCTCAAGAAACCACTTTCCTTGCTCATCTGTAAGAAACTACTCCTCATTTTTCAAGTTTTATCATGAGATTGTAGCAATTCAGTCACATCTTCAAACCCCACTTCTAATTCAGGTTTTCTTGCTGTTTTCGCCACATCTGCAATTACTTCCTCTACTGAAGTCTTGAACCTCTCAAAGTCATCCACAGGGGTTGGCGTCAACTTCCAAACTCCTGTTAATGTTGGTATTTTGACCTTCTCCGATGAATCATGAATGATCTGAATGGCGTCTAGAATGGTGAATCCTTTCCAGAAGGTTTTCAATTTTCCTTGCCCAGGTCCATCAGAGGAATCACTATCTATGGCAGCTATAGTCTTACAAAATGTATTTCTTAAAATAATAAAACCTGAAAGTCAAAATTACTCCTTGATCCATGGGCTGCAGAATAGATGTGTTAGTGGTCATGAAAGCAACATTAATCTCTTTGTACATGTCCGTCAGACCTCTTGGATGACCAGGTACATTGTTAATGAGCAGTAATATTTTGAAAGGAATTTTTTTTTCTGGGCCGTAGGTTTCAACAGTAGGCTCAAAATATTCAGTAAACATGCTATACTCTAGGCCTTGTTGTTCCATTTATAGAACACGGGGAGAGTAAAATTAGCATTATTCTTAAGAGTTCTAGGATTTTTGGAACGGTAAATGAGCATTGGCTTCAACTTCAAGTCACCAACTGCATTAGTCCCTAACGATAGAATCATCCTGTCTTTTGGAGCTTTGAAGGCAGGCATTGACTTCTCCTTTAGGAAAATCCTAGATGGCATCTTCTTCCAATGTAAGGCTGCGTCATCTACGCCAAAAATCTGCTGGGTAGTGTAGCCACCTTTGTCAATGATCTTAGCTAAATCTTCTGAATAACTTGCTGCGTGCAGCTCCTACATCAGCACTTGCAGCTTCACCGGGCACTTCTGTGTTATGGAGATGGCTTCTTAAACTTCATGAACCAACCCTGTGGCAGCTTCATGCTTTTCTTCTGCAGCTTCCTCACCTCTATCAGCCTTCATAGAATTGAAGAGAGTTAGCGCCTTGCTCTGGACTAGGCTTTTGTTTAAGTAATGTTGGGGCTGGTTGGATATTCTATCCAAAACTTTACTAAAACTTTCTCCATTTTAGAAATAACATTGTTCTGCTTTCTCATCATTTGTGTGTTCACTGGAGTAGCACTTTTAATGTCCTTCAAGAACTTTTCCATTGCATTCACAGCTGGGCCAACTGTTTGGCACAAGAGGCCTAGTTCTTGGCCTATTTTGGCTGTCGACATGCCTTCCTCACTAAGCTTAATTACTTCTAGCTTTTGATTTAAAGTGAGGGAAGTGGGACTCTTCATTTCACTTGAACACTTAGAGGCCATTGTAGGGTTATTAACTGGCCTAGTTTCAACATTGTTGTGTCTTAGGGAATACGGAGGCTCAAGGAGAGGGAAAGAGATGGGAGAATGGCAGGTGGGTGGAGCAGGCAGAACACGTAAAATTTATTGATTAAAACTGTGGTCTTATATGAATGTGGTTTGAGGCACCCCAAAACAATTGTAGTAGTAGGAAGATCAAAGATCACAGATCACCAGAACAAATATAACAATAATGAAAAAGTTTGAAACAATGTGAGAATTACCAAAACAAGACACAAAGTGAGTACATGCTTTTGGAAAACTGGTGCTGATAGACTTGCTTGACTCAGGGTTGACACAAATCTTCAATTTGTTAAAAATGTAATAAAGCAAAGCCCAGTAAAATGAGATATGCCTGTACATGTATTTTGACAGCACAAGAAATCTTGGCATTTGCCAGTTTTCAGCCTAGATTTTCATTACATAACAGTTTAGTAACCTTTTTTTGCCTCTTAATATGACTTTGAATCTACATATGGCACACTGTTTGTTAAGGTTTGCATTTCTCTTTGTCATTTTTGTTTCTTGACATTTTTAATTTTGAGATTTATTTGTCTGATACTTCCCATAACCATAAGTGGTACAAAACCAATGAATTTTGTTGCTCTATTGGATATTTCTTATGAATCAAAACTTATATGTTATAAGACATTTGTATTTATATTGAAGGCATATTCTTTGTTGTGAAAATATTGTCACTTTCATTAGGTATTAAACAACCCTACACTGGCAGGGGAAAGGTATCATATAGTAAATCATTTATATTTACTAAATAAGCTCTCTGAGGGCAGGCACCATATCTCTCTTGTGTACTAATGTGACCTTAGGCACATAGTAGGTACCCCCTAAATCAGAATCTTTAACTGTAGCCCCAGCTCCTTCCATAGCAGAATGTACTATATTCCGTGGGATTGAATACTAGGCCCTGTTTAGGCTTGTTTTATTATAAATTTATGGCCATTGCTCACAATAACAAAGTTATTCTTCCTGTAGGAATTTAAATAGTAAAGTTTTTTTTTGAAAAATATAGCTCTAAGTTTGAGACTATAAAATCTATATCTCTGAACAAATCTAGCATTTAATGACATCTAGCTTTTGCTCAAGAGTAATGGCCTTACTGTGTTTTATTACCACCAACAGTATTATTAGTATAGGGCTTTTTACACTTTCTTTTATCACCCATTTATATGAATTTCAGAAAAAAATGACAAGCATGAACACTGAAACTTAACTGAGATGCAGTTGCAAGAGTGCTGTCCGCAGTCCTCTAATGCCACAAATGAGGACATTATGCCTTCTTCTGTATTATTACCTGTGAGGGTCATTTTGATACTTCATCTTTACTAGGCTACAGTCCCCAGTTATTAAGTAAAACACTTATTAATATTTAGGTGTTGCTGCAAAGGTGTTTTGTAGATATGATTAAAGTCCATAAACAGTTGACTTCAAGTATGGATGGTTTCCTAGATAATCTGGGTGGGCCTGATTCTGTCAGTAAAAGGTCTTAAAAGCAGCTTCTTTGAAGAAGAAATTCCATCTGTGGTTCGAATCTTCAGCTCATACCTGAGAATGAGCGCCTCTCCTCTTGACAGCCTACCTATGGATTTTGGACTTACCTAGTTCCCACACTCATCTAAACTGATTGCTTGCAATACATTTCTTAATGTACACATCTACTACTGGCTCTGCTTCTCTGGTCGAACTCTGATACTAATACATTACACTATCAGAGTGGTAGTTACTGATAATTTTATAAGAAATAATGTGATACAAAGCGTGATTCCTAATTAATCATTTGTTACATGTCATAAAAGATCCTTGCTGTGTGATAAATGCCTGGATGTCACATACTTTTCAGTTACACAGCTGCCATTAACTATGCTGTTGTATATAGTTTGTGTATACGGTTGTACACTTGGTGATTTGTCATTTGAATTTTTTTTTTAGTTGTAGGTTTTTCTTCCTAAGGAATATTTCATCTTGTTATTTTTCTGGTCTAGAGTACAAGGAAATAATGTTTTTGTAATTTTAGTTGTTTCGAAATTGCTCTGTTTACTTTTTAGAAGGAGAAATGTAACTGCTGTGCATTTTGATTTACTATATTCAGTAGTTAAGTGTGTAATATGTTAGCGCACAGTTTAAAATGTGAATGTTCTAGAGCACCAGTACAGAGAATTGATACAAAGGGGATGTCAGTTGCTCTGAAGTTAAATTCCAGGATTCTGTCACACACTGATGTAGTGCCAAAGCATATGGATCTCCATATGGTGTTTCTTTTAGAGTTTATGCCACCTGTAATCTAGCTGATTTTCATTTATTTAAATTTGTCTAAGAGGTAAGTAAACTAAATAGGGAAATGAAAATAATATGCCTGTGTTAAAATGCTGAAGTTTGGGATAAGTTACTGATGTTACGGTGATCACCAAGAAAAAAATAAGTCATTAGATGAGTGCATTAGTAATATAGCAGTAGTGTTTCTGTCACCTCATTAACAGCGGGGAGTATATCCATTTCTGACTTGTGGAGTGGAGAGGGAAATTATTTTTTTTTATTTTATTGAGTCTTCATGAGAAGATGGAGTTAGATCATTTTGGACATCTTTAAAAGTAATAATAATAATGAATATAAATATGTTTTCATGGTTCAGGAATAATGGTATTGTGAATGGCATTTGACATTTTGATTGAATATAAAAAGTAATAAGACGTCGCATTCTGATGGCATGACATTGCGATTGTTTTATATCATTAAGAACCTCTGATTTCAGAAATGGAAAAAAAATAGCTCAATAGAACCATGGTTTTCAGACCTCATAAAGATGCTTCTCTAAGCTGAAGGCAGAGTTACTGGTTTATGTGTCAGCTAGCGTTTTTTACATTGCATCTTAAATGTTTTAGCCTCTCTTCAAAGCTGTTTTAATAGACAGGGAAGAAATCATTGAAACTGTCTCTGTGTTACTGCTGTCATGTAAAAACAAAAAGGTACTTCTTATTTACAGCCTAGCAAACATTTGGGACATTTTTAACTGCAGGTGTTTTATTAATATGCAACATGTTAGGGAGATTGAGCCATAATTATTGATATTTAAAATCACGTTAAGCATTACCTCCTTTCAACTATAGCTACTTCCAGGAACGTATGGCAGATGGGACAGTTATTGCAGGCTGCTTTTGCTGAGACTCTGTGGTGACTTCGGATGTTCCCCCAGTCAGTGTAGAAATGATCAGACGTGTGTGATCAGCCCAATCAGGTTGCACAGATGTATCTGCCATGGTATTCACAGCATCTGGCACGTGTCTTGTGCAATGTACTAAGCACCATATTTTCTTGCTTTTTTTTTCTTTGCTTTGTTTATTTTTTTAATGTATACACCCATCCCCTCCACCCACATCTGCCTGACACCTGATTAATGTTATTCCTAAATGTGCTCTTAGGTGATGATCAGTGAAACCAATTTGATGGTGTGTACATGTGGTGCTTATTTTTCCATTCTTGGGATACTTCACTTAGTAGAGTGGGTTCCAGCTCTTTCCAGGAAAATACAAGAGGTGCTACATCACCATCGTTTCTTATAGCTGAGTCATACTCCATGGTATACATATACCACATTTTATGAATCCACTCATGTATTGATGGGCACTTGGGTTGTTTCCACATCTTTGCAATTGTGAATTGAAGCACCATATTTTCTTGATAATAAAAAATCATACTTTTCACATTTAAATGTTTCTGCAATTAAGGTGCATCTTAGCCATTAATGGGTATATTTACTGTTGTGTTTACCCTCCTCTTTAAAGTTACCTTTAAACTTACCTTTTCTCATGTCTGATCCATTTGCTTTTTGTATAATTGAAGGATCATTCGGTTAACATGCACCTAGCCCCAGAACTTAACTACTCTTGCCATTTACGAGTGGGAGAGTTACAGGATCTCAGGCACCAATTCTTTATTAATGAAATAGGGACAGTATTATATATCCCACTTATTTTATAGGATGGTTAAGAGAATCAAATAAGATAATGCATATGCAGTGTCTTATAAAGTGTGATATATGTGGAAAGGGTGTTATTAATTACAATGTGTCTGTAATTTACATCGGTTTTTATTCCTATGTCCCAACTGGCCTTTTGCTATCTCACATGTGGGTTATGTCTATTTTCTACTAAATAAATTCCCTGTCTCTTGCTTTTATAGAATGTGTTGAGTCGTCCCGAAATAATGTTCTAAATATGTTACTTTCCTTTTCGAGACTTTTTTACTGTGCCACCTGTCTACTCTTCTAGCCCTTATCTTCTCTTTCCTCTGCTTCCTCCCATTTCATTCCCTGAACTATTAATACTTTGCTATTCCTCAAGCTCTGTCTACTCACCACCTACATGCCTTTGCATTTTCTCTTACTTCTACCTAAAATCCTTTCTCCTTTCTAACCTCATTATGTTTCTACTCAATAAAATATGATTTGTCTCTCAAGACTCATCTTAAATATGACTTTGTCCCTTAATTTTTCTCCCCTTTTGCCAGATAGTGGGAGCCAGGAATGGGGCTGGCAGCCGAGGCAGAGACAGACGGTATTACCCAATTTGATTTTCTGGTGTTCCCAATGCAGTGAGAGGTGATCCCAGGTTTTATTTTGCTGTTGGAGAATTTGAAATTGCAGTAGGCTTTTATCTCTCATGTAGCATGTCACCAGTGCCTCCTGCCTCTACTCATGTCTATTCTAAGGGGCAACAATTTGTACTTTACCTGATAAGTGAATTTTATGTATATCTATAAGCATTCTTATTTTATATAATATAGATAATAAAAAATTTTAAATAAATCTTATGTAAATTTCTTAGGAAATATGCTGTTTGGAGGAATGGATAGGTGAGCTATCTTGAAAATGAAGAATTCAGTTTATATATTGAATAACTTCATAGTTTATCTGTTATGTAAATTTAGACTTCTATATATTAGCTTTTCTTAAGTCATATTTTATATCTCATGTTAGATGGTAATATCTATAGGAAGATGGTAACATTACAGCCCAGGCCTATTTCTGAGAGCAGTAAAATCTTCATAGACTGTGCTACTGTAGATTGATGAAATTTTATATTTTATCTTGCATTAATTTAATACTATTTTCTGGAAGTCTTTCTTGTTAATATGATTTGAGTATCAAGAATCTTGTAAATGTAAACAGAACAGCCATATATGTTTAAATTCCAAGTCTCTCTCTATGCCAAAAATAGAATTGTTGTTATAATCTTTGTCAATTTCAAAAATAAATTGATCTCTGGTAGAGAAGTCTATTGCTCTGCTCTCTCCAACCTTCATCAAGTGCTGGGGCAGTATCTATACCAACCTGCCTTAGCTATGCTTCAAAATGCTACTAAATTGATGTTTTCCCTTTAACAAAATCACCGTGTATTAGAATGCCAATCACAGGGCTCACTTCAGGTTTTAGGTTTTGTGGCCGTTGTCATTTTCTCCTCATTACCATATTTGAAATTATCCTTTCCTAGGCCTCCTTTAGCATTCTGCATATCATGTTTCGTCGATAGAGCCCCACCTGACCCTTCAGAGACTGTCTTCTCTTTCCTATCCCAGTAGCTCCTTCTATAACAATCATCACAATATATTATAATTTTTTATTTAGACATTTGTATTTGCAATTATACTGTGAGATCTTTATGGGCAAGAAATTATGTTTTACTAATTTTATATAACCCTGTGCCTTGCACATGACATGTAGTAAGTATTTGTGGAATCAAACTATGGATTAACAATCATAAAATGCCTCATCTTCTAGCTTCTCTTAGGTATAGCAGTATGTCATGAAGCATATAGAAACCTGCAAGACTGCTATGGATAGAAAATATTTGGGAAAGCATTGGATTAGAAACTATTGGAAAAATTGAATCTAGCCTGTAATTCCCCCTGAGGTATGAATTAATTTCTACAACACAGAATAGCCTGGGCAAGTTATTTATTTAAATAGCAGTGAACAAATGTCGAGTTCCCATCAGCCTAAGGGACTGTACTAGACTTGACTATTCTTTGCATAGACTGAGGCATCTAAATAGATTGAAAAACTAGCAGTAATTAAAATGCCTTTTTTTCTTGGCTGGTCACAGAGTGTGTACTGGTTAAGAAGATAAGTAGTACATTAGCTTTGTGTTAACTATTTTGCGAGGTAAGACATTTCATGTCTCAACCTCAAAGATTACCTACCTATAAGTTTAGTTTTAAGCTACATTTTTTCTTTACAATAGTAATTTTTTGAGTAATATGTGTATGCCTCTGTTTTTATTTTTACTTGTTTAATAAAATTCAAAGACATTTACCTTCTTCCTCTAAGAATATATTCAGAAGCCCCTAAGGCCATTTGAAATACACATAGAAAGAACAGAGACTTTAGAATCAGACTGTGTGGGTTTAAATTTTGGCTATATGATTTTAGACCTATTTCCTGTGGCATCATTTTGCTATTTTGGCATCTAAAACATAAGGACAGTGGTGGTACCCACTCATTCTGAGGATGAAATGAGATAACACACGTAAGAATCTTAACCATGTTTGTTAGCTGTTATATGCTCAATATATTAATATAAATATTTTTGAAATAAAAATTCCAATTTGGCATGCTCCTGCATACCATGAAAAATGCAATTTTTACTTGGAAAATTTTATAATTTTCACCTTTTATGTGTAAGGTAGTTACGCTTTTTTGAGAGAACTGGCCCGATGTATCAGGTTGTTTCTGATAGAAATAGGATGTATGCATCACTTGGAAAATTATAATCACTTGAGATGATTTTTTTCCACTAACTTCATTTTTCCTGTCAGTTGTTGCCCATAGTGAAGTTGTCGCAGTGCAGCTTGGTACCTGTACGCTGTAACTTGTCACCAGATATGCTCTTAATGGATTGTTGTAACTTTAATGAAATCCAGTCTTGCTGAATCACTAAACCTGCTTTCTCCTAGAAGGCTCTTTATTGGGGCCTGACAGATCACCTCTCTAGAGCCTTCAGATGTCCTGGCTCGCTAATTCTTCTCCATAACGAGTTTTGTGCTGCACGATAAAATATTCATGTTAAAATAGGTTCTAAACTAATTATCTGCAGCCAGCAGTTGCCACTGCAGTCATTTGCTGTTAGCTTGGCTCAAGTTAATGGCTTGTATTTCACTACAAATAGTCCCTTCTGGCTGTTTCCTGTCGCAGATTCTTATCCTAAATGGAATTTCCATACATATCTTGAGTTAATTCTTCTTATTTTGAGAGGAGGTTTTTTGCCCTACTTTTTTTTTTCATCCCATTTTGTTAAGATTAGCTTGATTATAGTGTCCACTTCCTTATTGTCCCTTATCCGTCTTCAATCCCTACGTCACTGCCAAGTCCATAACTCCCACACCATCCAGAAAGAAAATGTAAATGCCAAGTTTACTTTCATAGCATATAGCATGTCAGATTTTTAAAGAAACAAAAAATGGAATACCACGGCGAGGACACAATCTAGTTTCAGTGTGTTCGAAAAGCATTTCTGCTTAGATGTTGGAGACCTGCAAAGGGAGTATCATGATAGGAATTAAGCAACTTGGGAAGAATTACGGGGCTGGACATGAGGGAGATAAGGCACTAATGGAGTATTTTTCTGTGGGTGTTGGTGGAAATGATGGATGAAATGCTGAAGGAGTGGGAGGGTTCAAGAGCAGAGGACTAAGGACTTGATCTCAGGGGAATCCACGCTCTGATGTAGGAGTGAGAGGAGCTGGAGCCAGGCCAGGAAGGAGACTCTCCTGATACCCAAGGACTGGGTTGTGTTCCCTGCCCGGGGCTTTCTTAAGCCTTTTCTGCTTTGCTGTGTTTTAGTGAGCGAGCGAGGGAGTGCATGGATGTGAGTGGAGGAAGTCAGAGCAAAAGAGAGCGAACGTGGTTAGATATAGGATGGGCCTCCTTTAGAATTTCTATGTGCCTCTCACCTCTGCATCATGGCGGTCACTGAGCTCTTCACAAAGGAGCAGCCAATCTAAAGCACTTAACTGGAATGTTTGACCAAAGAGACAGGTACCTGTTTCTTTAACATAGCTAATGCAGCTTTTAGTCAATGTGACTTTTCCAGAATGTTGTATTCATCACACACTCTTCAACACCCGCTGGTTTCTCCTCCCTCCCCCACATCGCACCTCTACCCCAAATAAAACAGACACAAAAGTCTTAGGTTGCTTTTGTTTTCATTCACTAAACTTTATTTTTTAGTTTTATTTTGTGTTTAGTGGGCACACAGTACTTGTTAGGTTGCATATTGATCCTCTGCCAGTTAAACTGTACATGTCACATACATCCTGTTAATATCTTAGTGATTTCATGGGCCCAGCGTTAGTGATTTGATTTTGAAATTAAAGCTTTCTATTTTTCATGAACTTTAAAAAAATAGTATTTTATTTTAGATAAATAGAGTTATTAGATTCATACTCTAAGGACTCATCAGGGTGTTGAGATAAGGTGTGTGGTGAATAAAACATGCGCGATTTTTATGGAGTTCTGTGTAGTAATACTAACTGCACAAATCCGACAGTCCATTCTTCATTGCACTTAAAACAGCACAAACATGGGGAGTTAGTATGATAAGTGTTTTCCTCTCACGCATCGTTTCTGACCTATGTCATGTGTTTGTTAATTCACCTGCTTTTTATTCCTTGATCAAAGCAGAAATACGCTGTTAAAACAGCGATGGTGAAATGTTTCCTGAAAGGAAATGCTAGCTGGCTTTTTGATTCTTTTTTTTTTTTTTTTAATTTGTGTTTTATTTCAATAGACTTAGGAGGTACAAGTGGTTTTCTGTTACATGGATGCACTGTATGGTGGGGGAGCTTTTAGTGTACCCATCACCTGGATAGTATACATTGCACCCAATAGGTGGTTTTCGATCTCTCACTCTCCTCCCACCCTCCCCCTTTCGAGTCTCCAAAGTCCCTTATACCTGAGGTCTCCAACCCCCAGGCCACAGACTGGGCAGCAGAGCTCCACTACCCCCGCCCCCCATCTGTGGAAAAATTGTCTGCCATGCAACCTTCTGTGAAACTTAGGAACTGGGCCGCACAGCAGGAGGTGAGCCGTGGGTGAGCAAGCAGAGCTTCCTCTGTATTTGCAGCTGCTCCCCATTGCTCACATCTCGGCCTGAGCTCTGCCTGGTGCCAGAAAGGTTGGGGACTACGATTTATACTATTGTGTGACTATGTACACCCATCATTCAGCTCCCACTCATAAGTGAGTACATGTGGTATTTGTTTTTCTGTGCCTGAGATACTTCACTTAGGGTAATGGCTTCCAGTTCCATCCAAGTTGCTGTGAAAGACATTATTTCATTCTTTTTTATGGCTGAATAGTACTCCACGGTCTATACAACACATTTTCCTTATCTATTCATTAGTTGGTGGGCACTTAGGTTGATTCCACATCTTTGCAATTTTGAATTGTGCTCCTATAAACATAGGAGTGCGTGTGTCTTTTTGATATAGTGACTCCTTTTCTTTTGGGTAGAAACCCAGTAGTGGGTTTGCTAGGTAGAATGAATGGTAGTTCTACTTTTAGTTCTTTGAGGAATCTTCATACTGTTTTCCATAGAGGTTGTACTAATTTTCCCACCAATGGTGAATAAGCGTTCCCTTTCACCACATTTGCACCACTGTCTGTTGTTTTTTAATATTTTAATAAGGGCCATTCTGACAGGGGTATGGTGGTCTTTTTTTAATGAAAGCATTTTTGCCCTAGAATCTGTTATAAATGTAAATCCTAGAAAATATGTAAAAGGGAAATCTAATGAAATATCAGAATTGTGGCTTCTGTGAATTCAGCTATAACTTAAAAAAGTACTGCATACTTTGTTTTATATTCATTTTTATGTATAACATCACAATAATCAATTTCTTTAATTAAATGTACAAAAATACTTTAAGTTCATGAAGTACCTGAGGCCCTGGGGAGAGGGGTGTTAAACATTGGAAAAATGTGTTTAATCTACCCCCCACTCTTACTGTAGAACAATAATTTTGGAAATGACAAAGAAATGTTACACATAATTCTTTAAATCTTTTTTTTTTCAATTTTAGGGAATTAATATAGATTTAGTTTTTTTTCTGACAGTTTCCCCCAGGGGCTGTGGTTATGCTCACTGAAGAGATAGGAAATCTAAATTGTGTTCAGTGGAACCAGGGAGTTAACACTTCAAATCATTTAATAAACTTTCATTTGCTCAGAGGAGAAATGCTAATGCTGATGCCTCCGATGAAGCCTGAGGGGCAGAGGAGGAAATTCTGTGCCCAGCTGTCCTCCAGGGTTACCTATGACCAACACTAGATTTCCTTATTATTTTAAGGATAAAGGGCACAGGAGGAGAAATTCATAATATATAGTAGTTACGTAAAATGCTTTAAAGATCTATGATTTTTAAGCAATTAAACCAATTACCCCAAACTTTGGACTTTTACTTTGGTTTGCATTTGGTGCTTATTTCTTTTTTTTTTTTCTTTGAGA
>CM052437.1:169883627-169972040 GCA_028533085.1 Varecia variegata
AGAACAGGAAGGTTGAGTAGGCCTTGGGAACAGCTATGACCAGGGATGCAGATACCAAGAGGCTTCTCTTATTCTTTCTCTCCATTTCTCCTTCCTTTCTTTTCTACCTGTTGGCTTCATTATTCTTTCTCACTATATACTGTCTTTTTCTAAATGGTTCCTGGGCCTTTTGTCTACTCAGACTGATTCTTTTGATCTTTAGTCCAAAAAGCTCAGATTTGGGTCAGCTGCCCTCCCTTGTGTCTGGAAATGAAGTCATGTAAGAATACAGCCAGCCATGACCAGAACCACAGGGATGAAAGGCTGACTCTTCCTTAGGTGCCTTCTGCACCTTAGGTACATGGGTCTCATGCTGGGGCCTCTAGAAATTATGTAATAATTTACATGTTTATCCGTGCTTGTTCTAGTTCAGTGCGGTGTCAATTACTAATAGTTTTCTGTTGGGGTTAGAAAACTGTGGGACAGGAACTTTGTCATGATTTATTTATTTATTTTTCCATTGCAAGATGTTATTGGCTGGTATATATTCTTCCAGATGAAATTTAGAATCAGCATGTCAAGTTGCATTACACTTCCCATGTTTTTTGATGGGAACATATTGAATTTATAGCTTTCTAAGTAGAAAATTGGCTTCTTATTTTGAGATTTATTTTCCAGCATCATGGCATGCCTCTGTATTTTAAAAAAATCTTTCTTTTATGTTAAAGTAGGCTGACATAGCTATATTGATGTCAAATGAATACTCATTACTGATCTCTGCTTAATAAAATAAAGCTTCATAGAATAACAATAATTTAGAAAACACAGGTAAGAAAAGAAGACAATAAAGATTTCTGATAATCCTGCCATTCAGGGATAACTATTTACATTTAGGCATATGATGGTGCTCTGTCTTCCACAGGGTTTAAATGTTTAGAATTCGAATTGGTGTTTGAATCAGGAATGCATTCACTTGTAAGTAACAGGAAACCTGGTAACAATATGGTTTTATTATTGTTACTCATAATCAAAGAAATTTGAAGATACTGGTTCAGTGACTCAATGAAATCCTAGATGATTCTACCCAATTCTTTTGGCCTTTCTCTGGTGGTAACAAAATAGCGACTGCTAGGACAGTCCTTATGTTCATGTTTGAGGCAAGAGGGTAAGTAACAAGATGTCAGTTTGTCCCTGTGTGGTCAGTAAAATGAAAGCTTTCTCAGGTCATGTGAGACCTGAGAGATGACCTCTTCTCCATGCAGGTAAGGTTGACAAGAAAGCATCTGGCTTCTTAATCTCTGTTGTGGGAAGCAGTATTGGAATGGCCTTTGGGTAGTCAACACCATTTACCTTTGCAAATAAGATAAAAATCACCCTTGAAAATCTCTCAACTTGTACAAGCATAGTTTTGTATGATATAGAAATAAGTTCTTCTACATCTTCTTTAACTGGTGTTTCTTTGTGGCCCTTGATTTATTCTTCATTTTTTTCCCCCGAGGATTTCTATGAAGCCATTACCCCTACTTGCCTGTCACCTGTACAGTGCAGAAAAGGATCCTGGAAACCCTGAAAACTTTTCCATCATTTTTAAATGCCATTGCTTGACTGTTTGACTGAATTGCCTTGGGCATTCCTCCTTGAGTTGGAATGCTGGTGCTATAGCAGGTCCTTGAATAGTGTCATTTCATTAACAGTCATTTCCTTATAATGTTGATGAGAAAAAAAATAGATTCCTGGTGGGGGCTCCTGCCTTTGAGGAGTTTGCACATTCTCCCCATGTCTGTGGATTTTCTCAGGATTCTCCAGTTTCCTCCCACATGCCAGAGCTGTGCGCATTTGGTGAATTGGCAGGTCTGGATTGTCCCAGTGTGAGTGGGTGTGTGTGAGCGCCCTACAGTGGGACAGCGTCCTACCCGGGGCTGGTGCCTGCCTTGGGCCCTGAGCTTCTGGGACTGGCTCTGGGCACCCGAGACCATACACTGGAATAAGCAGGTAAATAGTGTTCTTACTTGTTTTTATCAGTCTCTCTTAAAGGTGTGTGCAGCTCACGTTTATTTCAGTGTTTAATAGTAAAAGTGTTTTGGTCTTTATTTAGAAGTTTGGTGATATTTTTGTGACCAGAAATATGCGGTAGGAGCTTAACTCTTGTTTATATCAATGAGCCTATGGGGAAATTGGTTTCATTCTACGCTGTTTTGCTTAAAGTCGCAGTTTCTGAGAACTCATTGACAACATTGAAGACTTGCTGCATCTCTGTTTATTTGCTTCTTACTGTGAAGAAATAGTTGAACTTCTGTGAAGGGTGCATTTGCTCTCTTAAGAGGGCTGCTTCTGTCCTGCTGCTCGCCGTCTGTGCCCAGAGATTGGTTTCTGCTCCTGTGATAAGAAGGCGACAGGAGAAGTCTCACTGGCCCGTAGCCTGACCTCTGGGTTAGACTCGCGATGCTGCTCTGTTTCCTGGGTCCTGCATGACTAGGTTCCTCCACCCGCCTGGCATTGCCGCCTTGTGCTTCCGGTTAACATGGTTCTCTAAATCCCATTCATCTGGCACTCCTAGACTTGTCATTTTTATTAGGTCTCATTGCTTCAGCAGTTATGGCATACCCCTGACAAACAGAGTTCTTTCTTACCTAGGAAAAATATTAGCTTTATTTTAGCTGTAGCTGTTTTCACAAGGGTGCGAAGAGCTGGAAAATTGCAATTAGTTTCAGATAAGCACAGTGAAGTATTCTTGTTTCCTACTAAGGCAACAAATTGAAAGAAAGATTGAGGGCATTGAGTCATTGTAGTTTCTAACGACACAGCTAATGCATTATGGGCTTCATGTATCATACTGGGACCTTGTTACTTCTGAAATCTGAAATGAAAGGATCTTAATGTGTCTTTAGTAATCCTCATGCTTCTTAATAAGAGCTTTTAATTTTTAGTCCCTGAGTCATCACATTTTTGTATTGTTAGCCCTCCTGTGGCCAAACTGAATACTTTCCTAATTAATTTTAATAATAGAAAGGCACATTAGGACAGCACTGGTCTTCTGGGATGACTGTGGTGACGCATGAAGTCATGAAAGGAGAATGAAATCATTTAGGACATTTCAGTGCCATTTTTTAATTTAAACTGGCTATTTCAGGCCAAGGGAGGACTATTTGTGGTCAGCGTTCGGGAAGTTGAGTGTTATATTTGAGGGTGTTATATTTCATTTGTTTGATTTGTGCTCGTGGGTTGTCATACTCTGGCATTGGTGGTCATTTTTCACGGCCATTTTAAATGGCATACGAAATTGAAAGAGACTGAAGTGTTGGAAGGAAAATGATGTTTTTTAATTATTAAAGTATCTCGAATGAAAATGGGCTTTTTTTTTTTTAAGTCTCAAGAAATGTATGTTTTTAAAAAGTGAATCCAAAGTGGGCAAATTAGCTTTCTCTCATGAACATCTGTAAAGCATTGAGTTTAATCGCCCTGCAGCTGCTGTTGGCTCTGAGGTTTCTGGTTTAATTCCTCTATTTCTCCTCCATCCTTGCAGGTCACTGTATTTCCTCTTGCCTACAGTTGCCTGGGTCAGATGCATGTGCTTGCGTAGAAAAATTAAGATGCTTTGGCTATTTTTAAGAACCTAAAGACAAGTGTGCTTATCTGCTAAAGCCTTTCCTCCAAGCACCTGTTAACAGTTGAATTTAATCTGCACCAGCTGTGGCCTAGTTATGTGTGGCGTAAGTGGGAGGCGTCTGATACATTGTCTTTTCTATGTTTTCATTGGAATGGATTTGGTAAAACTGGGTGGCATAAATTAGTTTGAGAAACTGAAATGAATCTTAGACTAGATGAAGACCTTGCAAAATAGGGCCTTAAAACATTATGATTCAAATATACTTGTTTACCCTTTCGACATGAATTATAAATTAGGTAAAGATAGATTTGTTTCTACAAAATTGCCAGGAATTAAATTACACGTTGAAACCACGGTCTTTTGACATCAGCTACTTTGTCCAGCTGAATTTCCCTGCCGTGTTGTTACTCCTTTGGGAGTGATTCTGTAGAATGGCGTTACCCTAGAGAGAAATGAAGGCACTGAGAATGTTTATTCTTGTTGACATATGAGTATGAGTCAAATTGAGTTTTATGGAAAGATAATTTGCTTCATAGAAATTCTTTTATTTTGCCTGCACATTGGCAGGTCAAAGTCAAAATTCTTTTTTTTTTTTTATCCTCTTTCTCCATTTACTTTAAGAGGAAATTAAATTAAATATAATAAAGATGTTTTAGTTACTTTATGACATACCTTTAACCAAACTAACTTTAACCTAACTAAAACAAATTCTAGGGATCAATTTTGAGGATAAGGCCCAGACAAAATGATGAATTTTGGTGACTAATAGGAGACCGGTAAGATTTTTTACCATTCATTTAATATTTTTTAGGATTTGTAATGTTTAAGGCTTTTGACATGTAATATGAGAGACAAAAAGGAAACATATATTATTACTACTCTCAGTGAGAGGAGGTATGTCCTATCTTGGAGCTTAGCTATAAGTTGCTCTGGAGCTGCAACCTGAGGCCTGTGAGTTGGATTGCTAAGGCCAATTCCAGCAGTCTGAATCGTAGTAGTCCATTGGTTCCATGAACTCAAGCTTGACTCAGCCAAGTACAGATAATGTAGGGGTCTAACGTGGTGAGTGGGGAATTGCAATAGAAATCTAATTTGGTGAGTAGTAGTGTTGGGATGCCCAGTTTTAGTTGGAATCCCAATTGGTGGCCTCAGGAAAGACTGTTTCCATTTTCAGAACCACAGCAAAATGGATTAGTGTTCATGGGAAACATAACCTAATTAGGAGCCAAGGGAGAAGTTAGTTCCCAAGGGCTAGGCATGCCTGCTGGGGTTGATAGGGGTGATCATAAGCATGTTGAGCTCGCCTAAGCATGCTGGATCCTGTGCTTAACCTCCCTCACTCTTACTTTTCTCATCTGTGAAATGACAGTAGTCAGTAATTCCAGTTACCCCATGGGGTTGTTTATGATCATTGAAAGAGAAAACTCATGAACAGTACTTAAAATAGTGCCTGAGACATAGTGAATGTTCAGTAAATATGTTGGCAATTATAGAAACCACCCACTCAAAGGAATGGGGTTTGTAACTTAGATGCCAAACTTGATTAGAGATCCCCTGGTGGACTTGTTAAAACACAGGTCTCAAACACCTGGTCTCAAGCGATCCTTCTGCTTCAGCCTCCCAAAGTGCTAGGATTACAGGCATGAGCCACCATACCCAGTCCAGATTTATAGCCTTTTAATGACAGGAATTATTTCTTGAGTTTGGAGGGAGAGGACCAACGGCCAAATTTGTACTTTATCTATAATCTCTAAGTCAGAGGCCAGAAATTAAAGTCATATAAGAGGCAATATAAAGAGTGGCTATTTTATGGTCTTTAGAGTTGGGCAGTTTTCTAACCCATGCAAGCCTTGATTTTCTCATCTATGTGGTAGAAATAATAATACTACCTGTCTCATAGGGTTGTTGTGAGCATGATATAACAGAGTACACATAAAACATGGCTTAGTGTGTAGCAGGCACTTCGGTGTAAGCTAAAATAGGATTAGGATTAATAAAACTCAAATCCTCAATTTAGTGGGTAAGTTCTTAGGCCATTGTTAACATATCCTCTAAGTCAATTGGGTTTTTTGACCAAGAAGTATCACTGATTCATGGTGGGCAGGAAAATGCATATTTGAACTTGGTTACTTGCTCTGCTACCCAGTAGACTGTCAGCTCCACAATTGCAGGGACCTTTCCTGTTTTGTTGTTTATTTTACCCTTAATGCCTGAAACAGTGCCTTTCACATAGTAGATGCTCAGTTAATATTTGTGAAAAGAACCATTGATGACTGCCATTGGTAAATGCTTCTAATAAAAAATATTTAAAGGATTTTATAGTTATGTGTAGGCAAATTTGTTACATTGGAAGATTATGTTTCTATAGACATAACATTATACTGAAGGTTTAGAATATCTCTAATGACAAACCTGGGCATATATATAAAATCATACAGAATGTCAAGAAAAATAGAAATGTTTTTTACATGTTTATGCATTCATTAAATGTATTAATGTGACCATAAAGTCACTTGACTTTTATTCTTCCTTCTTTCTTCTTAACCTTTTAATATACCTTAAGAATACCAATTTTATTATTCTGTAAAAGTCAACCTAAATAGGTAATACATTCACATGCTTTAGAATTCAAAAGTATAAAAGTGTATATAGCAAATGTCTCCCTGCAACTCCTGTCTGCTAGATACCATGTTATCTCTCCCACAAGCAGCTGATGCCATTAGTTTCTTTTATACCATTTCAGAGATTTTTTTGCATACATAAGCAAATATATGTATATTCTTTTTCTTCTATATTACATAACTGGTAACATTTTATACACAGTATTTTGAACATTGATTTTTTTTTCATTTTGTATATAATGGAGTTTTATTTCTTCATTCTTTGTTAGGGAAAGAGAGTATTTCATTGTATTGATGTACTATAATTTATATAATCAGTCCCCTATTAATGGACATTCATATTATTTCCAATCCTTTGTTATCAGAAGCAGTGCTGCAGTGTAAATGTCCTTGCTCACATGTGTGAATATTATCTGTGAGATAAATTCCTGACAGTGGAATGTGTGGTTCAAGTGGTCTGTGCATTTGTAGTTTTGAGGGACACTGCCCGTCTCAGTCTGTTTTCTGCTTCTGTAGCAGAATACCACAGACGGGGTCATTTATAAAGAACAGAAGTTTGTTTGCCTCTTGGTTCTGGAGACTGGGATGTCCAAGAGCATGGCGGGGGCATCTGATGAGTATCATTCCATGGCAGAAGAGCAGAAGGCAGAAGCCAGCACAGGAGACAAAGAAATGGGGCTGAACTTATCCTTTTATCAGAGGCCCATCCATCCCATGACAACTAACCCACTCCCGTGTTAAGGGCATTAATCCATTCGTGAGGGCAAAACCCTCGTGACCTAATCACCTCTTTATGGTCCCACCTTTCAGCACCGTTACAATGGAAACTAAACTTCTACATGAGTCACGGTGGCGACCTCCAAGCATAGCATTACCATGTTGCCCACCATAGTGGTTGTGCCAATTTATACTTTCACCAAGCAATGTTCTTCATTCTTCACATTGTTACCAACACATTGTGTTATCAAAGTCTTGACTCATTCCCATTCTGATATGTAAAAATCAATATTTTATTTTAGTTTGAATTTATATTTCTCTTAATTATTGGATTGAACCTTTTTTCATGCATTTAAGAACTTTTTATATTTCCTTTTTTTGTGACCTGTCTGTTTATATTCTTTTAAATAATTTTTAATTGCCTTTTTTTCCCCCTCTATTGATTTGTTGGAATTTTTTAAATCAGGGAATGTAGCACTTTGAGATATGAGTTTCCAATATTTTCCCATTTATACATTGACATTTTTCACCATGCAGAAAAGTTTAATTTTTATTTTATTAAATACAATAGGCTTTTTTATGCTTGTGACACAGATATAAAACACTTCCACCAGCTGAGGTTATACTATAAAGAATTTTATCATGATTTCTTTCATTACTTTCACAGTTTCATTTTTTACACTTAAATTTTTAATTCATTTGGAAATTAGCAAGGTATAAATTATGAGGAAATAATTTGACTTCTGCTTTGACTTTGCTTTATTTGTGACCTCACTAATTCAACCAACTTTTATTGAGTATCATTTATGTGTAAGGAACTTTGCTGGATGTCCTTACAGGGCATTTTGTATCTCAGTAGGATGGGTAGGATTTCCAAAACAACACATGCAAAAGCATAAGAAGTACAACGATAGAGATGTTTGGGAATGCAAAGAAAAGAGTGATTAATTCTTTCTGTGTATAGAAAAGAACAGGACTCAGAAAGTCTAAAGAAAATATTTAGACTGTACTCATTTTTGACATATCTTAAAACAATTTAGTTTAATGAAACACTAACTGAAAGATTGATTTGGAAGAACAGATATGGTCTGAGTTATAAGAATGTTGAGTGTATGGTGTGAATAGATTATCTGATGATATGATGCACATGTATAAGCCTGGCAACTTTCTACTGATATTTTTTATCTAGGGATAAGGGAGGGGAGGAGTAAGAAGACTAATTTGAGAGCCAGTTTCAAGATGCAGGAGTGGGGAGTAATATAAGAACACTGACTTCCCAAGTATATGATTTTGGAACTCTCTTTGATAAAGAACCAAGAATAATTAATAAAGATTTTTTAAAAGACCAAAGTACTAATAAAAAACAGAAGCCTTGGATAACTAGAAAGGTAACAGAATAAATTCTGAGGTGATATAGAGGCTTCACCATGTGGGGAAATGCGTAACACTAGGTACAACCAATGAAAGTAAGCAAGAGTTTTCAGTCACCCGATAGGACGTGAATGGAGAGGACAGCAAAGATGGTAGATATGCCCAAAGGGCATAGCTGATGAGAGCATAGCTTTAGTTTTGAAAGTAAGATGAAATGTGTAAGTTGACATAACTTGCAGATGAGTGAATGAAATTCCCATATTAGGTACCAGCAGGCAGTTACTTTCCACTGGATGAGATATTGTTTTAAAAGCAGAGTATAAATATATCACTTTAGAATTGAGCATGCATAACCCAGTGTTACCAAGAGAATAGAGAATGAGAAGACCTACTAATGAGGAAAAAATGTGTGGATTATTAATATATTTCAAATATATATGTATATATTCATGTGTGTGACACACCCATACACACATAATGGTGGGACATTGGGTTTTGTTTCCTGAGAGCCAAAGGTAGTATGAAATATTTAATTAATTGTTCTCCAAATTTTTGACCCAGTCTTCTGCATTTCATGCGTGAAGATTAATATTATTCTTTTCCATCATAATTGAATGCCCAGGTTTCCAGGCTTCTTCCAGCAAGAGAACGGAAAACTGCAAGAAGCTTATTCTATAAAATCCTTAATACCATTCATGAGGGAGGAGCCCTCATGGCCTAATCACCTTTTAGAGGCCTCAAATCTTAACCCTATCACATTGGCAAGACTTCAATTTTAGAGGGGACACATTGAAACCACAGCAGAAGGTTAATGAAAAATTAGGATTTCCTGGGAAGGTAGGCGTGGAGATTTTCTTTGTTAATGAGTCATTGGCTGAAAATAAACATTGATGATGAGAATCTAATGGAAAGGGCAGTAGTGTTCCTGAATGAATAATTTAAATGTCAATAGGTATCAAAGAAAGCAGACAGTGATCTGAATGGTCATACTTGTTCTTAGATGTATTTTAATACGAACTCCACTCTATTGTCTTTTGTTTATACATCATTACAGCCTATTTGAGTAACTTAAATTCTTATCTGGAATGCTTTCCAAATTTCTCCTTTAAATTTGCAGCAATGCAAACAGTAAATCTGAATCATAGCAGTGAATAATTGAACAAGCTAAAACATGAACTTGCCTGGAAAAGAAGACTGGAACTGAAAAATCAATAAGCTTAGGAAAAAACTTGTAAGAGCTTATTTAATATAAAAAATAGCAATAAATCAAGAATAATAAACATCCAAGTTGCTTGGATAATCGTTTTACTTTGAACAATATAAATTTAAAAAGAATTGATAGTTTTTTGTGTGTATATGAAAAATTTCTAGCATTTGAAAGGTTATAGCAGAATAAAGAAAGTATAGACAAAAGAGTATATGGTAAGAATTCCTTCTAGCATAACAAACACCACTTTAGTAAAATAATAAACTTTAAGGTAGATAAATTACTGATTTGAAGAGCTGCTGGGATTCTGGGGAAGGTTTTAGGATGTGTCTAAATGTCATTCCACTGAAACAGCATGGTTGTGACTGCTGTTTAATAATCCAAGAATAGTGATATCTGAATATGGTCCATAGTGATTTTACAAGGTCTGACCTGCTTCCCATAACTATGAGACACTTCCCGGTTAAATAACTCGATTCCCCACTATGAAAATGGGGACTATTTTGGGGGAACAGTCTATTATTTTTGAATTTTTGAGGTAGATATCTTCCATTCACCAGGAAGCCCTATCTAGCTTCTAAGATAGTATTTCAGGATATGACCATATGGTAAAGCACTTACTTGATATAGGTAATTTGAAACTATACAAATTCTAAAACAAACAAATGAAAGGATATGGTTGCATATAGCTGTAGTAATGCATGAACAGTTAGATCTCCAGTATAGTTAATATGTTGACTTTTGATGTATATAATACTCAATGCTTCACATATAATGTTAGATTAGGAAGGAACCCCATTTTTGCAAGGTGACAAAATTTATATCTGGAGAGGTGAACTGAGTAGTTATTGACAATTAGGAACCCAAATTTTGGGGAGACCAGTCCAGATAAACCGTAATGCTACTTAGAAGAGTGGCAGGAGGACCAGCTTCAGTGCCAGGTAGTGTAGTTAGGGGAGTGGTCAGGCCTCTCATCGCCCTCTCTGGTAAGTTGTCAACTCTGTTCCTCTACTTAGGCCCATACAGCTCCTGTAGGGGAAATCAGGGAGCTAAGAAGCTGTGATAATGCACCCCAAAGTACACAGTCCTGCAGAACATCATGGGCTTAGAGCCAGCTTGAGGTTTAATTCATAACCATCAGGGTTGTATGTTCGTTCCTGTGTTAAGTACAAATTAAGATGTTGAGGACATCGTCTTTCTACTGTGAAGAGAAATTCTTCAGCTTTGTGAAATCTTAAAGTACCTTTGGTTACATATTATAATTTTTCCAGTTGTTATTTAGTATATTTAAAATATTTTGTGTTTTCATTGTTATTAGTTAAGGCTTTTAATAAGTTGTTCTTATTAATAGTTTGTGTGATTATACACTATTTACAACTAATATCCTACATGAATAAGTAGAAAGTATGTAGTATATATAAGAAGTAGCTCTGACTCTTGAATGAAACCAGAGACTGTGTGTGTACATACATATGTGTGTATATACATGCACACATAATCATAGTTGTATATAATTGTGTGCACAGTCTTTAAATACGTGAAATCTGTATGCATATATTTAAATACATGTTCACACTTATACCAATATACACACACTTACCTGCTTTTTTAGATATTTAGGGAGAGAATTACACTGCATCTAGACTATAAGCTTCTTCACAAGACTATATGCTTTGTGTGCGTATAAGGCAGTCAGTTTGTCTAGGGCCAGTGACCCACCGCCACTGATAGCTGCCTTGACGCTGACATATCAGCTCTTTGCATTTATGAATGCTCAAGCTCCTGGCCAGCATTGCCATGGCTTCTCAGAAATGTAAATTTCATCACTCTCATGAATATGGTACTTGTGTCTCCTGCTGGCTGCTCTCCTCTTCATCTTTCTCTCTTTATAACTTCGTTTCTGTCCCTTGCACCCAGATGCATCCACAAGGTTGTCACCTGCCGAGATGCCATTTGATAAAGATTTGGAACATCTTAAGAGTTAAAAATGATCCTTCTATCTTCAGTGGTGATTACAGATCTGTTAGAAACAAATTTTTGGAAAGGATAATGTAATAAAAATGAAACTATTTGTGAAACGGATACTTGATTGTTTCATGTGCTTTTATATTATCTGTATTGGTGAGAGGTATTGGTGAAGTGCTCCACAGGATCAAATAATTATGATTATACACACATGTTAAAAAGAAATGTGCTCAATTCCAAGTTAAGGAAGTTTTAAAGTGATTTCTTTTCCCCAAAGTCAGTCAGTATGTATTCATTTCCTCTTTCGTTTAGATTTACCTCTGTGGCTTCCTAATTTCACTCCCACCATATTGTCGAAGTCTTCATCACCTCACACTTGGGTTACCATACACCTGATACTGGTCTCTCCTGATTCTGACCCATATACTGCATACTTCAGTGCACATTTATTTACCATTGTGGTGATAAGGTCTTAGTTCTAGACTGTAAGGAACAGTTAGTCACAAAGCGGACAAGAGAGGTATTGGTTAAAGAGCCCCTCTAACTTTAAAAATAATTGTGAGTCCATAACATATACAATACCACTTTAAGTGTTGAAAATATTTTATAAAAATTTGCTGAATTGAACAGTTTCCTTGATTTAAAAATTCTGCTTTGGTGGTTGGGTACAGTAATGAGATGACTCTAGAGAGGAGTAAATCCAGTGTGTTCATTATCCACAGAGAACCAATTCTGGGAATGAGTAGACCGTTTCTTGAAATTAACATTGTAATAGGCATCGTGGAGCGAGGTGGGTTTTCATCGTAGCGGTGCCTCTCTCCTTCCATGCTTCCTTGATACCCAATGGCATACAATTTAAAAATATTCTGGTAAGTGGTTATAACAGTCTTCTTATTTTTCCCTTTCCTTTCTTCATCTCCAGGTTCATCTTAAATGAACTTCTCCTCGGTCCCATAAGGCCAGTCTGTTTTTGCATTCCTCAGTTCTGATTTCTTTTGGCAGGAGGACTAGATGTGGTTGACAGATTATATCTGAAAAGGGCTTTGGTAATTGCTCGTTCTGTTCAGCGACTGCGTTGCTGACAGATGGGCACAGTGAATATTGAGAGTGTTCTGGACCTCCGCATACTCTTTCAGCTCATGAGTGGTGAGCTCTGCCAACGTTTTTCTTATTATCTATTAGCAAATTTTAAAAGAATTGCTTGGATCTTTCCATCTTTTTTTGGGCCTATAACTAAATCACATGTATGGCTAGGTTCTCTCCCACCTCTTCCACTCCCCCCTTGTTATGTATTTTTTGGAACAGAGAGAATTCTCAAGATGTTAGTGCAGGCTGGCATGAATGGGTGCCAACAGCTCTTGCAGACTTGTTAAAAGGTTTATTTTTTGCCTGAGAATTACACATATGGCCTAGAATGATAATATTAGGATCTGTGTTGGTTGAGATAATTGGCAGATCACACCTTAAGAAAAGTGATTGGTTGGCTCGTTTCTTTCATTTTAATCTCTGGTCTCCGTCACAGTCAAATTACCATTATGTAGTATATTACTATACTTTAAAAAATATTATTTAACCCACTTACAGAGGGCATCTGTGAGTTGAGTTTGAATTATTTAAAGCATTCTCTTACATTGGCCAATTTAGTAACAACAAGTAAAACCAAAATGAGCAAAGGAGAGGAGCCCAGTGATCCCAAATCTATAAAGCTGGCTTCTCCAGGGTGGAGGGAGGGTGGCAGTCACCACGGATACTGCTAATGGTGGGCTCACGCAGTAGAAACAAAAAGCAATCAGAAGTGGGAAATGGGACCCGTGAAACCATTTCAGTGAAGACTCAATGCCAACATGGGGAGAGGGGATATTGGGCTGCAGGGGACTGTAGGACAGGTAACTGTGAGGCCTCTACACCCAGCCGGCCCTTCTATACTCGGCAAGTCTATCAAACTACTTGAGATTTAGGCAAATTCATCCGTTTATCTTCAGTGAAGACAAATGAGAGGATGACCTTTAAAATATCTATGGTTGTCATGATTATTAATTCAGCATTTGTTGAATTATTGGCATTTTTGTAAGACACACTTTTGAAAAAGCCTAATTCTTATGCTAGTGATAATGGGCATTTATTTCTGCTTATAGAAAAGATGCTAAGATTAAATCAACTTGTTTTTTGCTTTCTAGTTCTATTCACTGTATGTGTACATGTGAGTGTGTAAGAGCGAGAAAGAGAATACACTGAGGGTTGGATATGTATTTTCATTTATAAATAAATGGAAGAAGATGCTCCCACACTTGTAGGTGCAGAAACTTCGACGTGGCAGTCTCTTTCAAATATAGGTTATGGTAGACATAATCCAAAGAATAAATTACACAAATGATGGAGCTGGGACAGACCTTTATTAAAGTTTGGGTGATATGATAGATTAGAAAAGTAAAATGTGTTACTTAACTTGCCTTTGAACATTCACTCTAATGTATTCACGAGACCTTAGGAAGCTAACAAATACATGACGAAGTTACAAACTTGTATTTTTATTTTTCCCCTTCACATTAATAATATTTTTTATGAAAATCATTTGAAGTATAAAAATGACACTTTGTAAGTTCCCATATCACCATCATAAGCATTTACATTCAATTGCTCCTAATAACTATTTCTAAGACAACTGTTCCTACAAATTACCCCAATGATTATTATAAAGTTACAAGGTCTTTTGGATAGCGTCTAGTTTGCTTTACAGAAGAGATAACTAAAGTCCCAAAAAGGTAAGTGAAGTGTTTGGATTACACAACAAGTTAAGCTAGAGTCTGGAGAAGCACCTAGGTGCCCCTCATTCCTGTTCAGTACCATTGCTCCTAATGTTGCCTCCTGTCACATTCTCAAACTGGATGAGTTGGCTGTACAAGGTCAAGGGTATGCGGTTCTTGGTCTAATTTAGCAATTACCATCATGTTTTCATCCATGTTTTAATAATACAATTATAGAGTTCAAATTTATTTTCCACAGGCCATATGTGTAAAAAAGTACTCAATACATATTTATTGACTGAATGAATGGAGCTGGTGGTTTTGTTTTACATATGCAATTTTTCTGACTTCCAAAAAAACAAAAAAGTTAACATCAGAAAAGAAACCAAGATGGATCCATCTGGCTTATTTGGAGAAGGACATTATTGCATAATGAAATACCAGCACAATCACATTATGCAAGTGAGTGTTCATAACTGCAGACAAATCAACATGGTAGAGATTGTAGATTTTCAGGATAGTACATTTGTAACCCTCCAATAGGTAGATTCGAATATTTGTCCAACTCAACATACATTTGAAATTGTTATTCTTATATCATTGTCTTAATTTGTTGAAATCATAGTACTTTTCTAATGGGATTGTCACATGGGATTGTCACATTGGATTAAAAGGAATAGTTCATGGTTCTCTATCCTCCTTTTGGCCATATTTCTCCCTTTTAAATCGGTTTCACTTCTCATCATATACTCAGTGGGATTTTCATGATTTACCTGGCTATCCTCAGTGCATAAAAAGAGGAATCTTTTCACTTTATGCTATTAAAACAAAACCTTGAATGTAGTTCCCAGGTGGCTTATAATTTATTTGGTACTTAAAAATCCAGCTTCTTTTTCTCCATCCACATACATGGTTTTTGATCTTAGGATGTATTTTTACATCTCAAATCAGTGAGAATTAGATTTTCTCACATAATTTTTAGCCATTATATTTCTTATCACTATGGCTAACTTGAAATAACATGACTTAAAATGTATGTGTGTGTGTGTGTGTGTGTGTGTGTGTATAAAACCCTGACATGGTGATGTACTTTGATATTTCCTTGAGTTTACAGGTTATTTATACTGTCGCATCAAAAAGAGTCGCTTCACTTCTTTTGGGAACTATCAATTTATTTGCATAAATGTGTTTATGATTGAAAAGTGAAGCATTGCACTGTTCATTTTATAAAACAATTGGCATAGCTGTCAAAGTTTTTAACTTTCCTTTCAGCATCAGAGCTAGAATTTCCCAGGGCATTGAAAGAAAAAGCAAGGAAACAAATCTTTAATAGCATTGCACTCTACTCACTGTGCTTGTTCTCTTGGGCTTGTAGTTAAGAAACAGGTGTTGGGGTGGTGTTGAAATTAGTTTGGAATCATGAAAAAATAAAATACAACTCTTTGAGATAGCTAGGGCAAAACAACTTTGCAACACCACAGTTAACTCTGCCCCCATCCAGGAAAATGCTGCATGTGTTTAGTAGCTCTTGTTAACCTGAAAAACTCTGAGATTACATAAATAATGAATGGGTGCATTGGTTTTTGTAATGTAGATGAAGGTAAGATGTCGTGTCAGTACTAAAATTTGCATATTAGAATAATTTAGTTATCTTGTTCTTTAAAGAAATAAATGGTTATGAATATTCATGCTTCAATTAAAATATTAATGCTATACTGATATTTCAGTGTTAGGTCTCTAGCCATCCATAAATAGTTTCATTTAAACTTGATTAACAGTGGGGGGATACTTTAGTGTGGAGTATAATATATTGACTTTTTGTCTCTGAAATGAAAATGTAGTACCTGACATGAGTAAATAATTTGCTTATTCATGCAGTGCATCATTTCTTTTGATAAAAAGATATTCTCTGTGAGTATAGACAAAGGCATTGACATAGTATGAATATCTTTTGGTGTTTAAGTACTTTTTTTAAGCACTAATATTCATCTTTATTATGTATTTGGAGTCTCATTAAGTTGTTTCAATTGACTTCTTAAATTTTTTAAATTTTTAATTGTGGTAAAATACACATAACGTAAAATTTACTATCTTAACCACTTTTAAGTGCACAGTACAATGTTATTAAGTACATTCACAGTGTTGTGCAGCCAACACCACCCTCTGTCTCAAGAGCTCTTTCCATCTTGCAAAACTGAAACTCCATGAAACAGTAATTACTCATTCTTCCCTCCTTCTATTCCCTGGTAGCCACCATTCTACTTTCTAGCTCTATGAGGATGACTTACTTGATTCATATAAGTAGAATCGTACTGTGTTTGTATGTGAGTGACTGGCTTATTTCACTTAGCATAGTGTTCTCAAGGTTCATCCGTGTTGTAGTATGTGTCAGAATTTCCTTCTTTTTTAAGGATGTGTAATAATTCCATCATATGTATATACCACATTTTGTTTATTTGGTTATCTGTTGGTAAACATTTGGGTTGCTTCCAGTTTTTCACTGTTATAAATAATGCTGTCCCATGAACATGTGTGTACAAATATCTCTTCAAGACTCTGCTTTCAATTATTTTGGATATATACTCAGAAGTGGAATTACTGTATCATATGATAATTCTATGTTTAACTTTAAAAATTTTTTTTAAGAATTATCATGGGTACATACTAGTTGTATATATTTATAGGGTACAGGTGATGTTTTAATACAGGCATACGATGTATATTAATCAAATCAGGGTAATTGGGGTATCCATCACCTCAGGCATTTCTCATTTCTTGGTGTTAGGGACATTCCAATTCTGTTCTTTTAGTTATTTTAAAGTATATAGGAACTTATTGTTGATTATAGTCACTTTGTTGGGCTATCAAATATTGTTCATTCTATCTAACTATATTTTTGCACCCATTAGCAGTCCTCCCCTCACTTTAACTCGCCCTCCTCACTACCCTTCCCGGCCTCTGATAACCATTATTCTACTTTCTGTCTCCATGAGATCAATTGTTTTAATTTTTAGCTACCACATATGAGTGAGAACATGTGTGATTTGTCTTTGTGCTTCACTTATTTCACTTCACATAATGTTCTCCAGTTCCATCCATGTTGTTGCAAATGGCAGGATTTCATTCTTTCTAATGGCTGTAGAATATTACGTTGGGTCTATGTACCGCAATTTCTTTATCCATTCATCCATTGATGGACACTTAGGTTGATTCCAAATCTTGGCTATTGTGAATAGTGCTGCAATACACATGGGAGTTCAGGTATCTTTTGGATATACCGATTTCCCCTCCTTTGGATATATACCCAGCAGTGGTATTATTGGGCCATTTAGTAGTTCTGAGTTTTTTGAAGAAACTCCATACTGTTCTTCATAGTGGTTGTGCTAATTTACATTTCCACCACCAGTGTACCAGGGTTCCCTTTTCTCCACATCCTCCCCAGCATTTGTTATTGCCTGTCTTTTGGATAAAAGCCATTTGAACTGGGATGAGATGATATCTCATTGTAGTTTTCATTTGCATTTCTCTGATGACTGATGAGTAATGAGCATTTTTTCATATACCTATTGGCTATTGGTATGTGTTCTTTTGGAAAATGTCTATTCAGACCCTTTGCCCATTTTAAATCTGATTATTTGATGTTTTCCTATTGAGTTTTTGGAGCTCCATATATATTCTAGTTATTAATCCCTTGTCAGATGGGTAGTTTGCAAATATTTTCTCCCATTCTGTGGGGTGTCTCTTCCCTTTGTTGATTGTTTCCTATGCTGTACAGAAGCTTTTTAGCTCGATGTGATCCCATCTGTTCAATTTTGCTTTGGTTGCCTATGCTTTGGGGGTAGTATTCAGGAACTTCTGGCCCAGATCAATGTCTTGAAGTGTTTCCCCAATGCTTTCTTTTAGTAGTTTCATAGTTACAGGTCTTAAAGTCTTTAATCCATTTTCATTTGATTTTTGTATATGGAGAGAGATAAGGGTCTAGTTTCATTTTTCTGCATAAGGATATCCAGTTTTCCCAGCACCATTCATTGAAGAGATTATCCTTTCACTGCTGTGTGTTTTTAGCACCTTTGTCAAAGATAAGTTCACTATAGATATGTGGATTTAGTTTTGGGTTCTCTGTTGATGTATTTGTCTGTTCTTATGCCAGCACCATGCTGTTTTTGTTACTGTTGCTCTGTAGTATAATTTGAAGTCACGTAATGTGAATCCTCCAGTTTTGTTCTTTTTGCTCAGAATGGCTTTGACTATTCTGGGTCTTTTGTGGTTCCATATAAATTTTAGAGTTTTTTCTATTTCCGTGCAGAATGTCTTTGGTATTTTGATGGGGATTGCATTGAATCTGTAGATTGCTTTGGGTAGTATAGACATTTTAACAATATTGATTCTTCTAATCCACGAGCATGGAATATCTTTCCATTTTTTGTATGTCCCATTCAGTTTCTTTCATCGATATTTTATAGTTTTCTTTATAGAGATATTTCACTTCTTTGGTTTATTTGTAGCTATTATAAATGGGATAACTTCCTTGCTTTCTTTTTCAGATTGTTTACTGTTAGCATATAGACTGATTTATGTATGTTGATTTTGTATCCTGCAACTTTACTGTATTTGTTTATCAGTTCTAATAGTTTTTTTGGTAGATTCTTTGGTTTTCTCTAGATATAAGATCATATCGTCTGCAGCAAGGGTAATTTGACTTCTTCTTTTCCAGTTTGGATGCCCTTTATTTCTTTCTCTTGTCTGATTGCTGTAGCTAGAACTTCTAGTATTATGTTGAATAACAGCGGTGAAAGTGGGCATCTTTGTCTTTTTATAGACCTTAGAGGAAAGGCTTTCAGTTTTTCTCCATTCTGTGTGATACTAGCTGTGAGTCTGTCATATATGGCTTTTATTGTGTTGAGGTACTTTTCCTTGTATACCTAGTTTTCTGAGAGTTTTTATCATGAAGGGATGTTGAATTTTATCAAATGCTTTTTCAGTACCTATTTTCAATTTTTTGAGGGACCTTCATACTGTTTTCATACGTCTGCACCATTTTACTTTCCCACTAATTATGCACGTGGGTTCTAATTTCTCCACAACCTAGCCAACAATTGTATTTTTCTGTTTAATATATAGATTTTAAGTTCTAGAAGTTACATATTCTTATTGTAGAGATCCACACGATGCAGAAAGATGTAAAGTAAACTTGAAAGTCCTTCTTCACTCCCCCTTTGACTCCCAAAACATTGATTAACATTGATTGAATCAGGTCCCAGATGGGGTTTCAAATTCTTCTAAAAACCTTCTCCAGGAAACTTTTTCAACCAGATCTTCCCACACACATTGTGGGTAATATTTCCTCTTTTGCGTTCCTCCTTTAAGGTACAGCTTCTTAGTTTATTAACTTCCATTTAGTGAATGGTGGTGAATTTTGTGTCAGGCACTATACTAACCGCATATTTTTCATCTTTATTGTACCACCAGTGCCCAAGTCATAGTGCCTGGCAAGTCATAAGTGTTCAAGATAGACACGATAAATGAATACACAGGTACAGTCTGGGAGGAGCTTTTGAGAAGGTAACCTATGCCTCCTTCTGTCTGGATTCTCCCTAAGCAGCAGTCTCACCGCTGTGGTGCTTTGGGCATGCATCCCCATGTTATATCTGCTCTAACACTGGGCCTATGAACACTGCTTGAATATTTAATGCTGCTTTTGATGCGGGATCAGAAAATGTTTGGACCCACCAACTGTTCTCTGAGTTGTTAACATTGGGTTAGAATTATGGAAATTTGAAGTTGAATGGAAGCTGCGAGATAATCCAGTGAAAACTTTATTTTACAGATGAGGACACTGACTAATTCAAATATTTTTATAGTTGTTTGTTAAGAACAGCACTTTTAAACAGTGCTCTTTATTTTTCAAAGCCTAATTATTAAAGGTTTCTATATTATGGAACTGTAGATGTTTCAGAAGCTTCCATATCCAAGACAAAAATAAAAGAGACTGCTTCGCAATCAGGTTTTTCGAACATATTTAATTAAATAGAATTAACCTAATTACATTTCAGTTGTCCTTATGAGGTCACAATCCCTCTACTTTTTCATTTTCAATAAAGGATGTATAAATGGAAGTTTTCCTTAATGTTATTTATAGGTGTGAAACTGATTAGATGCCTTGCCCTTTTAGTGTAAATATTAGGAATGATCACAGGGCTAATGATTAAAAATTAAAAATTCAGGAAAATGTATTTAAATGGCAATAAAAACAAAGCGCAAACACAAGGACCAGAATTGCCCTATTTCTCAAGTAAACAGAAAATTTTCCAAAGAATAGTTACATGTTAAGAGAAAAAAGTGGCTGGGGGTTGTGGCTCACTCCTGTCATTCTAGTACTTTGGGAGGCTGAGTTGGAAGGATTGCTTGTGGCCAGGAGTTTGAAACCAGCCTGAGCAACATAGCAAGACCCCTGTTTCTACTAAAAGTAGAAAAATTAGCTGGGTGTGGGAGTATGCACCTGCAGTCTTAGCTACTCGGGAGCCTGAAGCAGGAAGATCTCTTGAGGAGTTTGCGGTTATAGTGAGATATGATGATGCCACTGCACTCTAGCCAGGACAACAGAGTGAGAGTCTGTCTCAAAAAAATAAATAAATAAAATAAAATATTTGAAGTGGAAGAAGAAATGATAAAGCTGATGAAGGATTTTAAACAGAGGATTGGTGTGAGCAGATTTTAGCAGGAGTTTTGAGGATACATTTAGAAAGACAAGGCAAGGAGACAGGGAGCCTAATTATGATTATTGTAGAAGCTCCAATTAGAGATGATGAAGTGTGGCTGTTTCTGGTGGGATGGTGACCAATTGGGTGGGGGAACAAGAACAAGGACAAGGAGTGTGAGATGACTATGGCTCAGGAAACTGGGTCGTGGAGGGTCTAGCTTTGGTGGAAGAGGGGCAGGTTGTAAAGAAGAGGAGCTCGATTTGGATATTTGAATTTGAAATGTATGAGATACTCAGGTGAAATCTGGAGTTTGGCAGAGAGGTCTGGGCCACACAGGGATTTGGGTACCATTATGATTCAGGTGGGAGTTGATCCTGTAGGTGAGGGGGAAACTTCCCCTTCTCTCCCTGCCCCCAACTTAAAGATTAACTCACAGTTAAGGCAGATTAATAAGAGAAAGGCTTATTTACCAAGCCCATGGGGAGAATCACAGAGGGATTACCCAACCAGGCATCGGGAACCTGTGGCCCTGGGGCCACACGTGGCCTTTTGGATCCTTGAATGCAGCCTTTTGACTGAATCCAAATTTTACAGACCAAATCCTTTTAATAGAGGGCTTTTTGATCTTGAATGGCCTTGAAATCAAAATATTCCCTATACCAAGGAGTCATATTTTGGGGTGAAATTTCCCGAGCTCCTTCAATACCATGATTGTATATCTAATCAGGGAGAGAGGAAGCGGAGCAACGACGTGAGAACAGAACCTGGAGACCCCAGCAGGTGAAGGATGTTGAAGTCACAACATCATGTCTTCAAAACCCTTTTCTTCCTTGTTCTCTCACGATGGCCGCGTTCTCAGTATGTTGGAAGCCAATATTGGGAGTCCTCTCTGACAATTATCTTTGCCTAATCCATCACCAAGTTCTTTTGCTTTTTCCTTTACATACCTTTCCAGTCTGTGCTTTCTTAATTTTTTCCACTGGTATCGCTGTTTTTAAAGCTGTTGTTTTTAACCTATTAAAGTTTTTTCCTAACTTACCTTCTTGTCTCCAGATTTTTCTCTCAGACTTTTGCCTTTTTAATATGTTAGGGTTCTCTATAAGATTTCAGATGACAAAGAGTTCTGCTTTTTAAACAAAGTTTGAAAGTGTTCGTTTATAAAAATACAGATCCTGGCATTCAAGGACCTTTGGAGGCTCTCTCTCATTTGTCTTTTTGAACATAAATCTCAGCATACATTTTAGGCTCCCGCCACTCTGATATTCAATCCTCCTGAATTTTCACGTCTGCCTTTTTTTTAATTCGGTTACCTTCTTCACTCCTTCTTCACTCATGCAAAGGTCAAACTCAATAATTCAAGTCTTATTTCCTCTTTGAAGAAGAGGCCGTGTGGTGTTGTATAAAGCTTTGTACAAATCCTGGTGTGGCTACCTATTATCTGTGTTATGTCAGGCAACTTACTTTTCTGAACTTAAGGTTCCTTTTTTGTAAAATAGACCCTAGTATGGGTTAATAAAGTGAAGTACGTAGCACAATAGTTATTTTTTATTTCTGCCCCTTTAGTTCTTCTCATGCATTCATTCACTTATTCATTGAACAAACATTTATTAATACTTTGGCACTGCTCTGGGCAATGGGGCTATGGCAGTGAATGAAACAGACAAACTCATTGCCATTGTGGAGCTTAGAAGAATAGACAGATGATAAGATATTATTTTAATAATGATAGGTGCTAAGGAGAAACATTAAGCACGAAAGGGAGACATCAAATATCAAGAGGGAGGGTGGAAATTTTAGATAGGTTGGATGGGGAAGGCCTCTCTGAGAAGTTTTCTTTTCAGAAATTTGGAAACACGTGACATACTCTTAGTACTCAGGCCTTGACGTGCCGTTGTTTATCTAGAGATACACATTTCATCAGCTTTGCTCCGAGCTTCGTTATGGGTTCTTTGCAATCCTCACTTCATTTTTATTGCAGTGGAAATACATCATACTGACAAGGAATTGATACAATAACAAAATATTAATATAATGGTAAATGGTGGAAAAGACAAGACCTTCATATCTAAGAGGAGGTTGGTGGAATTCTGTGAAAGTTAAATATTTCATACTTGTTTCATCTAATTTTTATTAGTCTAGATGCTTAGGATTGCAAAATGAAAAACAGAATAAAGACAGGTTGTCTATATCAGGCATTATTGATTACTCTTTGGAGGTTTTGAATGAGGATGGTACTGCCTTTGAGTTTTATAATAAAACCACCTCTATGGGGAGAAATTGCCCGAACTCAGAACTAACTGCAGCTCCCGTGCTCAGAGTGGAATTGCACCAGACTGGCCTGGGAAGGGTGGAGAGTCAGCAGCCAGTTTTGTGCACATTTGTCTCTTTTAATAGGTGTTTGCATGTTGGACTGAACAAAAATCAAGTAAAATGCCCAAGTTTTAGCATCATTGTTTGAACAGATCAACAAAATCAGATGGCTTGAATATGTAATTAACAGTTAAATTTGTCCTCCAGATTTTTTTTTAGCTTCCAGCATACCAGGCAGGAAATTGGAATCGGAAAGAACTCAGGATGTGAAACTCTCGTTTCTGGTTCAGTTTTTTCAAAAGAAAAGTTGTCCTGAGAAGAGTTAAATTTCCTGCCAACAATGACATAAAAGCTATATTGTTGCTATTGCTTTTGTTTTGAACTTCACACACACAAAAAAATATTCCACCAAAAACTGCACCTTGATTAGTTCTAGCAGTTTTTTTCCCCTTAGGGGAGACTGTAGACTGTAATTTCATCACAAAAAACGTGGTGCCTGAATTCTAACCAAAGTTTGAGTTTGTTTTTCCCTTGAGGATTTGACATTTTCTGTTTCCTGACATTTTTACCATTGTTAGACATACTTCTTTGTATTCTTCCCCTATATTCATCCCCCAAAGGGAAATTGTGTATTTATCTACTGGAAGGCAGGAATGCCTTCTGTTTTGGACAAGCCATTTAATTGTGCAAATAAATCCAACTATAGTGTAATAGACCAATCATTAGGAACTGGGCCATGTGGCAGCATTTAGATTCATGAGACGCAGATCCTCAGTTCATTCCAAAAAAGAAATTAAATAGCATGGACAAAAAAATGAATGATTTATCCTCTTTACCCCCAACCCCTTCCCACTCCCCTCTTAAAAATATTAAATAGCATCCTATAAACAAACAAAATGCTATTTGTTTCAATATTTATGGTTTGCTTATTTATGGGTTTCTGATTGGCAGTTATTAATTTACTTACCACCAAGTAAAATATTAACAGATTGCTTTTTTACCACATTCTTTATAAAATGATATGTCCAAATAAAAGGGAAATGAAGACCTAGCACTTTTTTGCCCCCTTTTCAGCTATTTTGATGTAATTCTACTTTGACTAATAATTAAATTTGTGTGTGCACCGTACTTCCTGGCAACAATGCCTTTTTCCCTTCACTTTTAAACCTGAATGTTTGTGTAGAACTACACATCTGTATCTAAGTTGCTGATAATGAATTTGTTGAGGAGACTATTTAACTGTTTCTCTGCAGGAGTGAGTTCTCTCTGGTCTGTGCACTGCTGGACAGAATGGGCAGTTCACAGGATTAAAAAGGTGACTGCTGGGTTTGGGTGGTTGAATGAATGTGGATTGGAGAATCGGCTCTTGTATTTTCATTTGCTCTGTGTGGTGGCAATAAGATGGATGCAGGTAGATAGACATGGGGCAGTGATGTGTGTTAGGATTCTGAGAGTGTGCTTGAAGTTTGTTGGGGCTAAATAGTTTTTGTATTTTTCCCATTCAGTACTTTAAAATTCACCTCCTAGGATTATTCTTTGCCAAAGAAAAGTATGGCAAGATCTGGACTTGAGTGCTTTGCAGCATAATTGGAAAGCATTTCCTTTTGGCCACTATAGTGCATAGAGGAATGTGTACACCTGGGATTATCTGGAGAGGCCTTGAAAGATCCATCCAGTAACTAAATTGATAGGCACTTATCAAAATTTAAACCTTCAAGAAATTAGGCAGGTGTTTTGTTCTGGTCTCATAATTTTTCTCAGTCATTTTTTGTGAAACATAGAGAAAAAGTGCTATGACCAGTCATCACTTCTGTACTGTCGTAGGTACTGTAGTGCTATTGTTTTGTTTCATTTTGTTTTTACAAGTGAAACAGAAGAATGAATCACGTACAGGCAAGGAGAGATTTGTCAAGGTAGGATTGGAGATGCTGCTTTATTGGTCTGGTTGTGGACGCTGACATTTCTTCATTAGTTCTTGGGATCTCCCGTTCACTATCCCGAATTAATTCTGATAATCCTTACCTGCAAGCATAACCTTCAGAGCCTGACATAATCGAGCTAGAAGTCTTTAAGCCATAGGCCATCTTGCTCCCTGAATCACTACTATGTAGGCAATTATAAAATGGGAATTGGTTGGTTCATCTTTGGGAGTCTGGATTGAGAAGAATAGTTCAATTGTCAGATCTATATGGTAAATAATCATAGGGGGTCTTTATGGATGAAAGCTCTTGAATTACAGAAATTTCTCCTGATTCTAGATTCTTCTTCAATTCTGTTTCCCACACATTGAAAGGCTTTAAAAGTCAATCCTTTCCTCCGGTTGCCATAACTCTTGCACCTCACTTTTCTTTTGAAAGAGTTTTCTATAATAGATGAGCAAGCATATTTTGAGTAAATATAGTAAAACATAAAACATTCTTAAGAATAATATACAAAATAATTTATTAAGCAAACAGAAGTAGACCAGTTTTGTGTTTTATTCTGATTAAATATTAAACAAGAATAAATGCATTCTAATTTTGTATTAGGACAACATACATTTTATGTGGTTATATAAGGATGTAAAAATTTAATACTTTAAAAAAATGCATCTATCAACAATATGAATGCCTGTGATGCCTAACTGTACATTAGATGAAAACAAGTAATATTCTTCTAACAAGTAGAATTGGGGCACAGTAATTAAGAGACCATCCTCAAACTAAAGATTGTCATATTGACATTCTGGGTGTCATTGAGGCAAGACTATCTCAACCTGAACTGAGGGAGGAATCTTAGAATCTAAGATTGCCAGTCCCTTAAATAGGGGCCAGTTTGACGCAGAGAATCTGTTGCTTCCCTATAACCAACAAAGGAGTGGTGTGAGAGTCTGTGTAGACTGGAGATGGGTAAAATCTTAACTGGAAGAAAATAAAATCTGGCTATCAGAGATAGGGTAGAAAAAGAATGAAAAAGATTGTCATTTGAAGACCTTTCTCCCTTTCCTTTAGCAAATATTATTGCGCTCCTACTGTATAATAGACAGGGTTTTAGGCATGGGGTATAGGCAGTGAGCAAAACAGACAGGGCCCCTGCCTTCATGGAGCTTATTACATTTGTTATGCAGAGTGGGGAGACAAGAAATAAATAAGCAGATCTGATTATGGGAAGTGCTAATAAAAAAAATAAAAAGGGACAGAGTGATGATGGGCATAGGTGTGAGTTGCTGTTTCAGGTGGGTCAGGGAAGGCCTCTCTGATAAGGTGACATTTGAGCAGGAATTGAAGGAAGTCAAAGAACTATGCAGGTGTTGGGGACGAGGGGAGGACTGGCAAGGAAACCAGTGTGAATGGAGTAGTGTGTGTCATGGGGAGACTGGGTAACTTATGTCAGAGAGGACTTTTTCCCCATGGGGGAAAGGCAGAGAAGGAGGACTGAACCAAGTGGACTGTGCAGGAGCGTCCAGGGGAATGAAGAGAGGGTGGTGTCCTGGAGGCCAAGAGAAGGAGGAAAGTGATCCACAGTTTTTGTCAAATGCTGCCAACACTTGGTCCTGCAATTATTCCACACCTAGAAAGTCTGTCTCTACCTTTCTTCTGCTCTTTGCCCCTTTCTCTGAGGTCCTTGGTTTCTATAATTAACTTGCTTTTGTTGCATGAGCTTTTCTTAAGAATTTTTCCACAAATGTCTCTTTTGCTTACTTTTAGATGACTATCTCCTTTTACAGGATGAACTATTTTTGTTGTCCATGTTTTCTCTCTCTCTTTCTCTCTCTCTCTCTCTCTCTCTCTGTGTGTGTGTGTGTGTGTGTGTGTTAAAATACATTTTTTAGCTCTTTCTACATGCCAGGCATTGTGCTGAATGCTCTATATACATAATCTCATTTAATCCTTGTTAAAACCTTATGAGATATAACTACCATTATTCCTATTTAACTGATATGGAAACTGATAGAGACGTTAAGAAATTTGTGCAAGGTGACATGAATAGTCAGTGGCCGAGCTGTTTTTTGAACTTTGGTCTTTCCAATTCTAAAGCTTATACTCCTAAAGACAAGAAATTTCTCCCTAGGTCTCCCACTGTCTTCTTACCAAACCCCTATACTCCTAGATTTTTTCTAAGGACTTGATGGAAAGGCCCAGATTCTGGGATCTCCCACTATACCTACCCACCGTACCTCTGTCCCCTCTGGATTCCTCTTAAGGGTCTGCCTTTGTCCTAACTGAGTGTGTGTGCCTTGGCCACTTCCCTCCCACGACCATTTGCCTTGCTCAGGCTGGCTCCCATTGCACAATTCTCTTCCTGTGGCTTCTGTCCCTACAGTTTCCTTCATGTGCTCTTCATCTGTGTCATTTCTTTCTCTTACCCCACAGCCTAGATGTTCAGTTGGTTTGGTATCCCAATCCTTGACTTAATCTAGATTTCTTTCTTGTCATTTATTTAACTGCAGTAGTGGAAATGCTATTGAGTTATTTTATTTTACATTGAGAAAAGAAAATGTTCTCTAGATTTATGAGAAGTTTTGTGAGAGTCCTGACTGTTTTCTTATGTTTTCTCATGGGCTGCCTCATTTTGGAGAAAAGACAAAAGTAGGCTGTCCTTGTTTTAAAAAGAGGGAAAATGTGCGCTGAATTGTTCATATTTGCCAAAGGAATAATAATACAACTGTTAATACTTAAAATGAGATTTTCCTGCTTTTAAGTCCTTTTCTTTATGATAGATACCTCTTTTCCATAACTCAGCTATATAAATATATTTTATAATTGTTTGTTGAGTTTTGGAGCTTGGTAAAGGAATGGGATGCTCTTCTGGGGAAATTTACCCTTCTCCCCATTAAATTGGCTCCCCTAATAAGTGTAAGAAGTCTCTACAGTATGGTAAGCTTCAGTACGGTACAGGGAGGGGCTCCAGCTTTGTTTCTCTGGTAGTCTCATGGTTGTTCCCTTTTGCACGTGTGGACTTCCTCTTCAGATTGGCTCTAAGATGGACATTGGTGTGCCCCACATCATGGGTTTCACAGCTGTGATATCCACTCAGGACCTCAAGAGACAACAAAGGCCCACCTCTTCCTGGACTCTCCTATATAAAGCAAGTGAACCTTTGCCAGAGGATCCCTGCATCTCATTAGCCTGAATTTTAGACACTTGCCTAAATCCATATCTGGCAAGGGCATCAGGTCCAGCCTCCCATGAGGCATGCTGCTGTCCAGAAGAACAAAATCAGGGTTTCTTTGAGAGGAAGAAATTTTGGGGGATATGAATTTGGATCGGCAGCCAGATTTTCAGTTATGTTTGTCCTCTTCAACACACACACAATGTCTCTTTTGCTTACTTTTAGATGACTATCTCCTTTTACAGGATGAACTATTTTTGTTGTTTGTCCTCACCTGGCTAGATCAAGCTTGGTGAATAGTACAGTGATAATTGATGTCACTAGAGCACCCACTTTGTCAGTATGGATTAAGTTCTGCTATAAGTAGCAAAGACCTAAAATAACAGTGGCCTCTACAAGATACATGTTTCCTCCTTACTTACAAGTCAGGATATAGTAGGGGCTGATATGATGACCTGTTCCATAGAATCCTTGGAATTTCAGGCTCCTTCCAACTCATTCTGTGGCTGAATGATGGTCCAAAATGGTGGCCATTGCAGCCACTGAACGGAGAAAGGGACAAAGTAGAAAGGAGACAAAAGGCTTAGACCAGCTATCTTTTTAGGAAGGTTTTAAGAAGCCACCACACAACACTTGTGCTTATATCTCACAGGGTAAAACTTAAAGCCATACCTAACTGCAAGAGGACTAAGAAATGTAGTCTTAATTCTAGGATGCTTAACTAAAAATCAGAGGAGAGTGATTATTGGCTACAACTAATAGTCTCTGCTGCACCCTCCCAGTCTAATCACCTGAGTTAATTATGTTAGTGAACAGATGATCGATTACCTGGTATTTGAACTTTGTTTATCTCCATTTGTTCTTTTGAAAGCTGTGCCAATATCAGAAGCATGATGTCCAGTGTTCTAGAGACTGCAGAACTTAATAGATATGACTGTTCTGTCTGGCATAGTAGCTGCAAGTCACATGAGGCTATTGAGTTCTTGAAATGTGGCTAATGCAACTGAGAAGCAGAATTTTTAATTCATTTAATTTAAATTAAAAACTGATATTTGATTCAGTTATTGGAAACTTTTAGTTATGTCTGGAACAACTTGGGTATGTGACTGTACATTTGCAACTGTAAATTTTATGAAATATAAATACAGATCAAGTATTTCTGATAAACAATGTCTGAATTGAGGTGTACTCTAACTATAAAATGCAAACTGGATTTCAAAGATGGTGTGAATAAAATAATGTAAAATGTCTTAATTTTCTAATATGACTGTATGTTTAAATGATATTTTGGCTATGTTAGGTTACATAAAAATATTAACAAAATTAATTTCACCTGTTTCATTTTACTTTTTAATGTGGCTGTTAGAAAATTCAAAATTGGGCACGTGGCTTATGTTAGGTTTACACTGGTCAACACTGTTGTAAAGCTTCATTTCTCAATGAAGGACAGAACTCCGTGTGCAAACAAAGAGACTTCTTAAGGTCTCCTGATTTCACAGGAAGCAGAAATTTCCTAGATGAGTACAGCTGCATTTTACCTTTTCGTCATATTATCCTTGATGCATGTTAATCTCTTCTTTTTTTATTTCTTTCTCTACTTCTTTCACATTGGCACAGTCCTTTTCTCAGGCTGCCCTTTAACCCTGACTCTGCCTGAAATAAGCCTTGTTGTGTAATTGCTGCTTAACCATGACCATACTGTGTAATCTTCATGGGACGTGCTTCATTGAATACGGTGTATCATTGCCTCTTTGACATTAATTTCCACATCTAACATGGGTCTTTTCTGGACGTTAGTTGTTTCTGAGATTATGGTTGAGCAGAGACCAAATCTTTTCTTGAAATTGCATGGAGTGCATTGTGTCCAAAACGTACCTTTTGTTTGTTATTTCATTTATTTTGGTATCTCTGATGAGATGGGGGAAGTGGTATGAATCTTACTCTACAAAGTACAAACTCATGTCCATTTTCACATTATTCCTCTAAATATCACGTTACAAGTTAACTATAGAGCAGGTATTAGAAATTAACCAGATCCTTGACGTTTGACGTTTTTGAATGTTTCTTGCATTGCCTAGCATTTTTGTTTGTTCTAAACCGCTAACCATCTGTAAAGATCTTTGGCAAGGTGCTTCACCTTTTGGTGTCTTGGTTTTCTCACCAATTGCTACAGTATTACTTGCTTCACCTTACAATACAGTGGTGCTCAGAGAGCATGATTGCAAAGGCTATTTGGATACTTAGTAGCTATGTTATTGTTAAGGTATTATTATGTACATAGACCTATTTTCTTCTGTGGAACGAGGATGGTATAATTTCCCACTTGCCCAATTGCCTAGGTGCAGAGTACTCTCTATTATTTGCACTAATGGAGAGAATCAATGTTGCAAATTTTCCCAAAAGGCATGTAATTAGAAAATCATTCAGAAATAATTCAGCATTTACATTTACATGCAGGTCTGTTTTGTGTTCCAAGAATTCATAATTCAGGAAACAAAAGTAAAAAAAAAGTCTGATTCAGAAGAAAATAAGCTTTACAACTTGCTCCCCACAGTATGTCTCTGACCCCAGGGCAGAGTTCTAGCTTAAAGCATTGTTGACTTATTGTCTTAACATTTCAGACCTCTAGTCAGATAGGAACAGATGTTTGTGAAAAAGTCTTTTTCTTAGCTTCTATAGATGCACCACCTACATACAAATTATGCTAAGAAAATATGTAATGAAATATTATCAGTATACGTTTGAAAGCAGGTTTGCTGTGAATCACCTATTGTAGGAATAATTCTGGATTGTCCTGGATAGAGTACATAGAAATACAATAGATGTAGACTTCATTGCCCAGCCTTCTCCTTTGTTTATTTGCTACTTTAAAAAAAAAAAAAATTGAGGAATACGTTCTTTGCTTTGTGATCAAGGTGGTTTTTTCAGGGATAAATATCTCAAATTGGTTTTTTAGTTTGTTGAAATGTTGGACTTTGGTGTTTATGGGTGTCATTGGCTTGGCATACTTACGTTATGTCTATTTGGAGAAAGTTTCCCCTTTAATGAGTAGAAATATCTGGTGGTATAAAACGGTCTGTGGAAATCTTTGGAAGCATATATATATATATATACGATGTATATTAATATATATCTATTAAGTTAACTTATTTCCTTCAATTCTAATAGGCTATAAGTCACTCTGAATTGTTGTATATCTGTCCCACCATTATGTTCACATTCCCTGGTGGACATGATCTTTATAAATGACCAAAACATTTCGATACAGCTTCTCTCTCTCTCTCTCTCTCTCTCTCTCTCTCCATGTCCCTCTCCCCACTGCCATGTTCACCAATTCTCTCCTAGTTTGGAGAAGAGAAAAGCCCTAGAAGTGGGAGTCTAGCAGACAGGATGGGCTAATAGTTTCTGCCTTCTTCTCTCTCCTGCTCCGTGAAAACAGAGAATAGCTCTCCTGTGCTTTCTTCAGCTAAGTAGCAGCTGTGGCAGCTGCTTGTATCTTAAGGTGTGATCATGGCCTTTGCCATTTTGCCAGGACATTGCCTAAAAATAGAGCTGGTGGTGGAGTTAAGCTGCATGGCTTCCTGAACATCTGGGACTTGTGTAGATTGCCAGCAGAGGCTTGGCACCAGAAATGCTCTATCCCAAATTTTTGTTTGAAAAAAGCCTCCAGACCATCTCTGGGGCATGTAGGCAATCCAGTCCAGATCCTGCACCTGCCCACCCAGCTGGTCACCAGTTTTCAAGGTTCACGTTTTCCAGTACTTCGTTGACTATATAACCTTAATCGGGGGACTGCATTCCTAAATGGCAGTGTGTATGTGTGTGTGTGCATGTATGTTTGTATAAATACACAGTTCCTCGGTACAAATATAGAGGTGGTATCTGGTATCATAAACAAATTTGTATCTACAGAATGTGTGTATATATGTAAAGTTTTTAGAGTTTTGCTAAATTGGGTCCAGCATGATGCTGACACATTGACTTTTATGAAATTGGTTTTTATTAAAGTCTGCAGGTTATTCTTGTACTGGCAATGGCTTTGATTAAGCACTGTATTAGGGTCATATCCTTGAATAACAGCATTTCGAAATCCCTGGCTGTTTTTGAAAGAGTTGTGATTAAAGTTCTGGCTGTTTTCCCATGATTACTAATGTCTGCTGAGGGTTGAGTTTCCCCGTTTGTTATTGGCGACTGAGTTGTGTGGCAGCCCTTGTGCTTTCTTGCCAATATCAGTGGCATTCTCCAGGGGAAGGTGATTTTGCATTGAAATGCGAGAACTAAAAGCTGTAACAAAATTAACATGGGGTCTAGGGTTTCTAATGTGACTGCAGAGCTAGAATGGGAATGTTTCCTAAAGCCTAATTGATCTGTGATTGAATTTCAGACTAAACAAATCTGCCATGATGAGAAGGTAGAGAAACCCATCTAAAGGAGATTATGGATGAACAGGTTGAGAAATCTGATATGTCAGGGCAAAGTCTAGACAATCATATATTTCGGCTTCAGCTGGGCCTTTCTTCTTGACGGGTGTGTTTTGTGCCTTGGCATGAGCAGCTCAGGCAGCAGCACACTTGGGAAAACCTGTGTTGTTAGGAATGATCTCTTTGCCTGCCAATGGGAGATGGAAAATAAGCTCCTTTCTTATGCCTGTAAAGAGTGTGTGTCTGTGTGTGTGTGTGTGTATGTGTGTGTACATGTGAGAGTTGGGTGGCAGGGGTGTTTCTCTAGGTTTTAAGATGTATTGCAGAATTACAGTTGCCTCAGAAAAAAATTCCATTATTGGATATCTACTACTATTCCAGTCACTGATATATTCTTTTCAACACTGAAAAAGTATGCCAGATTTTAGAAATTAAGAATATTGAATATGAGGCCTTTTTTTGTTTGCTACCAACTTAAAATTCTACATAATTTTATTCTTTTACTTGCTGGTCTTTTACCTTTGGAAAGTTTAGAAGTTGGGTATTTATTCTCTACCTATGTAGGTTATAAAGTCCTTGAGGGTATTGTATTATTATCTTCGACTTCTGTTTTCTCTCCCTGTGCCATACACAAAATAGTTTTGTAATGTCTGTATTGATTTAGAATTTACCCTTTGTGCTCTACAAAAAATAATTTATAAACTCAAATGCATTGTCATGCAAATACCTAAATACAGTCATGCGTCACTCAGTGACGGGTGTACCTTCTGAGAAATGTGTTGCTAGGGGATTTCGTCATTGTGCGAACATCATTGAGTGTACTTGCACAAACCTAGATGGTATAGCCTACTCTACACCTAGGCTATGTGGTGTAGCTTATTGCTCCTAGTACTGTACTGAATACTGTAGGCAATTGTAAAAAAAAAGTGGTATTTGTATGTCTAAACACAGAAAAGGCACAATAAAAATATGGTATAAAAGACAAAAAAATGGCACATCTGTGTAGAGAACTTACCCTATAAATAGCGAGTCAGTAAGTAAGTAGTAAGTGAAAGTGTAGGCTCAGAACATTACTATACAGCACTGTAGACTTTATAAACACTGTGCACTTAGGCTACACTAAATTCATAAAGAATATTTTTCTTTCTCCAATAATAAATTAACCTAACTTTTTTACTTTATAAAATTTTTAATTTTTTAAACTTTTGACGCTTATCATATCACCTAGCTTGAAACACAAATACATTATATAGCTGTACAAAAATATTTTTTATATCCTTATTCTATAAGCTTTTTTCTAATTTTAAAATTTTTGTTTATTTTTTTACTTTTTTTGTTAAAAACTAAGACACAAACACACACATTAGCCTAGACCTACACAGGGTCAGGATCATCAATATCACTGTCTTTCACCTCTACAAGATCTTCAGGGACAATAACAGGCATGGAACTGTCGTCTCCTATGACAATAGTGCTTTCTTCTGGAATACCTCCTGAAGGACCTGCCTGAGGCTGTTTTATGGTTAACATTTTTATTTTTTATAAGTGAAAGGAGTATACTCTAAAATAACAATAAATAATGTAGTATGGTAAACACATAAACCAATAACATAGTCATTTATTATCAAGTATTATGTACTGTACATAATTGTACGTGCTATACTTGTCTAAGACTGGCAGCACAGCGGGTTTGTTTACCCCTGCATCACCGCAAACATGTGAGTAACGCATTGCATGAATTACAACCTTAGGACAGCTATGGTGTCACTAGGCAATACGAATTTTTCAGCTTCAGTATAATCTTGTGGGACCACTGTTGTATATTCTGTCCATCATTGACCAAGTGTCTTTATTTATATTTAGTGCATGACTATAATTAAAATGATCTCACTTTGAGAGAGTTCTGAACTTAACACACTTGACACCCTTGGTCCTTTTCACTCAGCTCCAGTTTCATATTTATTAGGGCTGATTTCAAGATAGAACCATGGACTTCTCTGGTCTTACATCTGCTCAGCTTGCATATGTCATTAGGTATTGATACAGGAAGAGAAGAGAACAGCGGAATAGTAGGGGCTGTTGATGTGTGAACTTTAGCGACTAGTCTGTCAATTATTTGGCAAATATGTTCTAAGTACCCATTAGTTCAGACTCTGTTTTAGGTGCTTGATATATAAGAGCAAATAAAATAAAATTCCTGAAATCTTTTATTATTTTTATATTATTTTATTTTGAATTTTTTTAAATTAAGGTTAAATTCATATAATATTCACCATCTTACAGAGTGTGTACAATCCTCACCTCTATCTGCCTGTAGGACATTTTATCACCCCAAAAGGAAACCACTGTTCATTAGTATCCACTGTCTATCCCTCTTTCCCAGCTGCTGCAAACCACCAATCTATATTCTATCTCTATGTATTTGCCTATTTTGGACAGTAAGTATAAATGGAACCGTATATGTGGCTTTTGTGTCTGGTTTCTGTCACTTAATTAACATCATGTTTTTAAGGCTCATCCATGTTGTGGCATGAATCAGTACTTTATTCCTATTCTCTGAGGTAAGGATGACTATGGAAGGAGCAAGCAGAGGATTGCAGGTGAATCAGAATTTGGTTTTGGACATATTAAATTAGAGTCATGCTTATTGGAATTTCAGTGATGTTGTTGCATAGCCAGTTGAAAATACAAGTCTGAGGTTCAAGAGAGAAGTCGGGATTGGAGATAAGAGTTGAGGATTCATTAGCATATAGATGGTATTTAAAGCCATCAGGCTCCATGAAATCTTCTCAGAGTGTAGACAGAGCAGGGAAAGGGTTTAGGAGTGAGCCTGGGGATATACAAATGATAAAAGGTCAGAAAAATGAGGAGGAATTAGCAAGAAAAGCCCAGAAGGACTGGCTAGTGTGTTAGGAGAATCGAGAGAGTACAGGGTTCTGGAAGCTAAGTGAGGAAAACATTTCTAGAAAGGAATGGTTAGTTGTTTCAACTGATGCTGCTGTGTCTAATAAGAAAGATGGGCCGGGCATGGTGGCTCACGCCTGTAATCCTAGCACTCTGGGAGGCCGAGGCGGGAGGATTGCTTGAGGTCAGGAGTTCGAGACCAGCCTGAGCAAGAGTGAGACCCCATCTCTATTAAACATAGAAAAATTAGCCAGGCATTATGGTGCAGGCATGTAGTTCCAGCTACTCAGGAGACTGAGGCAGGAAGATAACTAGAGCCCAGGAGTTGGAGGTTGCAGTGAGCTAGTATGACGCCACTGCACTCTGGGTGACAGAGCGAGACTGTGTCTCCAAAAAAAAAAAAAATGATGATAATATAATAATAATAACAAAAAAGATGGGGAGTGAGAATTGTTCATTGACTCAGACCATTTTAAGAGGGTGGTTTCCACATCACCATCAACAAGAGTGAGGTGAGAGCCTTAGAGCTTCCTGACAATTCCCGTGCTCCTCAATCCCCCACAATCCTCCAGCCTCACCTCTACCGTCTATTCCATCTCATGCCCTTTCTCCCATTCTTGTCAGTTACCACAAAGAGCCCAGGGCTCCTGTCTCCATACATCTCCATTTCCCTCCTCTATGCAATATCTGAACTTCCCTGTCTCATCATTGCAAATCCTTTATATCCTAAATATCCTCATGGAATGCTTCTGTAACCTCCTTCCTAGAGCAGTTAGAATTAAAACACAACTCACCCTTGAGAACCTGCTTCCCTTGCTGCTGTTGTGAATGGTGGCTCTTCTCAGTCCTGTTCAGAGAGGTGATAGATGTCTTCCTCCTTCTTTGCCTCTTCCAGACCATTTCTTCCACTTCTCCCTAAAAATTGCCATGCCCTGAGATTACTGTTATTATTTTTTGTTGTATTAATAGTTCTCTACAGTCCCTAGAATTGTTCCCCTTTTTTCTAGCTATAGATCATACAGTGTGTATTTGCTAATACTAATCTGTTTTCTGAATTTGGGCAAGCGTCATTCTTACAGCCTGGCTTCAGTGTAGTTTACAATAGTAAGGGCAGTTTTTGAGACCAGTTTTTCTGAGACACTAGTAAATATGGAAGATGACACACGCATTAATCAAGCTCCTGCTGTACGGGCCTGATTTAAAAGCATGAATTTTAAGTAGTTTGTATAGTAGAAAGGAGAACTTAACACATGTGTCTGACAAGCTGATCAAGTGATAAAGTGAAGGAAAATTGAGCCTCCACCTTCTGGGCAGCCAGTGAAAGTAAAGGCACACAGCAGTTTTCTGAGGCAGATGGAATGTGAACAGCTAATAAATCAGGTTTTGTAACATTGCAGAATAACCTACTTCAATGCATGTGGTGTTGGATCTCAGACAAAATAGTTTTGGGAGTAAAAATAGCATTCATTAGAAGGACTTAGTACCTAAGCATCATCTGCATAACAATATTTAAATTCATTTCACGGCATCAAGCTCAGAAATTTAGTAAATAAAGAATTATAATACAGCAAAAAGAGCCTTTAAGATCTCCATGGAGTTGTACATAAATCAGAGTGAAATTGTACTACGAAAAGCATTCTGTGATCATTCTAATATCTCATTCTCTCTTGTATTTTAAGAAGATCAGAAGACTGTAATTGTTTTATAGACTTCTCATACGAAGCATTAAAAGTAGACACACAGATTATTATAATAGACAAATTTGTATCAGTGCTTGCACATGCTACATGGTCTTCCCTTTTGTGCACCAAGTGATACAAAATGGGCCATTGCATGAAATTACATACACCTTAAATATAAAAATTTTAGACTTTAGAAAAGCAAACCAGCATGGCTCTGAAATTTGAATTTACTATTTGCCAAGTAAAGATGTGGAGGGAGAAAGCAAGCAGAAATTGATATCATTAAATAATTTTAAGTCATGTTTTTGACCTTTTTTTAAAGCTGTAAGTAGAGTTAGAAAATTTTCTTTTGAAGGTTTTTTTGAAGTCAAGCCTTTGTTAGAAGAATATGCTTCAACTTAAGATGTTCAGAATTTTATAGTAGAATTTTCCTGGGAGTTTGTTTTACTCTGGATTCTGGATTTTTAGTTTAATATGGAACACTTTAATCTGAGTTTGGAACTTATTTTTTGTTAGGTAAATGGAAATACATTTTCCCTTTAATAAGCAGAAGGACGAGTCTAATGAATATTTTCTCTCATATTCCTCAAAGGTATCTAGGTTAACAATCTGTATGATTCCCCTACTTGAGTTTGTGATAATTTCTTTCTGCCTTCTGAGAATGGTTTTATATGTATTATGGTCATCAACTACTCAAAACTATTAAGAGATGTTGGCATTATACTGAAATAGGAGATAAAAAGACCTTCCCTTCAAGAAGGCCACAGGACCTGGGGAGGAAGAGGGTGACATGTTTAACTGTTTGAAAAAGCACTTAAAATATTAATGAAATAAAATATTACAATATGAGATATGTGAACCTAGTTTGGCAAACAATAATATGCTCTGGGCCCAGAATTTAAAGATTTTCTCCAATTGCAATAAATGTGTCGCCGACTTCTTACCCACTTGCGATGTTTTGCCTTCATCCTGCTTTCTATTTGGAGAGGTGCTGTAAACATATGTTAAGTCAGGTTATTCCTTTAGTTAGGTTCTTTCAAGACCATTTGCCTTGCACCCTCTAGCAACTGTTGTTAAACCTAATGCTTCTGACAATATGCACTGAATGTCATGCTATCAAGTCTTCTACTTTGCCTAAATCATGGCTTACTGAGTGCATACCATTTGCCAGGCTTGTACTCAGCAAAAGGAATCGAAATGACTAAAGGCAGGTGTTTTACCTTGAAGGAGTTTAATGTTAATAGGAGAACAATTAAACATTATAAAATATGGTGATACAAGTTGAGCATCCTGAATCCAAAAATCCAAAATCTGAAATGTTTCAAAATCTGAAATTTTTGGAGCACTGACATGATGCTCATTGGAAAGGAAATGCTCATTGAAGTATTTTGGGTTTTAGATTTTCAGATTTGGGATGTTCAGCCAGTAAGCATATAATGCAAATATTCCAAAATCCTAAAAAATCCAAAATTGAAAATACTTCTGGTCTCAAGCATTTCGGATAAGGGATATTTAACCTATAGTTATCTGTGCAAGGTCAAAAAAGAACCTGGGAAGGCCCTGTGGTTTTGGAAGAGTACTTTTGAATTGGAGAGTACTAGCTATAGTTTTGGCCTGAGTAAAGCTTTGTTATTATCCTTCAGTTGTTAAATAATGATAAAAATGAATGTATATTCAAACATGTTGCAATAGGGTTTAGGAGGACATCTTACTAAAGACTCTAGTGGATCCAGGGAAAATTAATAAATAGTTGTTATCTGTTTTAAATATAACTGCTGTATTTCTGGTAGCTTTATTTATTTATTTTTTGGAAGAATTTTAAACAAACATAACATTTGGAAAAACAGCATACATAGGACTTCTATATGTTCATTTTCCACATTTAAAAGTTTTATCAATATTTTACTATATTTGCCTCATCTATTTTATTTTCCTTTTTTATTCTTTGCTAAAGTATTTTAAAGCAACTTCCAGACATCATGTCATTTTACCCCTACATGCCTGAATATACGTCTTTAAAACAGAAGAATACTTTCTTAGATATCCACAATTCCAACAATTGTTTAATGTTGTCCTGAGCCCCATGGAAGTGTTGGGAACTCTAATTATATATTTTGCCTTCATTTATGGTTCACCAATTTAAAGGAGGTGATAGAAAAGAAATAATTTTTATTATATGAAATTCATTGTGAAAATACAGAACTTCTTCACATTATTTTATATGTGGACTGTTTCTATACTTAAACTGAACTTGCAGTTTTTCCAGGTCTTGATTCAGGCATTTATACCAAATGATTTTTTGGCTTTTGTGAATATAGCATATAACAATTGCTTGTATATTGTGTCTGCAGTGAGTTGGAAAATATTAGTAATTTTCTGATATTATTAATTCATGATAGCTCTGTAGCACTTGCCCTACTTTCTCTCTGTTATGTGATAAGCATAGAGAATATGTAGAAGCCAGCGGAAGAGAAACATTAATAGAGGAATATTTTTCTATGAACTGCACCTCTCACATTGACACACAAATACAGATTTATATATGTAAATATAGTTATAACCAAAATGGGAAAAACCTATATTTAAAGAAATGCCGTCATTGCCTTACATGTGGTTTTATTCTTGGTGGGGGAAGACGAGAAAGTTATATAATAAGAATCATGAGAATGGTTACAGACTCACTGGTGTGCAGAGCAGGATGGCGCTGGCTTGCTGGAGCTGATTGTGCACACCTCCTTGACATCATGTTGGTGGCTTGAAATTGGCCATGATGTGTGTAATTTACACCACAGAAATCAGCAGGTGCTACAAATCACGACTCTGGCCCCTCTCAGGGAACTGGTTATTAAACATTTACCAACACACTAGTAGTTTATAGTCCGTGAAAAACTTTTTACCTGTAAAATGAGGGGCCTGAATGCTGCTTTATTGTAATGTACTCTTAATCTTTTTAAACACTGTTCACATTGCTTTCTAATCACCTCTTTAATGTGTGTAGTATTCCTTTTTGTTCTTGCTATAACTCAACATAGCTAGATATAATTAAGCATGTTATAAGTTTAATTCCCTTTTTATGATCCTGCATGACTGTGACAGATTATAACAGTGAATTCATTAGGGAAGTTGACTACTATTGCAGAGTCCTTGGTGATGGTCTCTGACTTAATAATATTTATGGGTTTAATCCCAGGACATTTTTATGAAATCCCAGAATCTCACTGTTGGAATTGATTTTTACTTTCCAATCAATGCTCTAAATCTTCTTTATGAGACCACAACAAATGGTCATCAGCTTCTCTTAGTAAAAACAAACAAAGGATCTTAAGTTACAAGGACGAAGCTGTCTCCTAAGATAGTCATTACTTTTTCATGCCCTTCTAATCCTTAGTAAGTTTTTCTTTTTATAAAGCCAAATCTGCCTGTTTGAAGGTTCCAATCTATTAACACTGTCTTCTAGGAACATGGAATACAATTGTAATTCCTTTTACACCATGTAGCACTTCACATATCTCAGAGCAATAACCATATTCTTCCCCATACCTCCATTCCTCTAACCTAAACAGTCTTCATTTCTTCTATTATTTTTTCATACCCTAGACTAAATGAGAATTAAATCCGCTTTCCTCTAAGGATTCAACTCTTATAGCTTCTTCGTAGCTGGGGTTAGCAAAACACACACACTGTTTTTGTATTATAGTAACTAGCATTTGTAATGTCCTTAAAAAAATTTTACAGAGAACTTCATATGCATATATTTGTCCTTTATAATAAATCCTTGAAGAAAAGGAAGATATTATTATGCCATTTGTAGATACGTAAATAGAGGTTGGAAAATTTGAATGCCTTGGGTAAGGACAGACATATAGAGATCAAGTAGTGGAGTTGCAATTTGAATCTAGATCTTTCTGACTGCAGAAACCCTACTAATTTATTAAACCTGGAATCTCTGGTCTTGAGACTATCTGTATAACCCCCTGGAATTAAGTAAAATTTTGTCTGCATGTGTATTTTTCTAAGTAGAGAATCTGTAGTCTAGATCAAATTCTGAAAGACTTTTCTGACACTATATAGGTTAAGAACTGTGACCACGCTGCTGGCTTCTGTGAAGGATTATCCATCACGTAATTATTTAGAGGTAGAATCTTTAATAAATAAAAGATTTGGCTTTACTGCTTCCCCACTTGTAGAGATACAACACTCATAGAGATTTATATCATTGGGCAAAGATGCCTTCTAGGCTGAACCACCCAGCTGCATTATATGAATATGTAATAAATGTCCTACAGTTTTGGATCCAACCAGATGACATATATTCAAATATGTCTATATATAGATGTCTCTCTGTGCATATATATAGAGAAAGAATAAACTTTATACTTTTACTTTTTTGTATAATATATTGTTTTCTGCTCTCAAACTTTAAAATTTACAAAGAGTTTATTGTTTGACAAGCAGTAGGAAACAAATCTGCAAAAAATAAACCTGGTTTATGGAACTTGCCTTATACTTTATGGTTACATCTCGTTTAATAATATTGCATTTTTGTCAGAGTTTAATGTGTGCTATCAATTTATTTCTCTTTGATTATTTGGAGTGAGTCTGAGTTTTTCGTTATGTAATAAGCTGAAAAGTGTTCTGAGACTCAGAAATTAGCATTAGGTTGGAGGAGTCCCATTTGAAGTGCTGAGAAGGCTAGAGTGATTGTAGATGTAGGAACATTTGTTTTTCTAGGAATGAGAAGGTGAAGGCTGTTCAGGTGCTTGACGTTTATTTTGTCTATTAAGTCAGAAACGAGATTATCTGGTAAGAGTAAGGGAGAAAGTCATGACACTGGGGTTTGAGAATGGAGAAGGGATGATACAGTTGTTTTAGACAGTGGGAGAAGGAATTATCTGGACAAATGCAGTTGACTTTTGAGGCAGTGTGGAAGGGCTCATTTTAGTTCTCCAGTGTACCCTATTTGGAGACTCTCTTCAGCAGTGCTGGGGTGTAAACACAGAGAAGGCAGGTAATCGGGCTTCTCCAGTATGGGCTTTTACTAGACTGGCAGGATAAAAGAGCAGAAAGATGAGCAAAAGGATTGGAAAGAGTGTACTTGGTGATATGCACCATGGAATATTGGTTGAATAAGGACGAAAGTAGAAAATAGAAAAGGTGATGATGAAACGGGAGAAAGAAAAAGGCACAGTAGATTGGAAAGCATGATAGGGTCAAAGAAGATTATGGGAGGAGAGTGGGAAATTTGTAGTTAGAGCAGTAATAGATGGTATTAAGATTTGGGTTGGGACTGAGGGAGTAGGTGACTGTCGCTGGTTGGATTCTCCAGAAGCAGACACTGAGGCAGAGACAAAGGTGCACGATATCTATTGAAAGTCACCATCTATGATAGGAAGTGGGGCAGGAGTAGGATTTGGCAGAGAGAGAAGTTAAATGGAAGGCGGGCTCCCCAGGGCCTCGGCCAGCGCAGCAGGGATCAGTAGAGTGGGTCTTGCTCATCTGAAATTGTCTTTCATTGGTCTGCAATAGCTGGACTTCATATTCTTGCCTATTCTGTCACTAGACGTGGGCACGCTTGGGAAGGGTGAGACCTCCAGAGAAGAAGGCTTTGCAATGAGGCTGATTGTGAAGTTGCTGACAGCTGGAGACACTGACAGCACTCCCTGCAGCTGGAAGGAAGCAACCCCTTCCTTGAAGCGGATCCTGGATGGTGGCTCTCTGTGTTCAGCACAGTGGGCGAAGTGGAATGAAGGGAGTTGTTGAGATGAGACTGTCAAAGCCCTTAGAGGCCCCTATTTTTGAAAGGCCATAAACATGAATACTGAGGTCATCCTCCTAGATGTCGGGAGAACTTCGGGGAAAAAGATCGTGAATCAGGAAGCCACGGTTAGTAGATGGTAGCAAAAGAAGATAGGGTGGCACAGCACAATGGGACAGGCTCTAACATGCTAGGATTAAAAATATATATATTATTATTCAAATGCTGGAGATGGAATTGTCTGGAAGCCGCTTTGAGCCACTACTCAGTGTGAACTGCCAGTTCTCCTGACCGTGAGAGAGGAAATAGCCAAGGAGGAAGGCCTGTGGAGCAGGCACACCAGAAGACTATTTGATGAAGATGAGAGCTTCCAAACCAGTGCCACATGATGAGAAAGAGGATGTAGAAGCAGCGCTGGAAAGCAAGTTGACATTAGCAAATCTGGCAGAGAGGTTCAGATCATTTAAGACTGCTTTGGACTTCTTTTATGACATGGACCCTCCTATGAGATGGGCACTGTGTCTAAAGCAAAAGGTGGAAGAAGGATTGGTACCATATAGAAACATTTTTAAAGAAAGGAAAAAGCAAAAAAGTCAGGCAGAAATTACGACGAATTTGTGTAAAGTCACACCAGGTGTGCCTGCCTCTCCGCCCTCCCCTTCCGCCTCCTCCGCCTCTTCTGCAGCTCCTGAGACGGCAAGACCAGCCCCTCCTGGCAGTGAAGATGATGAGGATGAAGACCTTTATGGTGATCCACTTTTGCTTAATGAATAGTAAATATACTTTCACTTCCTTATGATTTTCTTAATAATATTTTCTTGTCTCTAGCTTACTTTATTGTCAGAATACAACATATATGTAACACACAGAACATGTATTAATATTAATCAACTGTTTGTTTTTAGTAATACTTCCAGTCAACATTATAGGCTATAGTAGTTTGTTGGGATTCAGAAGATATACATGGATTTTTGACTGTGCACGCCGGGGGTCGGTATCAGTGCCTCTATACCCCAAGTTGTTCAGGAGTCAGATGTATTTTTAATTTAATCTGCCTCCTGTCTTTTTGTTTTAATCTCTCCTCAGTTCTCTTTTGCTGGGGAGGTGTTTGACTGTTGAGATAAAAAAAATATTTACATGGAAGCTGTGTTCCATGAGCCATTAATTTCTAGGCCTAAGTTGCTCTGTCTAGTATCGTCAGAGCCTTTTTTGTTGGTAACCTCTGCCTCTCTCTGCTCCCTCCTGAGTTAAATTGACAAGTACATTTTATTTGAATAAAAGCCTTGTCTATATTTTAGACTTTTGATAAACAACATTTAAAAAGCAGAATCACTAATCTTTAAAGAAATACAAAGAAAAAGTATTTTTCCAGGAAGAGGAGGTTACAGTAATTTTATATGATGTATTCAAAAAATGTTTATAAGTATCTCCTTTGTTCTGTGATTGAGTCACTGTTTTGGATCAGCCAAATGGAGTATTTATTGAATATCAATATTAGGAGTTCTGTATTTCGTGTTATCTTTGCCAATCTGTTTTCTTGAATTATTAATATTGAGCTACTTGGTATAGGAGCAATGTCATATTTTCTTTTCCAAACAACTGTAACTTCACATTTCTCCCCTGGGTTTTATTTTGCTTACATAAATTGGTTTCCAGACTCAAGAGCAGCAGTTTTATCTTGTTGGAAAGCTTTTTTATTCTTTGCTATATTTTATAACTTTGTAATTTTGGGTGTGTTCTTTTTTATATCCTAATCAGAACATGAGCTTCTTGAGGTCATGGACTATGTCTGTTGCTTACTTTTATTCCACGATGAGCCCCTTCCTAGTCACAAAGATGCTGAGTTACTGATTATAGATTACTGAATTCAATATATTCCTATTCATTGTATTTCCTCTGGCAGTGCCCTTTTGAAAACCATTGATTGGATTTGCTTACAGTTCAGATACCTGTTTTGGGATAAATAATTGAGAAACATTTTAGAATAAAATTTTACAGATCTTCCATGAATTTTTCACATTTTACTTTTCTGCATTGGGGAATTCTTCTGACAATCATGGCAGGATCTAAGATGTTTCCCACAAAAGAAAGAAAGCATAAAATAATCATAATTAGATCAGGGGAAAATGTCAGCCCAAAATGATGCCCATTATTTTTTTCTTAAAGCATAACTAATATCCCAAAGCAAAAAATACAGTTTATTCTCCTTAAAAATTTCATTAGAATTATTGCATTTCATATCTCCATGATTATAATAATTGGAATAAATTTCTACTTGATAAAAGTGCTACTATACTATCTTATGCAATATCGGAAAAATGTAAATAAAACCAATAGGAAGAATGTATTATAAAGGAAATTTTATGATCTAGGAAATCAAAATTCATAAATAGAAGGGTTTCTCATGAGCATACTCTGGTTCATTCCCCTTATTGTATTAGTAAGAAATGAAAGACTCAGGTTAAACAACTTACTTAATGCCATATCTTTGATATCAGAGTTAGAGAACTTTATTCTCCTAATATCTGATTTTGTGATCTATGTTAAGTTGCATTTTAGTACATATTATTACATTCCAGTATATCAAGGGAATTGATAACATGTAAAGCAAAGCTCTAATTCTGTTCTATGTAGTTATTATTTTTGGATTCTTTTATAGTGGTTACCCTAGTTTGGTTTACTATGCAAATTGATTAAAAACATAAAAATAGTAATAAGAATATCTGAATAGAATCCAAAGATACTTGCACTTTGAATAATTGAATTTTCAAGTGAAGTTATTTGTAGACTGTTCGGTAAAGAGAGGATTGTGTGGACAGTTCTCTTTCTGGCAGTATGACTGGACCTTCATTGATCCTTCCATGAGAAAACAAAAAATGCTCAGTAAAACATTTAGAAATGTGTTTAAATTGTTTTGATGAACTGGCAAGAAAGTTAGGATTACTGATACACAAAAGAAGATAAAACAAATAAAAGGACTATAGAGAGATACAGAGAAAGTACTAAGAGTTTTCACCCTAAGAGTATTTGCCAAACCCAAGGAATTTGCCAGGCACAGGAGAACAGGCACAAGCCCAGGATCTATCCGAGTTGGGGAGTCTGAACAGAAAGTATTCGCAGATTTCACTAAAGTGTATGGGTCATCTAAATATATCATCCCTTTGCCGTAATCTCCCCATGTTCTATAAGAGAGTGAAGGAAAATTGGCCACCTTGACAAAGAGCAAGGAGGAAAAACATCCCTGGCAAATTCATAACCAGATTTCTTGTCAAAATATACATCCTCTGGGTAGTGTGGGAAAATTTCAATGTGATAATTTGGTTCAAAATGGCTCCGAGGTTGGTAGTTCCCTTAAGTGGACTAGCAAAAACTGTTGCTAATGTTTTCTGATGGAATCTACTTTCAAACCAGACCTTCAAAAATTGCTACAGATAAATTTCTGAGGAATATGAGCTTATGTAACATGCATGCATGCACGCGTGTGCGTGTGCACACACACACATACACACATGATGCACAGGGAAAAGGGAACCAGTATTTAGCAGAGGTGAAAGACAATCAAATCAGCAAAGACTTCTGATACTAAAATTATCGGACACATAATACAGGCTTATTTTGAAATATAATTTTAATAACCTTTTGCCATAATGATTCCTGTCTTATCTATTTCTTGCCTTATTGCAGTGCATATCTATTTTTATTGGCTGCATAATATTCCATTTATATATGTATGTGTATTTGTATATCTATTTGCTTATTTAATCAATTCTCTGTTTTGCATTTTAAGTGTTTTGTTTTTTTAAAGTTTAATATGCCATTCTATGATGAACATTCTTATTACCCAATCTTAAGCTCACTCATGTTATAATTTTTTATTGAAGTTGGGAGTAAATTCCTAGAACTGGAATTTGGGGATCAAATAATCTGTAAAATGTTAACACTTTGGATATGTGTTTTACAACAGTCAAGACTGATCAAATGGCCAATAAAAACTTTGAGGGTACAGATAAGTGTGCCAGACAAATGTGGAAAAAATGGGTGTATGGCTGATTTTGAACTTACTAAATTCAATGAAGGACAGAGGTCAGGACTTGAAATGTAGAAAACGTACCTTTTTCTCTCTTGGTTGTTGTCATTATTTTGACTGTAAATAAGTAAGAGGGCTGTATTTCGGTTTGTTATCAATATAGTACTCCGTTGGGGTAAAAACAAAAAAGTATTGGAGGTTGGAGAGCTGCAGGCTAGGCAGTTTGAGTCTGGATAGACTGTAAAATACTAACTATTTTTTATCAATTATTTGCTGAGCATAGTGTATGTACAGTCCTATAATATTCTCTATATTAAAATAGGAAAAAATTATGATTTTGAGTGTTGATCATGTCATGGCTCATGTTTAGCTGGCTTGGAAGACCCATTTTAATTCTGTTAGGGTGGGGAACCTCTGGCCTCAAGGCCCCATGTGGCCCTCCGGATCCACAAGTGTGGCCCCTTGAACAAATCCAAACTTCACAGAATAAATCCCTTCATTAAAAGGATTTGTTCTGTAAAATTTGGATTTAGCTAAAAGGTCGCACTCAAGGATCCCGAAGGCCACACATGGCCCCAAGGCCACAGGTTCCCCAACCCTGCCAGCGTGCCTGGAAAGTTGACTCTTGCTAATTAAACCTAAACAGTGACTATGGGTTTGCTGGTAAAGTTATTTAAAACCACCTGTGTCGTAGTAATCCAGGTGCTTCCAGTGAGCCGTGAAATAGTGCTGTTTCCATTTGGATGCCAGCATTGATTATCTTTTTCAGTAAGCTAAATGCCACCGTGTTTTATAACCTGTATTTGACTCTGAATTTGTATTTAAGGAGCCCGCTATCTCTCTAACTTCTCTTAGTCATAGTGGGTTATTATACTTTGTACCTGTCATGTCGATCCCTTGGAAAGAATTCAGTTTCAACTTTGGGAATACTTAGATTTAAGCACATCTCTGAGTATGAAGACAATGACAGCATTTAACAATACCCTTTCTTCTATATGAATTAGTATATTTATGCACTAATCATTTGCAGTGGCCTGAGCTCCATTGTAGAGCATTTCACACATAAAATAAGATTGATGGGCTCAATGTGTTTTCATCGTGATGCTTATTCACATCTCAAATCCACCACTCAGTTGGCAAGCTGTCATTGGAGGACTCCCAACTAGCCCACCATACACGTTAGGTCAGCACTGAGATGGGTTCATCTGATTAGAGAACTTCACAGTATTCTGTTGTCCTGCCTATTACTCTTGCTTCATTGTAACAAGAATTACAGAGCAAACAGTAAAATCTAATGTAATCTGAAACTTGAATGAGGAGAGAAACCTTATTGTCTGTTTTAACCATAAGTGATAAACCAGCACAGACACTTAGTTGAAACAGTGCAGATAGCACAGATATTAATAGTTTCCCAGCTGTGCCGGGTCCCAAATGTTTCTACTCTAGCCATCCTGTGTTATATCTTGCAATGCTCAAAGGTCCTTTGACATAGACAGGGCCACCCTACAGGAGGCAGGTTGGGGAAGTAAGGCTGGTGGGAAGGGGTTCTTCTAGAGAACAAAATAATCCTACTTCCTTTGTTTTCTGCAACCCTCCCCCCCCCCCCCCATTTTCTTTCAAACAACTAGTTATTTTAAAACAAAAACCCTAGCATTAGGGTACAGCATCTTTGGAAAACAGTCTGGCAGTTCCTCAAAATTTGAAACACAGAGTTACCATATGACTTAGCAGTTACAGTTCTAGGTATGTACTGAAGAGAATTGAAAATATACATCCACACAAAACTTGTATGTGGATGTTTATAGCAGCATTGTTCATAATAGCCAAAAAGTAGAGATTCCCAAATGTTCATTAGCTGATAAATAGGTAAATGTGGTATATACGTACATTGGAGTATTATTCTGCCATAAAAAATCAAGTACTGACACATGCTGCAATATTGATGAACCTTAAAATCATGCTAAGTGAAAGAAAGGAACACGCACAAATAAGGTAGGGGACCCCAACTTACACATATGAAAATCTCTGAGTTAGATATACCCAACTAGCCACTAAAATGTAATTAATAGATTCAAGATGATTAAAACATAGGGAATCAGTTGAAGAGTGTACAGAGAAGAAAGAATCAATGCAATCTTCCTATGTAGCCTTAAAGTGAATTGGAGGATAATGTCACTAAGATAGGAATGTTCCTCAAAGATGATCAATTAAAGTTCCCTTGTGCCTTATTGATCAACAGTTTAAAAGTATGCATGCGGTGACCGTGGATCCTGTTGTAACCGGCTCGTATCTTACATCGTGCTCTTCACAGAGCATGCCATTCCACACTGCATTATGGAAACATTCGGGCCTGCTACTAATGGAGCCTCCTTTGACTTACGTGCTTGGAAGAGCTCCAGGTGGACACGTTTTACGGACGGCTCAGGATGAGCTATGACTAAACTTGAAATTTGTTGTTTCATTTTCCTTTGTTCCCTTGTTATCCCATGCTTCCAAACCTCTTTTAATTTATTGTTAGGAAGATAATTAAACTGTTTTTTTCCCCTCTTGCTTTGTTTTTTAAACCAAAAGACCATCTCCAAATAACCAGTAGATTATAAAATTCACTTGTTATGAAGAAGCTAGAAGGTATTCAATTATTGAACCACAAAGGAATATGGTCTTTATTTCTATTCTTTTTTTTTTTTTTTTTTAGGAAAAAAATATATAGTTTCTCTTAAGCTTCACTTACGTTTTTAATCAAAGAGGCTTTTTGTGTATTGGCTTGAATGACTAACTGCCTTATTTAGTGTTGATTCCATGGAAAATACAGTTTATGTATCAAACTACCACAAATTCAGAGTTTAGTGCTCCCTGTTTTAGACTTTTCCTGTATCACCATCATCTACATCATCTTATTCAACCTGCAGATTCTTTGGAAACATAAAATATTAAGCACATTGTAGGATGCATAGTTGAAAAACAATTGTTCTTGGAGAAGACAGACCGAAGTTTGAATACAGAACCTACCATATATATGTGTGACCTTGAACAAGATACTTTACACCCCTGTCTGCTGCCATGAGCCTCCTTTTTTTATCTGTATGTTAGATAACAATATTACATGGATATTGTTAGAATTAAGTGAGTTTTTTAATGTAAAGGCTCCAGCACATTACCAGTTTCCTGGTAGACATCTGATAAATAAGAATCATTTTTTCCTCCTTTTATCTTCTTTCTGTGGCCAGCATAATACTTGGCACATATCTTAATTACCCACAGTACAGTATTAGAGATACACAAGAATAAAATATAATTCAGCAAAATATTGGCAAGGCATTTATTTGTCTTATGGCAGCAATAAATAGTTTATTTCTATTTGGGAGATTGTCTTTTGTAAATAATATTGTAATCAATATACTTTTCAGCCCTTTCTTGAAACATGGATTCCATGCTGAGAAAACGTCACATAAAAACATAACTGCTATTTCTTCCTAGGTAGTTTGTGGTTAGAATTCACTTGGTCTAAAAAAGACATTCTTTGTCATCTTTTGTTTGTTCATTTTTTCGTATATTCATTCAGCAGCTATTTACTATGTGCTTATTATGTGCTAGAAAACTATTCAAAGCACAAGGGATTTACCCATGACCAAAATAGTATTATTATTAATAATTATACACTAGATAATAGTTGAGCTAGAAGATGGTCCTTTCCTTGAAGGGGCTTCTTGCCCAGATTTTCTTGCTAAGTCAGAAGCAGCTCAGGCAATACAATGCCGTCACCAGTCATGATTTGATTTGCTTGACTTTACTGTAATAGTAAACTACACGAGCAAGGATAAATATTTTACCTTTGTTTTCTTCTTGGTGTAGCAACAAACCCCAAGGTCATATATAGACCCTTGTTACAAGTTTAGTGGTGGTGTTAGCAGCAGCAACAGCTTTAAGTCATAATGATAATATATGCTTTAAGAATAGGCACTTGCTAAAGAGCTTAATCTAAAAGAACCTCTCTGGCAGGTGACAGCTGTGAATTCAGGGAATTCTTGGACCATTCAGCTGGCTCTTAGAGCCAATTAAAGAACTTATTTATTGATGCAATCAGGAATTCCATATTTATTGTGCTGCATGCATTTTCATAATCCTTAGAAAGTATTTATGAAGCAAAATATTTGCTGTAAAATAATTCACCTTTGCTGTGGTTCTTTTCTATGTGGAAAGGCCAATTTTAAAGTCAAGATACATTAAAAATGTCAGATGGGACATGCTGCTTTCTGTGGCTCAACAAAAGTCAACATCAAATTTTAAACTATTTTTATTTAAACACTTGGTACAAGGTATTCAGAATTTCAATGCCTATACCTATAGTATTGATTATTTTTAATTGAAAAATTAAGAATAGAGACAGGTTTATATCATTGTCATGCTATACATGTTCCCAGCAATTTTCTAAATATTTTACTGCAATAATATTGCCCCCCAAATATTAATAAGACAAGCGTGTTTTATTCATTTGTTATAAAGTTGGTCTCATTAATCAACTAGTACTGTGTTGCCTAAAGTAACGAGAATGACTTTCTTTGCATTTGGACCTTTTTTCCTTCCTAGTCTATGTTCCGGGGGCAGGGGGGAGGGGGAGAGAGAGTGAGAGTGTGTGTGTGTGTGTGTGTGTGTGTGCAGTAATTCTCAAGGGAAAAGGAGACAACCATTTATTTGAGATGTACCAGGTGTTGAACACTGTACTGAATGCCCTGTGTACGTTATCTCACTTAAAAATCACAAGTCTTTGAAAGAGTTGATTGCAATCCTTATTTTATAAATGGGAAAGCTGAGGGTCAGAGAATTTCAATAATTTTATCACACTTGTGCTAATGATAAGTAGCAGATCTGGGATCTGACACGAGATTATTTTGATTCTACTGTACCGAGGTCATTTCAATGAGAATATTATTTATTTCCACTTCTTTCTGGTTTTCCTTGTGTTTTATTAAGATGACCATATTCATTACAAACTACATTCAATTATAGTTGGGAAGAATCAAGGAATAAATTGAGAAGCTAATTACTGAAAAGTAAACAATTTCTAAAAGAAGGGACTAGCCTGTGAGCACTAAGATGCTGAAATTCCTGCAGTCATCGGTGGCCTTGGTGCCTGCTGCCAGTTGTCTTGGAGAACCTGTCAAACCATTGTCCTTGTTAAAAAAAATATGCAATAGTCTTCAGGTACTCCAGTAATGAGAAGAAAAAATAGGAAATATGACTGGGCATTTCTTTGCCTCCTTTTGCACAATATATTCTACTTGTGATACTGTTGTTAGTTTTCCCTTCATTCCAACCATCCATCATCAGTCAACATTTTCTCTGGTGCCCGTCACCTGGCCTCTGACAGCCACCGTTAGACTGTACGTGTAATGAGCGAAGGGGAGGGACGTCTGGCCGGTCGGTGCTCTTCTCAGATGTTCGTGACGGCAGCTCCCAGGTTGCTTGATCACAGGAAGGCATGCGAAGAAAAGTGAGTTTTGTTTCTCACCCAGAATACTGAAATGCTGGAGTAGATTTCAGAGGGTCAAGATTTACAGACCTTGTGGTTTTTGACCGTGGCCTTTACTTTTGGTTCTGGACAGCTTTATCTTCAAGAATATTTTCACTGGAGTGGTGCTGTTAATTGGTAATTGATTAAGCTACATTTGGACAACTTGTTGAAAAGAGGAAATCACGTCAATGCAGTATAGATGACACGTGGTAATGGAACTGGAAAAGTGTGTGAGGTTCCTGTAGGTGGAATTTTGGTTGGGGTTTGGGGTAGAGAGGGGGGAGTATCTTTTTTTCCTATTTCTGCCTGAACTTTACTTTTTATTTAGCTTAACTGCACTGTGTGAATCAGTAATCGTCTTTAATCATCTTTCTGTGGCTAGCAGGGGTTTCACACAAATAAAACTATTATTTAGTTTCTAGCTTCCTGCACTGTCGTCATGGCTTTATATTCACAGCCAAACCTTCCTCTCACTGGTATTTCTAGTGACTTCTGTGCTTTATTGTTGGTATTGTAGCTTATCTTTTGTTATCTTTGTTCTCTATAGTGGTGTCGTCAATAAATGTTTATTAAGCATTCCTACTACCTGCCAGGCTTTGGGGATACAGAGAATTGCTTGCATTTGTTAGATTTTTAACAATTACAAAGGGCTTCCACATATACTTTGTCATCTAATTATAATAACATTCTACCAAGTTAGGTCTTTGTTTGTTCTTCCTTCGTTCACCAAATGTATGCTTGTATAATCACTTTCCAGAAAGTTGCATCCCAGGTGGGAAAAGTTACATAAGCGTTAGAAAACACTTAACAATAATGGAAGTGACTTATGTTAAAGTTCCCACAGGTTATTTTGTATATAGTCACTGTTATGAGAATTGTGAACTTTGGAGAGGGGCATTTGATGTGGGACCTGAAGGAATGGCAGGAGGGGAGAGGGACCTTCAGATGGTAGGTAGCCCAGTGTGGCCAAGGAATAGAGGTGGACATGCATACAGTTTAGTGTGAGTGAAGGTGCTGGTTTTACTGGAGCCAGGTTAATCAGGTCTGAATTTAATTATGGACTAACTAATATGGAGTAACTTCAGAATATTTCGAAACCATTGGAAATCACCTAGTCCAACTCACACATGTCCTTAAAAGATATGTTCATATTGAGTAATTCATATATTTTTGTGTGTGTCATTTTATTTGTTCCTAGAGTGAAGAATATATCCTGGATTCTTCTACACACATCTTGGTGATTCAATTCTTACTAGATTTTATGTTCTTTTAAGGAAAAGTATTAATAAAGAAGGTATATATATATATTTTGTAACCACACTACGTGATCTTTCAAGGAGGATTTTTATTAAAGGAGTAGTATTTTTGTTCATCTTGATGCTTTCCTTTTACTTTCTTTTTAACTCAACAACAAAACTTAGGATGTTAATATCTCTGATGCAAATATAGTATTACAAGATGGATTTTTTTCAAATGAGAAAAAATAGCTTACAATTTTGAATTAAGAGCTGTGCACACCATTGTATTTTTGTTGTTGTTGTTTTTAAGAAAAACTATACTCTGATTAGTTGGTAGAAACAACTGATCCAAATGGTATTTGTCTAGACTCTGATGCCTTGGGGAAGTCTTGATGATCCAGGGTATGGATTTCTGAAGCTTCACATGTTTTTATCAATTTCCAAGATGCCTCAGAGACTGTTAAGGTAGATAAGATAATAAATCAAGTGAGATTTAGTTGTGTTTCACAACATGCAAAGAACTATAATCAGAAATAAGATTTTTAATTTAGAAGAAAGAAACCAAATATAAATATAGACTGCTAGGGTTTTGAGGAAGCCCACTAAATAGCAGCCATCTTTCTTGCTAGAGTTCTGAAACTGTTTTGAAATAATAATATAGAGAAGGTAGATGGAAAGTGAAGTACCACTCTTGTACTGATCTAAGCTAGATTGGAGGATATGACCTAGTTTGAGAGTCAAATGGGGCTTGCTAAGTGAACATCAAAAGTAGACAAATTTATTCTCTGACAAGGCAGGACCTTTAAAGCTAAACTTACACCAGACACTGCTTGCTACCTACAGGCCTTCTGGTTCCTACAGTGGAATTAGGGGATTGCTAAGCCACGTATACCCAGATTTTTCTTCCCAGTTTTTACCAAAGGCGTTACTTGACTTTCCCTGGAGTGGATAAAAGGCAGAGAGAGGCTAGGGATTACATTAATTGGACTTTATTCTAATGGAAAGAAACATGAGGAGTGGGGGGAGGGGAAGCATTTCTCCCAACATCCAAAGTTTGAACACTCTAAACTCTCTGGAGTAACGATGTGTCTTAAATCAGTGGCGTCTTAACGGCTGTCCATCGGAAAACAGTCATGAGGAATTATTGCCTCAGTCCGTGTGAGCTTGGTGGTCACGTCTTATGCCATGACCCTTCATTGTTTCAATTAATGAACCAATTAAGGACCATTTGAGGAAGCACTATGAGCCCTGGTTGGTATAGGAAAACCTTTTGATAGCATCGAGAAAGCATCAACTTAAAACTTTACAGTTTGGAATAAAATACTGGATGCATGGAGCACTCCTGTCAGAAACCCATGCTCATGGTGACACAGGATGACACTGCTTAGAAGACAAGGACATTGACAGCTGAGTCATAGTAATTCAGAAGAGCCAGACTTTGAATATTATATAGTATTAAGAATAGCTTAATGAATTTATTTTTCTTATATTTCCTTATTGAATGTGCTTGAGAGATTTATAGTAAATATCTATTTATTTAAAAAGCCAAAGGCGCTTTTCAATAAGAGAAAAATAAACATTCTAAAACAGTGGATAATTTAATTGGCAGAAAGTTTTTTCCTTAATTGTACATAAAATAATAGTGTATCTTATAATCAGTAGGGTCTTAGATTTGATGCAATATGGTCAGACTTATATGAGTCTCTGTTCCAAACATTACAACATGAGGCACCTTTGTAGGTCACTTCCTTCCCCTGAAAGTTTCATGTGCCATACAGTCCAAGGTACTGTCCAAGATAGACACTGGTCACTAGAGATCAAATTTTAACCTTAGCCTTGCACCATTGCTTTAAATATGCCATTTCACTCCAGAGTGTAAATTCTAATCCATTGTTTATTCAAGTGAAGAAGACTGGACTACGTCATTGAAACTAATTGTATAGGTATTGAAAATAATTGTTTTAATATAGATATTGAAACTAATTGTATAGATATTGAAAATAATGGTTTTACTTATGACAGTAAAGCACTCATCTAGATGGGCTTGGTTTATTTATTAAAGTTTCAATGAGCTAAACTTCCTTTTTTTTCTTTTTTTGGAAAGGGGGTCCTGATGACAACTTAATTGAAGGTGGAGGAACAAAATTTGTCTGCAAACCTGGAGCCAGAAACATTACCGTCATATTCCATCCATTACTAAGGTAAGTACTAGGATGTACTTACTCAAGATCAATATTTTCATTATTTATGCTGAGGTACTGAATGCCAATAGTTCAGTCAGCATTGAAGCAAGTCATAAAAGAAATTTGTTCCATTTTCTAGGGCCTTGCTATCAAAGTTAGTCAATAGAATAGATAATGTCAATTCCACTAAGTAGCTACTTGTTCTCAGGAGTAATAGTTCCTAATACTTTTATTAGATTTTCTTTCTTTCACATTCCCTCATTCCTGCCCCTCTCCCTCTTCCCTCGTTTTCTCTTTTTTTCCCCCAGAATATTATGGGGGTACATTTTGGTTACATATAATGCCACCCAAGCCAGGGCTACAAGCTTGCCCTTCCCCCATACAGTGCCCTCTGCATCCATTAGTTGTGAGTTTACCCACCTCCCCACTCCCTCCCACCTGACTGGCACCCAGTGAATACTGCCTCCATGTGAGCACCTTAGGGTTGATCAGTTAGTACTAATTTGATGGCGAGTACATGTGGTGCTTGTTTTTCCATTCTTGTGATACCTCACTTTGAAGGATGGGCTCAAGCTCCATCCAGGATAATATAAGAGGTACTAGTTCACCATTGTGTTTTGTAGTTGAGTAGTACTCCATGGTATACATATGCCACATTTTATTAATCTACTCATGTATTGATGGGCACTTGGGTTGTTTGCTGATCTTTGCAATTGTCAATTGTGCTGCCATAAACATTCGAGTGCAGATGTCTTTATTATAGAATCTCTTTTTCTCCTTTGGGTAGATGCCTAGTAGTGGGACATCTGGATCAAATGGTATTTCTATTTTTAACTCTTTGAGATATTTCCAAATTACTTTCCACAGAGGTTGTACTAATTTGCAGTCCCACTGCTAACATTTGTTGTTTTGGGACTTTTTGATAAAGGCCATTCTTACTGGAGTTAGGTGATATCTCATTGTGGTTTTCATTTGTATTTCTCTAATGATTAGAGATGTTGAGCATTTTTTTATGTTTGCTGGCCATTATTCTGTCTTCTTTTGAAAAGTTTCTGTTCATGTCCTTTCTCTACTTTTTGATGGGGTTTGATTTTTTCTTGTTAATTTTCTTAAGTTCTATATAGATTCTTATTTTCAGCCCTTTATGGGATGTATGGGAGAAAATATTTGCACCCTCCCTTTCTCTTTATCTCTCAGGGGTTGGCAAACTACAGCCCACTGGAGAAATCTAGCCTGCACCTGTTTTTGTAAATAGATTTTTATTGACGCACAGTCATGCTCATCTGTGTATGTATTGTCCATAACCATGTTTGTGTTACAATTACATTATTGAATCATTGCAACAAAACCCATATGGCTCACAAAGCCTAAAATATTTACTTTCTGGTCCTTTACAGGAAAAAATTGCCAACCGATAATCTATCTCTCATTTATAGTAATGACTCAGATATCCTTTGAGAATTGGCAGATCTCTGAAGAAATATGATGTACAAAAACTGAAGGACATTATATCAAATATATGGTTTTGTATATTGAAAGATAATTTGGTGGTGAATAGAGTGAACTCTATTATGATACTCTGTTTATTGTGATACTGATTGTATGAATATAAGAATCCATGGTGCTTCCATTTAAAAAATATATGAACCCTTAAATTCATTTAAATAGGTGCTTTTTGAGTGTGAGGGAAAGGGCAGTGGTGGTTCAATGGATACAAAGTTTCAATTTTATGATGAAAGCATACTAGACATCTGTTACATGATAGATAGTATGGGTATAGTTAACACCATGGCATAGTACACTTAAAAATGGTTAAGATGGTAAATTTACTGTTATATATTTTTGACCACAATTTTTAAAAGATTACTTTTTGGAACAAGATATCTAATATAATATTAATTGTATGTTTTCTCTGTAAAGAACCAGTATATATTTTGTGGTATTTTCATATTATGGACTAGAAACTCCTGGGTTCACTGAAAGTTAGGTACCTCAGAATATCACCTTAACTTTATCAGATAACTCCTGTAATATTTGATACATTTGGAATAATAGTTAAACAAATGCTACTGAATTGGCCAGAGATAATATTGTGTGTACTTTTCTAAAACATAAGCAGTTTATTACTGGAATTTTCCTACCTTCTCATTAACCAAGACCACTAAATTGATACCATTAGAACTAGTTAAATCCAAATCTCTTATTTAGATGATCTGCGTTTTGAATTATACTGGATTACTTTCCTCAATTGGTTTTAAATGCAAAAACACAAATACATAAATTAAAAAACAAAAATTTGACTTCCACACAATAAAACATTTTTAAAGAAATGTTATTAACTTTAAGAAATCTGTTTTAGCAAACATTTGTAGCAAATAAAGTCATTTAATTTAAGAATCATGGGAGCAAGAGAATTAAGACTATTTCTCTATGCATTTAGTTTATATATATATGACATATAATATGTAAATTATAACAGAATTTCTAGATTAAATAACATGCTCATATATATCAACTGACTGATAATTAGTTTAGTATTCACTGTCTTCTCAACTACAATTGATTTCTACTTAATTACTGTTGCTAATTGTTAAGGAAACAAAAAAATACTTTAATCATTATAGGCATTTTCTAACCTAGATTTAATGCCATACTTTACTGCTAAGTTATGCTATAGCTTAGATGAATGGAATCTTCATGCTTACATTTGTTTTCAAGTATAGAAGAAAACCTTGAGAAGCTATTTAGTAATGTTATCAATAATCACTTTGCAAGAGATTTTTCCTAGAACAGATTTTTTCTTTTTGAATATGAAGTTAGGAGAATGAAATATCTATCTATATTTATATATAGATATATGCATATATAAAACATATATGTGCTAGCACTTATTTCACACTTAAAATGTATTTCTTGTAAAGGACTGGCAGAGTTTAATGTATTATGGTTCTTGAGAGTTATTTTTAAACGTTATTAAATATAAATTCTGCTTTGCTAGATGGTTGTTTTAAGGCTTGATGGTACTCCCACTGGTTTTACTCAATTGTTTGGTCTCTACTTCCATTCAGAATTTTAATTTATTATTGATAAGAACTGGAGAAAGTTTGTTGCCTGATATAGCTTATCATTCATTCTTTCTCTGTGTCTCTCTTAATGGAAGTCACAAGAATGTTATGTGGTCTGCAAGGTAAGTTAATTCCTTGATAAGCAGATGACCATTATAGATTTTAAATTAGCCCTTGGCCCAAATTGCCACCTTGCTTCTCAAACCCATTTTAGAGTCCTATTTGAAAACTCATAATGGGCTTGTGAAACTTCAAATGACTAAGGTCTTTTAGTATTTTTTACTTTTTTTGAGTTTTTGCACTTCAGCATTTGTTGAGTGTTTGATTTATTATTTCTTCTTAAACTTATGAGTTTAATTTTATAATTAGAAGAATCAGTGTGCAGTTTCATACTAGTGTATTTTATTATTACTATTATCATTTAAAATTTTTCTTATTTTTCCTTTAGTCATTCAATTACTCACACTAAACAAATGTTTGTCGAATACTTAGATGCATGTTTTCCCTTCTCCAAGTTAGATGTGGACTCTTGTTTAGAGACAGTTACTCTTACTTTTATGGGATTATTTAAACAAAATTGTATAGCTATGTTTTCTATCTTTTGGAATGCTAATTGCTTTTAGTTCAAAGTGAATGTGATTTAGCCTTCTATTAATATTTTACAAATGATATAGCATGATGGGAGAGGCAGTGTGGAAGAATGAAAGAGAAAAAGAACAAGATTTGAAATTTAAAATGAAAACCACAGCAAGGTATCTTGGCTCAAGTCTAGGCTTCTTTGCTTCACTTTTACCCATTGATTAGTTATTGGACTCTGATTCTATGCCAGGTCCTTGGGTAACAAAATAATAAGATCATATCCTTATCTACAAGGCACTCTCTTGATAGCTGCCTGGCTAGCAAAAATTAAGAAGCCTGAAAACACCAAATATTATAGAGGACGTGGATCACTGGGATCTCTTATATCTTGTGGGAAGATGTAAATTGGTTCAGGCTCTCTTGAAACCAGTTTGACATTTCTTGGGAAATCACATATCCTGTTACTCGACAATTCCCCTTCCTCATGCTCTTCTGGAATGTGTTTCTACTTACATCATGTGACGCGTATTATTTTCCCATGCTAATTTGCCAAACTCTCTTTCTAATTAATTGTAATAATTATTCTTTATTTTTATAACTTACATCACATGAAAAATACGTTCGGAAGGAACTTAGCACAAGTTGACTTTTTATCACATGTCAACACCTATTTAAACATTCATATGTCATTTTTTTCTTACACTTTCTTGGTGAACTCAAGTTGTTTTTTCACTGAAAGGGAGAAACACCATTCATTTTCCTTTGCTACTCTTTCCCTACATCTAGCACCACTGGAACTCTGTCTTCCTGAAACTTTGCATACGGCTTTCCATAATTTTCATTCAACTGGCAGTGTATTCTTTGCAGTCTAGAGGGTTGTCTATGCTGAACGTTCTTAACCACCCTTCTAAGAAACCAGAGCATATTCCCGTTATGCTGTTTTATATATTCCCAGCAGTCGTTTTGTACTGTCCTCTCATAAAATTATTGTACAAGGTCCTCAGTTCTGGTTATCTTGCAAATTTATTTTTGTACTGTCCTCGTAACTACTGCAGTCTCATCGCTAGGAAATCTCACAGGATGTTGGAGGCAAATGTACTGATTTTCAATTTGTTCACTCCCCATTAACTCTGCTGGCCCCAATCATTGTTTATTTGATGCTTTTCCTCACACTTCTCTTTCTGGTCAAGCATGTCTTTTAGAGCGTGAATTTCTAGAAAAACGGGGTATACTATTATCTTGCTTGCATTACTCTTCGCCTATCGAGACATTAAACCCTTAATGAAGGCTTTTGATAATAAGAGGTCATCTAATCAATTGTTCTGCCTGTGGGTCTCAGTGAACAAAAACATATTAAAACAAATAGGTTTCCAGCCACACTCACATTCTTAAATATTTTTCCCAAAATATAGACCGTGAAAATGATATGATGAATGCCTTTTTCCCGCATCAGCATGTTTGCTATTTTTCAGCTTTCTCTGGAAATCTGTAAGGGACGTGAATGGATTTATTCTGATAAATAATATTTATTTTATGGGCCTTTAATTTGTTGAAGACAAGGAAGATATGTTATGGTGAAGTTTGAATGGCATTATTTCCCTTCTTTTGTGTAGGTCTGACATGCTTTTAGGTTTTTTTCCAAGAATTATTATTTTTGAGTAATTACATCATGGTAATTATTAACTGTGATCTAAATATAAATAAACTTTTGGCAATGAAGTACATTTTATTGTGATATCAACCACAGTTTAGCACAGAGCGACACTTTGTATTACAATTAGTATATCATGTAGTCATTTCAGGAAATTCGAAATTACTTTATGGTTGCCTTTTGTGGGATTTGTGGAGGAAGGAGTGAGAATTTATTTTTCCCTTTGTTTTTGTATTCATTTCTTATTACTGTTTATCCTCTAATAATCTAAAGACAGATAATTTATTGTGCCTTAGATTTGTTAGTGCAGTTCCTTCATATTGCAAAACACAAATGAGAACAAAAATGAATCCTTTGGAAATCTAAATTTTTGCATTTGACTAAAGTACTATGTACTATTCAGAAACTAATGTTTTTTGTTTGTTTGTTTGTTTACTGGTCCAATAAGGCACATGGGTGGGATGGTTGCTAAATGAAAACAAAGTTGTGACTTTGACTATGTTGTGTTCACCACGTCAAAACAGCAGGTGAAATCATCAAAGAAGGGTGGTGGGATTTCATGCAGCCCAGGATTGCTGTAGAAACAAAATGCCAAGTCCTAGTTAGCTAGGACATGAGTTAAGAATGAGGGCACACTGAGCCCAAGCAGACCTCTCTGTGTCCTCACGTGGCCTCCTCTGGGCCCTGGGTGAGAGAGAGCTCTCTGGTGTCTTCATCTTCTAAGGACTTCAGATCTGTGAGGTCAGGGCCCACACTCATGACCTCATCTATCCTTACTTACCTCCTGTGGAGCATATACTTTAAATTTCACAATTAGAACAAACTGCTAATTAATGTGGCAAACAGTTAATTTAATCATTCTTTTAGCACGGGAGCCCTTGTTTCAGTTGGAAAGGAGTTTTGTGTATTGTATGAGAGAGAGGCTACACAACTGAAAGTGAAGATAGGTAGGAGTGAACACATTCATAGCTCACTGCAATCTCAAACTCCTGGGCTCCAGCAATTCTCCTGGCTCAGCCTCTGGAGTAGCTGGGACTACAGGCATGCGCCACCAAGCTGGCTAATTTTTTTATTTTCTATAGAGATGGGGTCTCTCTATGTTGCCCAGGCTGGTCTCAAACTCCTGGCCTCGGGTGATCCTCTGGCCTCAGCCTCCCACAGTGCTAGGATTACAGGTGTGAGCCACTGTGGCTGGCCCTAATTTTTTTTTAATTTATTTAAATTTTTAATTATTATGGGTACATAATAGTTGTATTATTGATGGGGTACATGTAAGGTTTCTATACAGGCATACAATGTGTAAAAATAAAATCAAGGTAATTGGAGTATGCATCACCTTAAGCATTTATCATTTCTTTGTGTTAGGAGCATTCTAATTCTATTCTTTTAGTCATTTTAAAATATATGATAACTTATTGTTGACAATAGTCACCCTGTTGTGCTATCAAATACTATTCATAGAGCTAATTCATTCTATCAAACTCTATTTTTGGACCCATTAACCATTGCCACTTTATCACCCGCTCCCCACTACCCTTCCCAGTCTCTGGTAACCATCTGGTAACCATTCTACCCTCTGTCTCCCTGAGAGCAATTGTTTTAATTTTTAGCTCCCACATAATGAGTTGAGAGCATGTAAGATTTGTCTTTCTGTGGTTGGCTTGTTTCACTTAATATTCTCCAGTTCCATACATGTTTTGCAAATGACAGGATTTCATTCTTTTTTATGGCTAAATAATATTCCATTGTGTGTATGTACCATATTTCCTTTATTCATTCATCCATTAGTGGACACTTAGGGTAATTCCAAATCTTGGCTATTCAGTGCTGCAATAAACATGAAAATGCAGATATCTCTTCAATATACTAATTTCGTTTCTTTTGGATATATACCTACCAGTAGGATTACTGGATCATATGGTAGTTCTATTTTTAGTTTTTTGAGGGACCTCCATACTGTTCTTCATAGTGACTATATTAATTTATATTCCCACCAACAGTGTACGAGGGTTCCCCTTCCTCCCCATCCTTGCCCACATTCATTATTGCCTGTCTTTTGGATAAAAGCCATTTTAAATGGGGTGAGATATCATCTCCTTATAGTTTTGGTTTGTATTTCTCTGATGACTAATGATGTTGAGCATTTTTTCATATACTTGTTGGCCATTTATATCTTTTTTTGAGAAACATCTGTTCAGATATTTTGCCCTTTTTTATTAAAAATGAGCATTTTTCACTGTCATTAGACATACTTTGTTAATATTAGACAGCAATTAAAATCTCCTAGGGTAGAGAAAAAAATGAAATATTTATTGGTCAGTAAGGGGAATGCTGGCATCTAGGTTAGTTAAGAAAATGAAACTTTTTTGGCAACTTGGACTTTTAGTGATGGACAGTTATAGTCTTAAGACAACTAGCGGTAAGAAAAACAAGTAGTTGCAATTCTATCATCTGATATACAGAGTAGAATAACTTCTAAAAATTATTCTTGTTAGTGGTAGAAACTGCCAGTTTGTAGCAGTATAGAGAACCATTTCAGAGTTACTCGTGGCCTATTTATGAAATAGCTTTGAAATGCCTATGATTGAGAGGTACTTAAAGTTAGGAGGACAGAAAGTAGCTGAAACCAAACCTGGACCAATGAGAGACTCCAAAAGTGATTATGCTGTTAATATAGTAATTTTTGTTTCTAAAAATGATATTCCAAAGTAAATGACAATTGTGATTAAGATTTTTTTAATATTTTATACTTTTTGCTTCGTTAATTATAGTGCTCATAATATCACATTGCCAATATTTCTAGGTCAAAGGTGTATATAATTCACTATTATAATTAAGCAAAAGAAAATTCATTCATCCATTTAACAAAATTTATTGAGCATTTACTTTGTGCCAAGTCCTCTTCACCTAATGATTAGCAAGTCTCTGTCCTTGTAGAATTTAGTGTCGTGGAAAAGTCAGACAATAAATGAGTAAACTAATACACTTGGAAAACAGTATCAGGTAGTGATAGGTTTATGACGATCAACAGGGAAGAACTGGGAATTTGATAGCAACTGTTGGTGGGACCAGGGCACTGTGTTAGGGTGAACTAAGAAGGCCTTCTGAGATCATTGGATTAGATTGGAAAATGAAGTGGGGGAGGAGTCCATATGAATATCCAGGAGAGAATGACGTGGGCAGAGGAAGTGGTACATGAAAAGGAAGAAGATGAGTATGTCCAAGGAACAGCAAAAATACTTATGAATAAGGGTGTGCACTGTAGGGGTTGTTGCAGGATACAGAACTTGTACTCAAGATAAACAAGATAAAATGGTGTCCCTTTTGCTTAAACAACAAGGAGGGCATTATATTCAGATTTATGAGAAACTTTTGGGACTAGACCTGAAACTTTTAAAGGCTCTGAAGGCTTTGAGAGAGCCTGATAATATTGGCTATCAGGAAATTATTTTCTAAGATTTCATTTTACTAGATGAAGGCATTCAGAAACTACTGTTTTTAATGGTGAAGTCATTACCACTACTCTGTTCACTGTAGTGAAAATCCTCCGTCCTTCCTAATAATTATATATCCAGAAATAGAAAGTAAATCTTTGATAAAGCCCACGTTGAGAGTATTGGGCAAATGTTATTATGACATTAGCCTACCAAGATGTTAAGGAGGTATCCTGTGTGGCATTTCAGATATATGAGAGTTTTTAAAGTATAGTTGTAGCTGAACTCTATTGTTTCCTCCTAAAGAAATTGTGTGGTCTGGTAGGCTACATTGCAGAAGGCATGGTTTTTTGTTTGTTTGTTTGTTGCTTTTGTTTCTTTTTAAAATAATTTGCCAACAAATCTATCAGTTTATTTAGAGAATAATTCTGGGATAATCACTTAAGTACTTATGAATTCCATATATTAGTCTAAACTTGGTCAAGTACAAAAGGTCTTTTCAGCTTTTTCTGGCACTGACTCTTGCTCACGAATGAATGAATTTGGTCAGACCATTTTAGGTCTTCAGAACTCCAAATCTGCATTCCTGTAACATCTTGGGATCTTGCCCTTTCTTATTATTTCCTTTTTCAAATGCTTTCCTAGCACTGCTTCCACAGTGAAGGGGGAATTATGGTTCTATATGAATGGAATAGGCAATAAATATTTGCTAAAGAATTAATAAATAAGTTATAGGAGTGTTTAGTATATATTTGTTGATTTGAAGCTAATGCTTTTTTACTAGTATGAATAAAAATATAAGGGAAAATATTTTTTCTTTAGTAATAACATTGAAATAGATCAGTCTGTCTTTCATACCCAGAAATGGTATATGCTGTTTTTTAAAAAATATCTTTTTACCTCTGTTGTAACTAGGAAGTATATGTTATAGGATAAAATATAGAAATATAAATGTGGTTTTAGAAATTTACTTTTTTTACAGCATTGATTGTAAACTATCACTACTCTTTGTAACAAACTCATTTTGGTTTTCGTAGTTGTTTATTAGAAACTTAGATACTTTTTCCTTTCACTTTTTTCCTCTTATTGCTACACTGAAAGCTTGTGGTTGAATAAAGTAACTTTTGCCCTATCATTCTCTCATGAATTGTAGAAGCCCCTTCCAAGATTATAAAATCTATTCTAATAGAAAAGACCTTATACTTTAAAATCTTTATTTGGCCTCTTATTTGTTCATGTTGGATTTTTTTCACTTTTATTTACAAAGTGTACAATAGCTCCTGGATCATTTCTTGATATTGGATATATATACATAGATGTACATAGATATGTGGGTGGGAACCTTGACTGGTTCTCCATTTTAATTAGTAATATAAAACTGCCAGTTGTGATCAAGTTGAATATTTAGATTAAGCATGAATGTCACAAGTTGAAATAATTCTTCCTTATTTCTTTTTCTGATATTTTTATCTTTGAGAAATGCAGGAAAGTTGTCCTACTCATGTCAGTTTGATGTGTACATTGATATCTGGCAGAATGTTATTCTGAGTGTTCATAGGTATGTGATATTTTTATACAGATACATGTTTGTTCTTAATGAGCTAAAGCTTATGTAGACATTTTGAAAGATGTTGGTGATTAGACAGCCTAGCAAATAACATTGTGGATCATACATTATTCATGCATGGAAGGAAATGTGGCCACCTTGTTGCATTTTTATGAAACACAACAGTTTTTTTTTTTTTACTGTCCTCAGAATTATGAAAAATATTGCTATGTTTTCAGTCTGTTTGACCTATGAGGCCTGTGAAGCACTGAGTGGTGGTATGTTTAGATTTCAAACCCTACATTTGAGTAACTTCTTTTGAATTTATATGATAAATGTTAAATGCTGTTAATCTTCAAACCAACCAAATAACTTTTGGAGATTAAAAAAATTTTATTCTAAGCTTTTTTTTTACTTTTGTATTTTCAAAATGTGTTGTATGATATATGGCTTCACATTGATCACAACTAACTGGCAGTTTTACTAATTAAAATGGAGAGCCAGGCAGGTTCCAACCCACATATCTATGACATTTCAACTACACCAAAAGAGGTGGGACATGGCAATCTAGTGAAAAAGGATAGGCCATTTCTTATGAGAAACAGTGAGAAAAACTACAAATGTTAGTGAAAAACATAAGTTTTGATATCTATTTACATCCATATGGAAAGATCCCTTAAAAGAGATAAAGCAATTTTTTTTTCTGTGTTACTTCTTAAGTCTGTATTAGAGCTAGTTGATTTAATGTTAAAGAGATTTCTAATCTACACAATGAAAATATTTTACTGAATAAGGCAACAGATACAGGAAAGCTTTCCTTGGAAGGTAATATCCTTCACGGAGATGCTTAACCAGAAGCTGAATTCAAGATGCAGTTAACTGGCTGTCGAACTGTCAGGTCTTCTTTTTAAATCTGTGATTGTAGCTCTTTCTAATGTACTGTGCAACTTCAGAGCTCTGGGTAGATATTATATGTTTCTTCCAGTCTTGCTCATTTGGGTTACTTTTTTATTCTTCCTGTTTAATGCTGATGGTTATAATTGGAAGGGTCAAGGAGTATAGTTGACTTAGGTGTCATTTCAGCATTGACTTTTTCTTTCCAGCATGAGAGAGGAAACCCGGGTCATGGCTGTGTCTAGAGCAGTTAGAGGGACTCCACCCCTCCCCACCATACAGTTCCTTTTGTCCTCTTTCCTTTTTCCTTCTCTGCTCCTGTTTTGGTATTTGTTTTTTTCCTGTCCAGTAACTGGTACATATAATTACAGACCTCTTTCAGTGACTCTTAAGGCAAATAGAAAGCTGGCTTTCTTCTGCTGTAAAAGCTAATATGGGACTAAAACTGCATTTCCAAATAAACCGAAAATCAGCATGACTTTGCTGCAGTGATTTTGACCTAGACTTAAGCTGATATAGTAGATGCAGTTTTTTTCTCTTTGTCAATTTCATTTTATTATTATCAATTAACATATTAGAAGCTTACACATAAAAGACTGTAGAAAAGACTCTTTTTGGTAAAAAATGTTTAAATAATTTATATGCTCCTTTTTATGTATTCTGAACATGTATTTTTCTTTTGGACTGCAATAACCAAAATATGCTTATTCAGCATTCAATGAACTATGTTTATGTCCAGCCACAGGCCCATTTACATCTGATTTTGAAATCTAAATTGATAATGTAATTTGGTATTAAAAATAACGTAGTCATACCTAGAGGAAAAACACAGTCTCTCCCTTTAATAACTCATATTCCTTTGACTGTTGGCGATGCATTTTTTCTTTGTATGATTCGGAAATTATTTTACCATTCCCCTTGCTGCTCAGAACACACACACACACACACACACACACACACTCTCTCTCTCTCTCTCACTTCTATTCACTTTGTTCTCTTGTTTCAGCTTTGCATACTTTGTTAGTAGGCCCTCTGTATAAAAGGCTCTCTTCCTTGTTCATTTTCAACTTTTTTACTTTCATTAATTGTCATTTGAACATTAATATTGCATACTATGTTTTTTGTAAACATGTCATGCTACAATTTTTCATTTCACAGTCAAGAAATCTTTTTTAATTTTCCTTTTGTAGTTAAGCAAAAAGAAATCCCAAAATAAGCAACAATATTTTCACAAGACTTTGTTATTTAACAAGTGAGAAAGGGAAGTTCTTTGATTCAAGCAAGACAAGTGAGAACAGCCAGTTAGAAGGAAGAGTAGAGATGGAAGCATCATAAAAGATTTAGTTTTTACTTACCTTAATTTCATTTTTTTGGTAAGAGCAGTGGTTTTAAGCTTGGAAATGCTGGGTCTGTCCTGCCTTTTGTTTTGTACTTGACACAGATACTGGTATTTTTGATGGCCTCATAGTTTTCATTAGTTGTAGAAGAATAGTAATTTTTGGCAATTTCTATTTTTAAACTCAATGAGCATTCTTTAAAGCCTATTCCTGTAAACTACCACATTGTAAGTAAGTGAGAAACTATTTGTTAATGGCAAGAAGAAAAAATGTAATGTCAGAAAGTTTCTAGGATCCCACCATTTAGTGAAGGAATGTGGAAGTATGTTGCTTAATTGGACTCTGAATTCAGAATTCATAAGTTTTAAAAAATCTAATCTATTTTTTCTTTGTATTGAGACATAATATACATACATTAATGTGTGCAAATCTTTACATACATTTACATATGTTTATTTGCATTTTTACATATGTATGCAGAGGTGTAACTATGACTCAGACTAAGGTATTGATGTATCTGATCTTGAACAGATCAGAACATTGATATATAAATCATTTTCAGCGCCCCAGAAGACTTGCCTATATTGACAGTCAATAACCTTCCCTATGAGGTAACCATTATTGTGATTTCTATCATTATAGGTAGATTGATTTTGCCTATGATTGAACTTTATATAAATGGAGTCATATAATATGTCCTCTTTGGTGTATGGCTTCTTTGTGCAACATGATGTCTGTGTGAGTCATCCATATTATTGGGAGTAGCAATAGTCATTGGTTTCTTTATCTAAGTCATTGTGTCAGTATACTATTGAAATTTGCAATTATAAAAACATAATATTCAATTATAAAAACATAATATTCAATTATTATAAAAATAAATAGAATAAAAGAACTTTTAGGATCTTATGGTCCAAAAAACTGCTTACAATTTAAACTTCTTTAAACAATCTTTCAAGAAATCTTTTGATTTCCCATCTTGTGGGGCCAAGGAGCCTCTCAGTTAGTAAGAGATCTTGGGGACTGGAGCAGTGTCCCCAAAGGGCAATGAGCCAGGGTATCCAGAAGCCTGATTCTCTACATGGTCAATATAGATTGTGTCCTACAGCCTTGGGAGTAAGAGCCAGGGAAGCTAAAATTAATTGACTCTGCATTTCCTAAACTTCAGGATTTATGAACAAGTCAATGGAAAATAATTGGCAACTAATATGAATTGCTAGTTTTATTAAAGAAAAGGAATTTCAAAACTGAGAAAATTTTATCTTACAATTAATAACCATCCTTTTAAGAAAAGATAGTTGGCAACTTTAAATCAAAATTCTCTCTCTTTTTTTTTTTTTTTTTTTTCATTAGGAGACAGAATCTTACTATGTTGCCCAGGCTGGAGTGCAGTGGCTATTCACGGGCACGATCATAGCACATTACATGCTCAAACTCCTGAGCTCAAGCAGTTCTCCGACCTCAACCTTATGAGTAGCTGGGAGCATAGGTGTGCTGCACCACTGTGCCTGACTTAAACCACCATTCTTAAGCAAACATCAGTATGTAGGCTAGTTTTTGGAAAGAGTAAATTCAGTCCAAGAAGGGAAGAAGATTGACATGAGGGATTAACCAAGAGACAGATATAGGACTATCTCGGGAAGAAATGAGCAGGCAAGGACCCAACTGAGAAACTCAAATGGAGTTGTAGTCAGTACGGAATTTACTTTTATTGACTATGAATCACCTGGTTTTGTCCATAACAGGCAATCAGTAAAAATGTTTTGAGTAAATGAACAAAAGAATCACAGGTAAGTGGTGAGGGCAGTTTTAAATGTGCAAAGTAAACTTGGTAGATATTGAATATTCTTTCAATATGTCTTTGAAATCTTACATAATTCTTGCATAACAAAAGGTATGTGTTTTTAACCTCATTGTACTATCCTGGGCCTAAATACTCATTGCCTTCACTTTAGCCAGTTGGTTATTAGGATATATTATATTTGTACAGTCACATTTGTCACAGCCACTTTGTTTTCTGAGTTTTAGTACTTCTGTAGCCACTCTTGGTGGCTGCTAGGATCACTGTCAGCTGCAGTGCCATGTCGGCCACCTGGTGCTCTCTCTGTCCCCTGTGCTCAGGGTGCTGGCATCATGAAGCCATCAATATCTTGTTTGCATATTCTGCTTATTTTTGCTTTTTGCGTCTGTGTGAAAAATGGTGGAAAAATTTTAAAATGTAAGAGTAGAAAATAAGAATAGCAAAGAAAATTGTATGAAAATAGGCCACTAAATCCATGCTTTAGAATGAAATGCTGAACAGGTTTGATAAGAGGTGCATCAATGCTCAAAAATGCATCTAAGTGAATCTATAGTTCTTTCTTATTTTGAAGCTTTTAAGAAAATTGAAACGAGGATGTCACTGAAGAATGAAAAGGAATCAACATCCTTTTCTAAAAGTTGGAAGTCCCTCTGCTTTATAAGCCTTAACTCATTACATTTTCTTTTTCACGTGTTTTTGATTGACATGTTGATTTTCAAGATGCGACTCCAACATTCAATGGAAGTTGACTATACTTAAACTGAATTTTGGGGGAAAATTCTTCAATTTAGTCATATTTTATGTCATTTTTTTCTCCCCCCCCCCCCCCAGCAAATATTCATCGAGTGCTTACTATGTGCCCGACACTGTCCTGGTCTTGATGGAGCCTATGTTCTTAATTAGGGCATTGTGGTAATTTGAGAATAAAAGAAAATCCACGATCAAAAGTTCATCATTTCACCAGTGCTGAATTTCTTTCATTTTCTTTCTTTACCCTTAGAAACGTATTTTTTACGGAGGCACATCTCTTTTTGTGCCTTTCATTTTTCAGGGGCAGTTCCGTCTCTGGTCTTAATCCCACTTCCCTTCATCCCCTTTGGGATCCAGACCAAAGAAATCTTGGAGTCCACCTAGAACATCCTTGTCCCCACCACCCCACACATCCAGCGTCAGTGATTTCTGCCAGTGCTACTTCATAAATATGTCTCAAATCCATCTGTTCCTTTCTTTGCACACCTGTTGCCATTGCTTTAGACTCTCAGCTTCCTAATTGGTTTCCATTACTCTAAACCCAAACTTCTCTAATCCCGCTTGTGTACCTCTGCCAGAGTGGTCACACTGCTCCCCTCCTTCTTTGTGATTTCTTATTCCCTACCCACAAAGTCTGAATTCCTTTTTGTGGAATAGAAGGCCTGATTCTCTGATCTTATGCACCCTGTTCTCATGCCCACCTTATATACTCTACACCCACAAATTCAGTACAATGACCACATATTTATTTTATAATCATAAAAATAGTTAGAGAGACCAGCCTATAAGGCTATGATCTACCAAAATGTAAATAATAAAAACTTTATTACTATGATTATGATCTTTACATAAATGCATGAAGTATATAATAGTATTAATAGCTAACATTTAAATAGCAATTTACAAAATACTTTCAAAATTCTTTGTCTTATTTGGTCCTCATACCAGCCCTAAGAAATAGTTTGAAGGGGTCATATTATTATTCTTATTTCATGGATGAGGCTTGGGCATTCAGTTTCTTGTTCAAAGTGACACAGTATTGGAGGGAAGAATTAAAACCTATGGATCTGATTCTAAATCCCATGTTTTCTGCACTGTGCTGGATTTGCCGCCCAGGCACGAAGAGAGCCATTCCAGGATACTCCACAAGACGATTCAGGGATCCAGGCCACCTCCGTTATGTGGCTCCTCTCACAGCTAGACCCTAGGAGTCTATCCTTTTAGTAAGTTAATGAGAAAGACAGTATTAAAGGACTCTCTTTTAAACATCATTTCTTTCATTTTCCTGTATTCTTACTGTAGTCTATTTAACCATCCTAAACTATCTGGAGTCCCGTAAACACAGTACTCTGACATGCCTGTATTCCTTTGCATGTGTTTTCTTTGCTCTAATGGATGCCCTTTTCACCTGGTGAATTTCTACTCATCCCTCAGCATCCTCTTTTCTGGGAAACCTTTTGACACCTCTCTCACACTTCCTCTTCTCTCACGGGTTTCTTTCCTTTTCCTCTGTGCCCTTGTAGGACCTAGCATATAATGATTACCTAAGTATTTGTTCTCATTTGCTTCTCCCTCATAAAGAAGGTGCTAGTGACCACTTTTTAATTGGCTTCACATGCCTAGAACTTTGATGATGTTAAGCACACACTAGATCCACAAGAAATATTTGGGGAATCAATAATATGAATTTTGCCTGGAGAGTAACATCATGTAGTTCTCACTGTCAGAACCAAGATAATGAGAACAGACGGCTGGTTGTCAGGTGCCCACGCACACTTCAGGGTTCAGGTTTTATGCTCCTGTGTGCCTTAGGGTCATTGCCCCCCAAAACAGATTTGCATCCAGTTTTCCTTCTTGGGGTTGCTTTTGAAATCCAAAGAGACAGATTATAAATATACATTTTCAAATGTTTTTCATGGTTAAGTTATTTAAAGGGGAATATTTCTTATTTAGGTCCTTGTGAAAATGAGGATGAAGCAGAGAGAAAGTCACTTCTTTTGCTGTCTTTAGTGCTGTATGTTAGCTGACAGGCTGCCTGTGTTTGATTAAAAATGATAGTCTGTAAACTCTTTAAGTTAGACCATTAATTTCCCATGACAGCACATGAAGCTTCTCCTCTTCTTCCCTCCCCAAAGCAAAAACACACATATCAGAGGGACCTCTTCTGTGAGACATTTGTTTAAGGTTGCCTGTCAGAAAAGGTGCTACAACAAGTCACTCAGGTTTGAAGTTTGCAAACATACTTCCACCCTACTGAACATCACAAAGGCTGTCAAAAATTTCATTTTCCTGTATTTTCTCTTCTCTGTAGAAGGAAAACCATTATAGATGTAAATGTTAGATTTTGTCATCAGCTTTGGAGCTTCTGCAGGAAGTTTTATTCATAGTTTGAATCGAGGAGAGGAGGGAAGCCTCTGCTGACACTTTGGAAACTTTTCCAGCATTTTGTGTGAGCTTTATAGTTTACTGTTCTACTAGGTACTCGCTATTTTTTCTTCAAAATATTAGTTATATCTCTTGCTCTGTGTTTCTGTCTTCTCTGAAAAGGAAAGTGTTAGCTTTTCTAAATGGCCTTGCTACTTCTAAAATTTCTCTTAATTTTTCCTTTTAGTTTCTTCTTGGTCTTCGGTATGCTTTCTACCAACCCCACTTTTGGGAATTATTATATATGTACTTACTTGGGAGTTGGATGAAATACGTGTATGTGTGCTATGCACATTTCAGACATTATTTTATCTGGTGGATGATGAATACTACGAGAGAAACCAGTTGCTCTTCAAAATATAATTAGCTAACCCGGCCCTGGAGAAGTTTGCATTTGGTTGTGACAAAGCTAGTGGTATGCCCTCTGCAAAGAAGAGAAGGGGAAGATGGATGCATTTCTAATGCAATCAGGAAGCTCCTCTGTAATTTAAATATATTAGCATATTCTAAGAAACCCTGGTATTTGAATGTCCTAAAGTCTTTCCCAAACAAACATGATTGAATTACTTGAAGGAGCACATTAAGGCATGATCGTTAATGGGTCAACCTTGTCTATACTCATTATCACAGCCAACTCCTGGAAAACCATCACGGAAGCCATAAGGAATCAGACTATTGATACAATCCTAATGATTTGACTTGCATTGCTCATATCCAATTTGCCACCAAATGTTTGATGCCATGCATACATTGAATTTCTCAACGTTAATGTTGTTTCCTACTTGTACCTAGAAATAGTAATGAGCACACATCTTGGATCCTTGCCTTTGGGATTATATATAAGAAAGTAAACAATAGTTTCCAAACGTTCTGAAGTCTAGGGATGTTAGGGTAATGTGACGTGGAACTAATTGTCTACGTGTGCATTCTGCGTCTCACTTTTGCAGTCTGCTTATGTATTGTTAAGGTCGCAATCAACTTAAATAAATAATAAGAGTAGCCAAAATTATTGAGCTGTAGTGATGTGCCCAGCTGTGTAATAAATGCTTTGCGTCATGCATTGTCTAATTTAGTCGTACTAGCAACTCTGTGCGGTAGGTACTATTATCATCCCCATTTTATAGCCAAGGAAACTGAGGCATAGAAAGATGAAGTAGCTTGACCAGAATCGGGGTATTGTAAATGGAGGGGCAAGGATCAAGCCTCGGCAGAAGGACCCCAGAGCCCTAACTTTACCTCCTGCTCTGTGTCGCAAGTGGTGCCTCCGTTCATAGCCCTTACAGTAGGAGGTTTCTCAGGCTCTAGGACTCTTCAATGGTGTCTCTAATTAGGCTGTTTGACTTCGGAATATCATTTCAGTAGAACACTTCGAAGGTAGTTCATAAACAATTCTCTTGTTAGATAAGACTGAATTATTTTTCTGTTAAAAAATTACGACGAAAAGATACAATATGACCAGCTCTGGGTCCCTGAGGCTTCATAGGCCAGGTCAAGATCAGATTCTGAGAATACTGTCTCATGTTGGTCTAGTCTAACCACTATGCCCTCCTCTGAGTTTTACTTCTAAAAGATAAGAATCTAGAAATAGGTGGGGCCAATTTAGAAGAGAACATTATGGACTTAACTGGTTAATTTCGGTATAATTATTTATATAACTTCAGGACATATATTAAATACATTTACCCAAGGTAAATTTTCAAGCCTATTTATAATTTAATTTATTTAAAAGAAAGTTGATCTACACAGATTAAGGATGTCTGTGTTGCAGGAGAAGAGCTCTTGAATATTTTTAGAATAGAACATTGTGATTTCCCGATTAGTTTTGGGTCTTGCTATACGTGAAATGAAAACTTTCAAGAATCCCCTGTGCTGCCTGCAGGAATGTCTCCTTTATACACGTTCTCTATTGACCTTATCTTCTGGAGAGCATGCATTAATGCTTCTCTTTATTTTGTGGCATTACATTGTTTCTCAAATGACTTCTGCTTTTGTAGGCCCTTCCTTTTATCTGTAAGATATGAGGAACATAATATTCTCAAATATTTTAGTCTTCATGACATTATTATGGATTGGCTTTAAACACATCTGTCCCCCAATGCATGACATATTTCTTCTTCCTTATTTTATGCTAGGATGATACAGTGGGAGCCATGAAAGGAGAGGAGGAAACTTCTGACTTACCTGGACCATTTGTTAGTGTCATCTTTAAACCTTAGTCTTTCATGAGGAAGAGTGGACACATCTATACGTTTATTTGAAAAAGTTTGAGTAAAGGATTAGCGTTTAATTCATTTACTTGTTCATTTAGCATTTGTGCTTTTCTTAAAAGAATGTGAGACAGTTGGTCGAATGTTTGAGCAGCAGTTAAAACGGAAGTTTTGAAGAAACAATGCCAGAAACAATTTATAAAAGGAAAACCATGGACATATTTAATTTTTCTTACTCATTTCTCTTAATATACCTGTGCTTTTCCATTTAGTGCCTTTAATATTAGGATGAGAGATGAAATGAATGGTTTTTGTTTATTATGTATTGCATTGACGTTTGAGTAGAGTTTTTTGGTAGTATTATAAGTCTCAGTATACTGCTTATAAAGGAAAAATCATTTTTAAACTGTTACATTTATTTGGGCATTTTCTTGGGCTTATTATTTCAAAGTAATAATGCCCCCTCTCCTTTTTCAAATTCCTGGTATTGCAAACCCTTTGTATAATTTCTTCTTAATGTTTGCAAAATGCCCCTGAGGTTACCTCTGGTTCTATGGAATTTCTCTTCTCCAGATATTGACAAAGTCATTAAACAAGCCTGAAGCTTCATGATTACATTTCCAGCACTGCTTTCATTGCTTTTTATCATTGCATTTAGTTATGTTTCATCTAGTTTTCAATATATGTGACATGGTTCATAGCCCAGCCAACTGGAATGCATTTGATAGCGAAGCATTACATGAGCTGGCTCTGTAACATACTCTGCCAGACCCTGCCATGTGTGAAGCATTACTATTTTACCACTAAAGATTATTTATAACACTGATGTCTTCCATGCTCATTTGTGTTTCTGAGGAAGGGGGGATGGTACCTGTTCAGAGTGTTTCTCTTGGCTTTCCTCTGTGTAAACCTCACTAATGCTTTCAGTGACCACCTTCTGTGTCATTCCTTTTGAGCAAAAGTAGAAAAAATGGAGTTGGTTTGAATGTCATGCCTTGCTTTCGCAAGAGAATGCACTCAGAAGCTCTGGTGTGGTTCCAGCCTGTTGTCACCTTTGTGGCTGCCTAATAGCAGCTTGAAGAGGGTATTAAGAGGGAGATTGTGGTTTGATGGGAATGGACCTCAATAAATAACTTTTAAGAGCTTAGTCCTTAGAAGAGATCATCAGTGACTGAATGGGAACCCACTTAATATTATATCACCGCTTTGGGGAAAAAATAATGTTAGCTAAGCATTTCCAGGAGTAAGAGAAAGAGTTTATATTCCTATGGTTTGGTTCTTTTCCAGGTTTCTACCCCTTTATAAATATCCAAAACTATCCAAAATAGACTTTATTAATAATACTCTGAACCAGCTTAGAATATACTGTTTTATTTGATGATTTTTCCTTTGTCATTTTGATAATTTAATTTTATGGCCCTATTTATGTTTCCTAGTTTACAGATTCCCCTCACATGGCACGATTAGCAATTGCATGTGAAATGGTTATATGGCAGCATTACTAGGGAATTGCAGCTAGTCTAAATACTGTGTGTGTTCACTTGAGAACATTGGCTCTGGAATGTATTTCTGGCGCTGAGAAGGAAAGAAAAAAAGTCTTGATGATAAAATGCAGCCAGAATTTAATTTGTGAAATAGAGATTGAAACTCAATTGTTCTTCCCACTGGCAGCAACTTGAGGTTGCTTATTTCCTTTCATGAATGAAAATTGTGCCCTTTTTAGAATACTTAGTCTTATTTTTAATTTTCAAATTAATGTTTTCTTATAAAAAGAACAAAAGTTTACAGGGTATGTGTTTATGTCTGTGTATTACTAGGATTTAAATTATAAATACTACTTAGTATTAAAACTAATGGAGTGGCTGTTTCAAGGTCTCTAAATATGGTAGTTATCCTTTGGAATGGGGAAGTGAATCTTGTATTAAAATTATACACTAATAATCCTGGCTGACTTCTCATATATAGTATTGAAGCCTAAATTGGGAGTAGTATTCTTATCATGCGATATAATCGATAACCTATCTGCTGGTTATTCATAGTTTGGGGATTAACTCTCATCTGTAAAATAACTACAGTAGAAGAAATTCAAAGAGGAAGTAAAGCGAGGAGATATATTCTTATTTTCTAGGTTGTTTTATCCTATAATAGAAAAGCTGTTCATTTAAGCTTATAAAGCTTTCTTAGTATGTATTGAGATTAGTTTTATTTTTGCAATGGGTATTTATTTTGTGTCCCCAAAGAAAGAAAAAAGGGAGAGGGGGGGTTCTTCATTGATTTAATGTTTATGACCATGCAAGGTTCTTTGGATATGTCCAAAGTACTTTCCTTGTAAGAAGCAAGAGAAATCGAAAGAAGTCATACACCACATTTCTCCCCGCTTCTGCCCAAAGAGGCCCTCAGTGTTCTGCAATAAAAAGTCTCTTTCTCCTCACTCCCAGCATTTGACGTAGATGATTGACAGCATGTGTAGTGACTTAGTCTCATTAGGGTCTAGGCCAAGGAAGACATCATAGCTAAGATCAAAACTTAGAACTGAAGCAGAAACTTTTCATTCAAGCTTGAATAAATCTAGAGGAAAAGGATGAAATATGTTCAAAAAATTAAAAATCGAAACAAAATGAGAAAATCAATCAACACCTATAGTCTCTTTAGCACTACTGATTCTGTTTGTTTTAAATTGAACATTTTCAGGAAAACATCATGATTCATTAGTCTGAAAAATTATTGCATTATCATAAGAAAGGGATTGTTGACTCTAATGGAAATAGGCTTTGGATCACTTCTGGTATGAGTAAGTGCCTAGCCTCATAGCATTAAACCATGATTTGGAGACACAGATTATTTGTTTATTGCATAGTATATTTAAAAATTACTTTAAGGACTTTTTTATGTGATATCAGAATTGCCTGTAAGGACCACACCTTGTAACTTAGAAACTCTAGAAGTCAGATGCTACTTGGGAGATTGATTCTCATTATTAGCTTAAACAGAAAAGAGGGTTGACTTCCTTATGCAGGTGAATAATTATTCATCTGCCATGTCGATGGTTTGTAACTGCCTTTCTCCCTATGACAGCCACAGTAAATGTTCTCTATGTAGATGAAAAGCTACCAGCCTTAAGTACTTGTGATATAAGGATGTATTTTATTTTTGAAATTTACATGCAGAAAAATATGAATTGTGATTACTTTCAGACATAATCTAGAAGCACAATATTTTTGTAATGAAGATAAGTGAGAAATAGGGCAGAGATTTTTTTTTTCCCTTTGGATTACCCAAAAATAAATTGAAGGCTAAATACTAGTAAAATGCAAATTTTTTTGTTCTTAGGGAAATATAAACTGTTTAATTTGTCTTTAACATAATATAGAGATTATAGTGCTTTATTTACTAAACATAACAATTGTTTAAAAAATAAAACAAAGCCTCAGTTCCATGTAAGCCACTTAGCAGAAGGAATGGAGGAAAGGGAAGGAGTGGACAGTAGCCAGTGGCAAAGGGAAAACATATAAAGAAAGGAGAGAGACCTGGGCAGAAGAGGAGGAGGAGCCATAGGGGAAAGAGGGAATCAGGTTTCAAGGAGGAGACCTGGTGAGAGAAAAATGGAGAACAATAATAACAATAATAATAATAGAGTTATGGGGTGACGAGGGAGGGAAAAGCAGTTCCAGGAAAAAGGGCCTTCAGTGGCCCCCTTGGTCTGTCAGCCTCAGAGCAATTGGCTGTTTTTCTTGTTTTAATGAATTTTGACTATATCTCCATTCTCCAAACTCTCATCATAATATTCATTTTTTACTTATAGCTATAAAAATGAAAATAACTTAAATGCTTAGATGGCAGTAGCCTAAAAGCTTACAGACTGGGTGCTATATCAAAGTAGGCCATTTTTGGACTTAAATATTCATCCTGCTTTTTCCTGGTTGAAAAGAGTAAAAATCTTCAGGACATAGAAATTTTAGGAATTTAAAACTTTCAGTGATCTATTTTGGCCATTCTTACTATTTTTTTACTTAGGGTAAATTTTAGGAAGAAACCAACATCAGTAAATAAGTGAGATTTTCATCTTTATGGGTTTTGAAACCTGGGGTTATATATTTGCATCTGTAATAGAGCAGTTAGTTGTATCTAGTATTTTTCTACATGTGACATGGTGGGCCTGAGGGGGTCTTCTAATTAAACCTCAGAGAGGAAGGAGATCATTATTAATATTAACAACAATATTTTATATTTGTAAGGAGATATTATATATTCAGATTCTATATTACTTGGAATTGCTTAGGAATCCAAAACCATAGCTTAGCTTTCACAAGCTTTTTTTCCCTAAAGTCTAATTACCATGCTAGAATAGTCTTCAACATATTTGGCTATTATAGTTGCAAATACCCACTGTACCAAGATACAGTTTGTAAAATTGTGTCTCAAGAGTTATTTTTTGTAGAGTATGCAAGACCTCTCTGTACTATTTTTGGACTATTTTGCGTTTGCACACAAATGCAGCAATACATTTATCTTTGAGAACTTTCAATTCTCTTTGGCAGATTGATAGGGTAAATACCTTCTCTAATCTTTTTTTCTCTCGGTTTTCAGCTCTGCAAACATCTCCTCATTCCTTGTAAACTCTCCAAAGCTCTGCAAATACCTTTCCTGTGTAGCTCCATTTTCCTCCCTCTTGACAGATAAGAAAAAGTAAGCCCGACTTTATGAACCTTTTTCTGAGTTGTCACTCTCCAAACAACTTCCCTGTTTCTGAACTGCACAGCAGAATTTGAAGTGAACAAAGTAGAAATATTGAGAATGGTGCGCTCTGTCCTTAGCTGTTGGTCTTTATATAATATTTATGCGCGGTGTGAGAATGGGAAAAAGGCTGGGGAGTGCCTGGGGCAGCAGAGAACTCAGGGCTGGATAAATTCAAGTTCTGTTGGCCAAGGTGGATAGGGCATGAGAAAGTCTAATTACAATTAAGGAACCTAGTAGGGAAAGATATGGGTAGTCATGGGAAGAAGTGAGTTTTCCTCTTAGATGTCATGTATTTTTCCCCCTTAGGGACTCATAAAATAGTATTTATAATATACGGAGTTTTTCCTTTATAAAAAATCGAGTAGTGCATTCAGCGATCTCTGTCATTATAGCACTGGTTCTATGCATGTGTGAATAAGGGTTTATAAAAATCAATCCTGCATGAAAGAATATACCTTTGTAGGAATTTAAAGGAGGGTCTTAAATTAATTAGTATTCTGAGAGGTGTGCATGAGGCTGTTTAGCCATGAAAGCAGAAATACAGTTGAGGTTCAGGCTTTGGAGTCAGGTCAATCTGAGTGCCATTCCCTTTTTAGTCACTGAACTTCACTAAGCCTCAGTTTCTTCATCTGTAAAATAGGAATAATACCATTAGCTTTATGGGATTGTTAGAAGATGAGCTGTTAGACCTAATTAATTAGAATTGTACTTGCAACACAGTTAAGTTCTCTATAAATGATATTTGTACAAGCAGTTGTTATGGACACTGAAAATGGATAGTTAAATGGATTAATATTGTCAGAGGGTCCTTAGCATTTAGGGGCTGTTGGTTGTGGATAGAGCAAACTTAAGGGTGGGGAGAAATACCTGCTCCTTTCCTCTTATCTCAATACTGGGCCCAGCAATTCTTTCTTCCCTTTTCCTATTGCTCAGGGCTCATTCATAGTAAGGTACAGTCAGGTGTTGCTTAATGTTCTGAGAAGTGTGTTTGTTGTTAGGTTATTTCCTTGTGTGAACATCATGGAGTGTACTTACATAAACCTAAATGATATAGCCTACTACACACCTAAGCGATATGGGATAACCTATTCCTCCTAGGCTACAAACCTGTATAGCATGTTACTGTACTAAATATTGTAGGGAGTTGTAACACAATAGTAACTATTTATATATCTGAACATATCTAAACACAGAAAAGGTGCAGTCAAATTAGGGTATAAAAGATAAAAAATGGTATACCTATATAGGGCACTTACCATGATTGGTATTTACAGAACAGGAAGTTGCTCTGGGTCAGTCAATGAATGAGTGGGGAGTGAATGTGAAGGCCTAGGACGTTGCTGTGCACTTCTATAGACTGTAGCCACTGTGCACTTAGGCTACAATAAATTTATTAAAAAATATTTTCCTTTCCTCAATAATTAATTAACCTTAGCTTACTGTAATTCTACTTTATAAACTTTTAAATTGTTTTAACTTTTTGGCTCTTTTATAATAACACTTAGCTTAAAACACAAACACATTGTACAATTGTACATAAATATTTTCTTTCTTGATATCCTTGTTCTATAAGCTTTTTTCTAATTTAAATTTTTTTTTTAACCTTTTAAACATTTCTGTTAAAAACTAAGATATGGGCCGGGTGCAGTGGCTCATGCCTGGAATCCCAGCAGTTTGGGAGGCTGAGGCAGGAGGATGGCTTGAAGCCAAGAGTTTGAGACCAGTCTGGGCAACATAGCAAGACCCTGTCTCTAAATAAGAAAAATTAGCCCTGTATGGTGGTCCATGCCTGTAGTCCCAGCTATTCCGGAGGCTGAGGTGAGAGGATCACTTGAGCCCAGGATTTCGAGGTTATAGTGAGCTACAATTGTGCCACTGCACTCCAGCCTGGGGGACAGAGCGAGACCCTGTCTCTAAAACAAAAACAAATTGAGACACAAACACACACATTAGCCTAGGCCTGCAGAGGGTCAGGATCATCAATATCACTGTCTTCCACCTGCATTTTTTGTCCCACTGGAAGGTCTTCAGGGTCAGTAACACACATGGAGTTGTCATCTCCTATGATAATAATGCCTTCCTCAGGAATGCCTCCTAAAGGACCTGCCTGAGGCTGTTTTACAGTTAATTTTTTTTTTATGAGTAGGAATACACTCTAAAATAGTGATCAAAAGCATAGTATAGTAAGTACATAAACCAGTAACATAGTCATTCCTAATCATTATCAAGCATTATGTACTGTACATCACTGCATGTGCTAGACTTTTCTGTGACTGGCAATGCGGTACGTTTTTTACACCAGCATCACCACGCACGTGAGTAACGTATTGTGCGCATGACCGTGATAGGATGTGTTGCTCCACCACAGTATTTGTAGTGTAGAAGGACTTGCAGAAAGATCACTTACATTTAAATTACTAAGGGCTGAGTTTGAAGCTTTAGTGGCAAAGATGTCATGGCGGGTGGTGTCCATAACAGCACATAGAATATGCTACTTTTCTGCCTATGGAAAGAAATTAGCAAAACTGGATATTGGAAAAAATAGAAAGTGAATTTTACCTTGTAAACTTTCCAGAGTATGTAACTGGAACAGTGAGAATTATTATTTTTGAATTCTGAAAATACTAAGAAGGTAATAGTACCCCCTCCAATGCAGAAAAAGCTCTAGTAAAATGATAAGTGAACCTGTTAATTAAAATACTACTACAAATGGAACGGCAGCAGACGACTGATGAAGTTACTTATTACGGGCACATATGCATTAAACAAATTAATTGTAAGTCAGGACGATAGTGAACTCTTATAGAATAAAAGACAGGTGCCCACCTGTTTTAAACGATTTCCATATTAAGCAGAAAAGATTTCCAGAAATGATAGAGTTGCAGTTACTTGTAAAATAGTAAACGAGTCAGCTCTGACTCACTATATATATGATTGTGTGAGTACACTAACACCGATTAGAATATTGTGAAATGATAGAGTAGTATAGCTTTGTAGTGATTTCTTTAAAGTTTCACAAACTGAATTTTACTTTTGATTGCTGGGTTTAGGAATTAAGTCATGATTTGGGGACTTGAAATGAGAAGAATTCAGAAGAGCATTTCAAATAACAAATGGCACTTAAGGGAACAAAAGCTCATTCATCTAATTTAACACATGCTGTGAAGATGTTCAGACAGCCAGGGAGAACATCAGAAGTGGCAGATATTATTTCTTGTCTTTTTGTTCTTGGTCTAGGAAGTTAAAATGGCATTTCTTCCAGGAACTGAGGCGTGATAAAGAAGAAACAAAGTTACGCTAAGTGCATGGTGATAGTTGCTCATCGCTTCTGGCTTCTTATTAACTTAATGATAATAAAATGAAGTCCAGCAAATGAGAGTCATAGGCATCAGTTTCTTTTCACTCGTAATTAACATTCAGCCCAAGGAGACTGCCATTTGCAGCTATTATTAAGAAGCTTTTAAAGTTTTGTTACTGAGCGTAGAAAAATAAAATTTTGAGTATCAAAATTTTACCTCAGAGCATTTTTTAGCATGGATGTTAAACACCATTGGAAGTTCTGTATTAGTTAATCTGTCCCAACTCCCTTGATAGACAATTAAGTTTCAGTGCTGCTTTTTTTTTTTTTTTTTTAAGAGACAGGGTCTCACTCTGTTGCCCAGACTGGAGTGCAGTGACACAGTCATAGCTCACTGCAGCCTCCAACTCCTGATCTCAAGTGATCCTCTTGCCTCACCCTCCTGAGTAGGAATACAGGCACGCATCACCATGCTGGGCTAATTTTTTTTAAATTTTTTTAGAGACAGGGTCTTGTTATGTTGCCTAGGCTGGTCTCAAATTCTTGGTCTCAAGTGATCTTCCCACCTCAACCTCCCAAATTCCTGGGATTACAGGCATGAACCACCATGTTCAGGCTGTGCTCTTTGAGCTGCTTCTCATCTAACCAAAGTTGCACTATTATTTTAAAAATCAGTGTGGACCCTGCATTGGTTGAGTATGAAATCAGCATTGGGAGATACTTGAGTTGGTTATAGAGACTGTGTGGAAAATCTTGGAACCAAGAGATATGGGTTCTCTCTGCATCTTTTAATGGTCTGCATCGGTCTGGGCTTTCAGAAGAAATCAGGTCAACGGTTTTTAATCTTAGGCACTTTATACCTGTGCAGGGAGACCAAACCATGAAGCAAATCTTATAACATTGGCTCTGCCATAAACCTCTTGTGAGAACTTGTACTATACCAGGGCTTAGTTTGCTTGTTTATTAATTCATTGGATTATTTATTGATTCATTCAGTGATCTTTTCCTGAGCACCTATCTTGTGGCCAGTGCTGTGCTAGCCAATAGGAGTAAAGCAGACTGAGTCCTGCTCCCAGCCCTGGTGGTGCTCACAGGCTAGTGGGGCACGCGAGCCATCGTGAAGAAAGCAGTGAAGTGCCACAGAGAGTGGGAGAGGAATCCAGCTCAGCCCGTGAGGGTCAGGGATGTCCTCCTACAATAGGAGATGTCTAAGCTGAGACCTCAAGGAGGACTAATACTTAGTCAGGAATAGGGAAAGACCTTTCTGTCGGAAAGAACAGCATGTGCAAAGGCAGTGAAGAAAGAAAGAGGGAGAGCAAGAGTGAGAGAGTGGAGATTGTGCTGGTGTGAGCTTGTCTGGCCATTAGCTCTTGCTCTTTCTCGCCTCTGGTTTGAAATGACTGTAGGCCACATGACCCCACTACCGGTGTATTTCTAGGGCCTTTTAGAATCCCAGCAGGTTAAAAATTACTTATATTTTCCATGTGCCTACGTAAGGAGTTCCAGATCTCCTGTTGGTGTGACTGTCCCTACTGAATGTCCTCTCTGTAACCAGGCTGCTGTCTGGCTCATGGTGTCCAGGCCCCCAAAGTACATGATTGCCTCTAGCACTAGGGGTGCTGTCTGTTCGAATCCTGTTCTAACCAAAATCTTGGGATTGACTATCTCTTTGGACTAACTCTGCAGTTGGATCTTCCCTAGAGGCTTCCTGAGGGAGGTAGGAGTCAAATGAGGTCTTGAATAAAGGCTGGAGAAAGGAATATCGTTCCAATGAGGAGTAATGATCCTGTTTAATCTCAATGCGTGGTACATGGAGGGCCTAGTTTATCTCGAGTGGTGTCTGCATGTTGACACTGTTGCAAATGAAGTTGCATAGGAAAGAAATGACCTTTGGTTTAATTTCAGAAAACAAAACAAAACAAAAACACTTCTCAACTTGGCCAGTCATTGATTTGGTGAAAATTCAGAGAAGCTTTTTTTCTGGTTAAGATAAGTGGGAGAAGGCCCATTTTCAGGGCTGGTCTCTCCAGGACAGAAGTAGCTGCGATGTCCCCTCTGAGGAAAAATGCCCTCAAATCATTAGCTATTGACTCTCCATAATGAATAGGGACATAGGTCAATTTAGCTCCAGAATTCTTGGCCGTGTGACATTGGGCCGGTTGTTTCAGATGAGTTTCTTCATCTTTCTAATGAGGGATTTAATAGTAGTATCAGCACCACCACTTACTTCATAGGGTTGCTGAAGATTACGTAAGTATTCAATAAATGGCAACTATCGTGTCAATTGCCTGTATTTGCTAACGATGAAGATACTCATTCATTCACTCATTTATTCACTAAACAAATATATACTAAAGATGCTCTAAGGGCCTCATCATCTAGCATGGTTTCTAGGGGGTAATGACTGGTTTTGTATTGTTATTTGAATGTCTTCCCTTTTTTTTGCAAAGCAAATTATTGCTTATTTTGGTTCCATTTTATACTTTTACAGTGTTTGTCAAAGTGTGTCCTAAGAACCACCTGCATCAAAATCAACAAGGGAATTTATTAAAAATGTGGACACCAGTTCTCCTGTTGGACCTATGAAATCTGAAACTCTGGGCAGGGTGTGGGGAATCAGCATTTCGAGTAAGCTGTCTAGGTGATTCCGATTCACACTGAAGTTTGCAACTTGCTAGAATCACATTGTCTCACTGGACTCGAATTTGGTGCTACAGTAAGGAAAGGCTAGCAGTCTCTTTCCTCTTCTTTCTATTATATATATGAGTTTTTTATAACTTTGAATCCTAAAAACCCTCTGTTCCTTACTTTAGATGGGGAAATTGAGCAATTTATTTCTTAAGCAGCCTTCATTTACTGGATTTTCCCAGAGATAAGTAAGATGTGACTGAATTCACTTCTTTTCTAGATAAGTCTTCTCTTACTAGTGTGCATTTCTCTAAAATTCAAGAAGCAGAGGCTAACACCTGTCACCGGCCTTCAGTGTAACATAGTTAATAATGCGCTTTCCTTTTCCCCACTGTTGGGTTTGTTATTGCCTTTGGGCAGTATGTTCAGGATTCACAACCTGCATGTTAATAACAAGGTAAAAAAGGAGTGGAACTTCCCTGCATGTTTTCATTAGTATTTTTTGCAGCCTTGAATTGACTGGCTTCCCTTCCCCCAAAGCACACCGTATGGGACCCCGGTTTGGTGTGGCTTAATCAATAAACTGCAGAATGACTAATTTGTTTCCATTCATTTCTTCACTATTTTCCAAGCAAAGGTGAGCTAGAGTGAAGGGAAATGTTGAGGCCTAGATAAACAGCTGTGTGCTTGCGTTTGCTGCAGTGATTTTTAAAAAGAATAAACAGGAGGGGAGAGAGGATGGTGGCAAAGATCCTACTCCTCTAAGAGACTATTTCAACCACATTTGTGGCAGACTTCTTGATAACAGGAGTGCAGCACTTTAATGACTTGTTTTTGTTTCGTGCTGACCTCTGTAAGTCACGGAAAAGCATATATTCCCCACTGAATGCTTAGAGGAACTCTGCAAATTTTGAAAGCATCTGATCCGATCAGAAGAATATTAAACCTTTGAGTGAAATGTAGGGTTTTCCTTATCTTTTTTTATTATTATTCTTTTTTCCCCTCTGATTACTTTATGGGGAGACACAATGCTAGTTTTGTTCTGTGCGTACACACAGTAAATGCTTCATGGAAGTTGAGCGCAGAGTCTGATGAAAAGTGTCGATGTGTGGGATGTGCGGCCACAGTCAGTCCACACGCAGCCTGGAGGGAGAGGACTGGTATTTATCCACCCAGTAAGCACGTGTGTACCAACTGCCTTCATGTCTTCTCCCACTTCAATCATTTGATTTAAAAAAACAGCAATCCGAGAAAGAGGTAAAGTGATTTTCTCAAGGTCATAAGACACAGTGCCATGTGGTATATTTGAAATTTGAATTCATGTTTGTCTGACTTTAAGTTTTGCTTACTTGCCAGCACACCACTCAAGCCAGCCAGGGCATTTTTGGGGTGCACTTGAGAAATCTGAGTAACAGGGGAGTGTGGCATCATCCCAGGGAGGGGGAAGAGGTGTAAGCCCACTTTCCATGTGTGCTGCTCATAAGTCTCTTGCTGCCTGCTAGCACACAGCTGTGTGTCTGCAGAGTGAGGCACTGGGAATTGTCACTTTAAGGGCTGCCTTCTGGAGGAAGGGAAACACAAAATCACAATTAACCATATACATGTTATTGTGTTAGGTCATTGACCAATGTAGGAGGGATTTTGTGCTTTTTAGCAACTATCTTCAAAACCTGAGCTATAGTGGTATTCTGCTACTGAAAATTTTGGAGCTACAAAGAATATGGAAAGCTCACAAAGAAAAGGTAAAATATATGTTTAACTGGCCCTATGGATATATTTTATTCACTGCTTATGGCTAGGGTCTATATATCAGTGAATTAAAAGAATTTTGATGGCAGTGAGAATCTATATCTCAATAGATTATTGGCCATGTAGTATATATTATACACTATATGTATTAATACTATATATACTATATACTACTGTAAAGTATGTTGTCACACTGAACTCCTTTGTATTTAGAGGGTAGTTAGCAATTGAACTTGAAATTAAGAAAGGCTGGAGCTAGGAATTTATATTTGGGAGCC
>CM052437.1:169972540-170046125 GCA_028533085.1 Varecia variegata
AAATTTCCAAAACTGAGGTCCCAATATTCCATACCCTGTGGTCAACAACTGCTGTCCTCTAATCCTCCACATTTCATTAAATGGCATGACATCCTTCCCGTTTCTCAGACCAAAAACCTAAAATCATCCCTTTTCACACACCTCAGGGGCAATCTGTCAGCATGCCCTGTTGGCTTTTAAAAAAATACTCAGTGTAAATCTTTCACCTTTTACTAAAGATTTCCGTGGAGAGGAACAAAAAGTACTCAGCACCTAACCACTGCTCCCTGCCGGCATGAGTACTACCCTGGCCTAAGCCAACTTCATCTCTTGTCTGGATTAGGCTCCTGAACCGTCTCATGCTTTACCCCTTGCTCCCGTCTCTTTTAACCATAATGATGCTGTTAAAACATAAGTGACGTCATATAAACTTTTTAGCTCAAAACTCTTCCATAGCAATTCCTGCAGAGTGAAAGCCTGAATTCTTTACGATGGTTTTCCGGGCTCTATTCTGCCCCTGCTGGTTGATGCTGAGTGCATGTCCTACAACCCTCACTGTAGATCACTCTCCTCCAAGGGTACTGGTCTCCCAGCTATTCTGCGAACCTTCCAAACATTTGCACTACCCTTCCTCCACCAGACATCCATGTGACTCACTCCTGTACACTTTTAGGGCTTTTCTCAAATGTTTCCTTCCTAGTGAAGCCTTCCCGGCCATCCTTCCTCTGGTGTGCCCTGCTTTTTTCCCCATTGTCCTTATTACCACTTGCATGCTGCATCTTTTATCTGGCTTATTGTCAGTTTCCTACCACTAGAATATAAATTCCTTAAGGGCAGGGATTATTGTACATTTTGTTCACTGTTCTTTCCCTGCCACTTAAAATGGTGCCTGACATATAGTAGGCCCTTAATTAATGTTTGTCGAATGAATAAATAAGTGAATGAAGTTTCAAGGCCTAAAATAGAGTTGTCAAGTCAGGGTATGCAACTGTGTGCTTGTCTGTGAATAAGATTGTTCTCCTGGTCTCTGAGCTACAGTCCCAAAATAAGTTTCCACCTCCAAATAAAGGTGCCTCTGGGTACCCAGATCTTATCTCTGTGAGCAAGCATTGCCTCTTAGAGCCAAACAAGAGAAGCACATATTACCATCTCCAATTCCGGAGAGTCCTTTTGGCCCAGAATGACTTAAAATTGCTATCCTATAAAGGCAAACAAATCTGGAGACCTTTGTAGTTTCCCTTAGCCTCCCCTGCATTAGCTGAAGATAAATCTATGCAGAGTTCACTAAAGGGAACAGACAACTGCATTAAGCTGTGTAATGGTGAACACTAATGGCCTGTGACAAAATGGGTCTCTGTAGGCTGAACTGCCATGCAAGGTGGGGATTTTTCCCTGTTTTTGATAATGGTAATGAAAAAAGACAAAAGAAAACCATATCCAAACATGCAAAGAAGCAGCCTACAGGCCAAGTTCAAGGTGATTTTCACAGTATTTCTTTGTTTTTCTTTTTTTCTTTTTTGAAAGTATAGACATCTTGACTGAAAAAGGTGCATACACCATCATACAGTGGGGTGCGGGGAGGAATCTACCGTATTAAATAAAAATGCGGTGTGCCCTTTATTCCCATTAACAACTTGGTTCATTTGTTCCTTTTCCTGTGGCATATGCATTGTCTTGCAAATTGTTACTTTGAGTTTTTTAGTTAACTGTTATTTTTACTTATGACATTTAGTACCATTATCGAAGTGACCTATACTTATTTCGTGCATTTTCTGTGCATTTTTTCCCATTCTTAATTTAAGTGAGAAGTTTGTGTGTCCCTCTCCTCCCCATTTGAGTTTCACATGGTTAACTGGGTGGTCTTCGGTTGATCAGTTATCTTTTAGTATTGTACGAGATTGTTGTGAGGATCAAACACGTATGTATGAATGTGCTTCATGAATTACTAGAAACATTTAAGTTAATGCTAATGCGGATATTAGACCAGTTGATCCCTAAGTCTACTTTTAATTCTAGACCTGAATTATCCTTAGATTTCTGAGAGTAATCTTTCTAGTAGATTCTATAAATTTAGTTAATTGGTATATGTATATGTATGGGCATGTATGTGTGTGTTTGTGTAAAACCTGAGGTTTCTAAGAGTTGACCATGAAATATTGAATAATCTGAAGTGGCCTAGGATCTTTTTATAATCTGTTCAGAACACCACTTTGACTTACACATACTGTCTTTTCAGTGTTTGCTTCTCAGATATTCAGACCACATTTTACAGCAGAATTATTTGACAACACATTTCCTTCCTGTCCTCTGAATCTCCCTGGATGATCTACAAAAATATAGCATCTGCATTTGTGACTAAATAAAGCCCTAGGATGACTCTTATCTATAAATCCAATTTTATTACCTTCCTCCAAAGTAATTTCTGATAATCCATCCAGAACCCTTCTTTTTGTCATTTTCAAGCCAGATTCTTGGGTAAGAGGGCCATCTCCAATTTTAGCCTAAGAACAAAGCGTTTACAAGGCCAATTTCAAGACATTCATTTTGCTGCCTAATCTATTGAATTTTATAAATTCTAAGAATCCATTTTTAAAAAACATTTTCGTTTTTATTTTCTGTACTAATTTGTTTCCTTCAGCTTTCCCACACACATGGCTTTTATAGCATGGTATAAAGTAGAGTGCTCTGCCATATTGATTTAATGGTACGTTTCAATAAATTTCCCCTGGTACAGTGCTTGCTCCATACCAGGCAGCTGAGGGGGCGGGAAACAGGCGGATGTGCTGGTTAACTAATTTTAAAAGTGAAAAAATTCCATTTTCTCCATCCTTTAATGTCATAGCTGTCCTGCCAATGACCTGATACTGAGATGTATTAGGTTCCTCTGACATATGTTATAGGAAGTAGTGACCTGACCTTTTAAAAATTTTATTAACATTTATAAATTTGTTTTAGTGTATTATGTTGGAAGCAGTGATTTTTCTCCAGAATGGATTGGGGTGACTGGTGTACAGATTGATAGCCATGTCATATATTAAGCAGGTGGACATTTTGTAGGGTATACACATACACAGATGCTGTCCCGCCCCCTCCCCCTCCTGCCTTTAAGGCTTATGCTAGTGGTGATGGAAACATTTAAAATTTTTCTTTAAAGCATTTTACAAACAACTGGAACAACTATTGTCAGCCTTTTGGTGGCTGGTTAGGTTTTGATTATTGCTTGATAAAACATTGAGGTGTAGGTATTCATCCATTTATTCATTCAACCTTTCCTCGGTGCTTAATGTATTCCAGATGCTATGCCAGTCACTAGGGATGTAAGAGTGATTGCCACAATCCCTGCTTTCAAGTAATTTACGGACTGATGGATTAGAAACCCATGGTATACAATCAAGATCCTAATTAAAGGTTTTTTTCTCCCTCAACTCTGTGCTCAAAAGTCCATACATGTATTCGTGTATTTTCTTTCTTTCTCTTTCTTTCCCTCTTTCTTCTTCCCTCTCTCCCACCCTCCCTTCCTTCCTCTTTCATTTTTAACCATTCTCCCTTGGCACTTCCTAAGAAATAATTTATATGCATATACTTTGTAGGCAAAAATATTTGTCACACATTAATAAGGGAAATCTTTATTAATATAAATCATTGGAACATAGCTATATCCAATTTTATTGCTTTAGCAACTCTCATTTTTCCTCCATACCATAAGTAATCAAGCAGTATGTGGTTATATGAAAAGGACACCTGTCCCATGACAGGAAACACAGGAGCCAGGAGAGTTGGCATGCTGGCTTTCTAACCTGCTTACTGCAAGAGCAGTCATGAGCAGTGATGATGATTGACACTCCCATCCATCACCTGCCTTTTTCCAAATGCTTCTGAAACTTAAATTAAGCCTCTCAGCTCCTGAGTGAGTATAGATTGCTGTTTTGTTTTACAGTAAATATTTATTTATTTTCTAGACAGGGAAATTGAGGCATTGAAAACGTAAGTGGGTAGATAAATAAGTTATGGACACTGCTGGGAAACATCAGCTAATGTTTATTGAGCCCTTGCGAAGCATAATACTTTCATAAACCCTGTGCAGTATATTATGTTTCTAGCTTTCTCCCTTGTGCTTGAGGAAAGTAGTCCATGGAAATTTTTGGCTTCAATTTACTCTTTTGTCCTCATGGAGAGCCATTGTTTTGTTGTTGTATATTTCACATTTACATTTGCATTTTCTTCATGTATTTTACATTTCACCTTTGCTATACAAGACCTAATAATAAGAACATTAGCCATATTTCCAGGTTCAGACACTCAGTTTTTCAAAAAACATGAGCACTATCATATATCAGATACTGTCCTACAGGCCATGGCTAGAAAGGTGAATCAAGAAATGGTTCTTGTTCACAAGAAACTATTCCAGTAGATCCTTTTTAGTACTAAAAAATGTAATATTCTTTTTGTTTCCTTGTTTTTAAAACAACTTTCTTTATTGTAGCACTTTTCAGAGCCTTTAATCTATAAGGTGCATTGTGAATGTCTAGTGGCAAATAACATACACCACATTTTCTAAGCTTATGTGAATAAACATGTTATTGAGGAGTATATCTTGGGGCTGGTGTTCTCCCGAACACACTTTAAGGAAGTGATGACATGGCCATTTTTCACCATGCACTTGCCAGACAGCACTAGAAATAATTGTGGGCAGACAATCCAACTTTGCCAACACAGCTCTTGAGAATTTAATCTAGTTACTCTTTGAAGCTGTTTTCCCCCCCAAAATTGAGTAGCAGCCTGTGATTATGCTTAATCTATGTAAGTTATTTTTATGCGTGAGAGTAATTCTTAAAAGATCAGCCATCATCTAGTCTGTCCTCAATATTCAGCTTGAGAGAAATCTGAGGCAGGCGGACAGGGGCTTTGTGGTGTGCCTGCAATAGTAGAGCTACTTAGAAGCAGAGCCTGAATAGAATCTGTCTAGCTTTTGACTCTTTCATTATACCACTCTATATGTCTCAGATGATGCCAGATTATGTTTTCTACTTCAAATACATGGAACTCCAACAACAAGTGTATTTGGTACAAACTCTTACATGAAATAGCCTTTGCAATCAAATAGACTGAAAATAACCTCTATAATCCAAAGCTTTTTGCTATTTCCCCACAAAAATATCTGAATAAGTCTGCTGTTCTTTTTTTCTTTGTCGTTTTCTCATCTGTTACCTATGCCATCTTAAGATTTAGGGTGTTTTTGCCTTAATAGCCATATTATGTTTAAGGCACTGGTGGGACTCCCTCTTCCATGTTCCACCGACAAATATAAAGTGACTCTGTTAAAAGCTGATGCACGACAGAAGCCCAGAAGCCCTGTGTAGGTTATATTCTGAATGGTTTTTCACGTCAAGGGAAATGTAATAAATATAGGGAGGGGAATAAAAACCGTTAAATGTATGGATGGAAAATAAGTTATAAGAAGGCATTGTTTTTCTCATAAATGTGTTCCGGAAAAGTGTGTAAGTCAAATAAAAACATATCCATAAATTGTAGAATTTTTGGTAGGCATATTTAAGTCATGTTCATGGTCATTTGCCAAATTGCCTGTTTTCTGAAGCTTTTCTGTATCAGGGTACTCCATACGATCATGACAGTATAGCTTTATACTTGTGAATAGGTTATAGTCCATACATCTGGTTGATTTGTAACTCAGTTGTTTGGAACTCGGAATGCATTTTCTCACAGAAATAAACTCATATTATCTATTTGGTGCAAACCTCTGCAAAACAGCTTTATCCATAACGTATCTCTAGGGTCTCACTGCAGCTTTCTTAAATTTAACTAAAATGTTAGGCATGTGTCCTGGGAATGGATTTAGAGGTTGATTTGGGATTCCGGGAGCACAGATCTTCCTACAGAAACCTGGGCGAGGAGACTGAAGCGCATGTGATGTTAGGAGGTGATCACTAGAGAGCATGTCAGAGCCCACCTGGTCCAGCCTTGCTAGTTTTGAGAACGAGAACCTCACCCTCAGCACGCCCTCGTGATGCCTCCCGAGGCCTGGCCACAGGTTCCTCTCTAGACAGAGCCGGGTGGTACGGGGCAGAGCCTCCGGGCGTCACTGGTGTGGCAGGCAGGAGGTGACGGGGTCAGATGGTAGCTCTGGGGTGCGGCCCGGGAAGCGGGGGTCGTGACGGGGCCTAAGGATGGTAGGGAGCGTGCGGGCCCTTCTCGTTAGGCACGGCAGACTCCTTCTCCCTTTCATTCGCCTCTCGCTTTGTACCCTCCTCCATCTACTTCCTTTCCCAGTTCCTAAGGCGTGTTGGGTGAACTCCCCCTTGTTTTGGCAAAAGGGCATTTCTCTTTCTCTGCCGCATTGCCACTACCGGCCACTGCCATCACAGCGAGACAGTCCCCCCTCACGCCAGGCCGTGACGGAGCGAAGGGGTGAGGAGCAACATGGCGCCTGAGCGAAGGGGTGAGGGAGCACATGGCGCCGTCTGTGGTGGCTGCGGAGTCTGCAGTAGTGCAGGCGTGAAGGCGAGAGCAGCAGGATGTTTCTGGCGGTGGCTGTGGAGAGGCGCTTCTGCGGCCTCCCAGCTGGGGCGCGTAGGGGATGAGGCTGCCTGAATGCCCGGCTGGATCCGCACAGCTGACTTCACCGCCAAGCCGCGCCACGGTGTGCCTGTGGGGCCGAGAGTTGAGGAGACCTGTCGGGGCTTGTCTTTTCTTTTTCTTTTTTTTTTTTTTTTTTGAGACAGAGTCTCACTCTGTTGCCCGGGATAGAGTGAGTGCCATGGCGTCCTCCTAGCTCACAGCAACCTCAAACTCCTGGGCTTAAGCTATCCTCCTGCCTCAGCCTCCCGAGTAGCTGGGACTACAGGCGTTCGCCACCATGCACGGCTAATTTTTTTTTCTATATAGATTTTTAGCTGTCCAAATCATTTCTTTCTATTTTTAGTAGAGACAGGGTCTCGCTCTTGCTCAGGCTGGTCTCGAACTCCTGACCTCGAGCGATCCTCCCGCCGCGGCCTCCCTGAGTGCTAGGATTACAGGCGTGAGCCACCGCGCCCGGCCTGTCAGTGCTTTTCGGATGAATCGGAATTTGTGAGTTAGTGACAAATCCTGGAAAGTTTAGAATGGAAAATTGGATTTTAGAAACCAATTAAGTAATATTCAAACACCACAGTGAATAAAGAACCATGTTCATTAAATGCCTGACTTTTAACACACAAGAAGGTGTGTTCCTTTACCCTGAATCTTCTAAATATTTATATTTTTAAAAGATAGACATTTTCAGTAAAATGTATTTGTGTATGTTTTGGGTAAGAGGGTGGTTGGAAAGAGAGGGAGGGTAGGTGGACTGAACTTTAAGATCAAATCCTTCAGAGTACTGTGGGAAGAATGCCTTGAGAGGGTCCCTTTGGTTCACTTTAAGTTTCTTGAAGGGCATCAGGAGAGAACATTCTCATCTCTGAGGAACACTTAAAAGGGCTGCAAAGAATGTTGTCTCTCTCTTATTATGTTTTTATATCAAAACATTTTATTTTCACATTTTCACATAGTTATTTTCTTTGCCTAATTTGGCATTGCAGCTTTGTTGGGAGGGGTGCATAGGCAGCTTGTTTTCTTTTTATGATTGAAATTTCTCATGAAATTTTGGTAGATTTTCTAGAGGTTAGTTACTTCAATTTTTGGTAGTACAAATTCATGGTTAGTTTTAATGATGAGCATTAAAATTGTAAATAACTGGTATCTGGGTGTTTCTTTGTGAATTTATTCATTTGTTTGTTTGTTTGAGACAGGGTCTTACTCTGTCATCCTGGCTGGAGTGCAGTGGTGACAGAGTAATCATAGCTCACTGCAGCTTCAAACTCCTGGGCTCAAGCGATCCTCTTACCTCGGCCTCCTGAATAGCTGGGACTACAGGCACGTGTCACCATGCCCAGCTAATTTGTCCTATTTTTTTGTGCAGAATGGGGGTCTTGCTATATTGCCCAGGCTGATCTCCAGCCCTCCCAAAGTGCTGGGATTACAGGCATGAGCCACCATTCCTGGCTGAGAATTTAGTGTCTGGTGCAAAGATTAGTGTCTACATTGCTAAGGTGAATGCTACCCTCAATAACTGTATTAACTTGTTTCAAGTTGTAACGTCTTTGGGGTCTTGTACAGATTAAAATTCTAGCCTTGCAACTTTGTGACTTTGGGCAAGTTCTTTAATTTTCTGAACTTGTTTTCTCACCTGTACAATGGAGCTAAAACTACCTAGCTGGCATTGTTGTTCTAAGTGTCAAATAAAATGATGTATGTGCAAGATTCTAGCATTTGCTAGCTGCCCAGCCAACGTTTGGTTTGTTTCAGTTTGATTCCGTCTGTGCTGTGCGCTCTTGGCTTGTTGTTAACAGGCAGGCAACGGCAGCAGCGCAGTCTGGCTGGAGGGTGTTTGTTGAGTTGCAGAATGATGAAGGGCAGCCTGCAAGACTCCTTTGCCTGTATGTCAGCGGCATGAGCTTCTGGATTTTCTTTCCTAGATTCCCTAACTGTGGCTCTTCTTTCTCACTGTGTAGCATGATATTAACTAGGAAACTCCCGAGTGTACCTCTATCTCTCTATTTGCAGACAGCATTTGCCTGATGGAGGTAATCCCAACTGGTGGACTGAGTTGACAGATCTAGAGCACATTCTCATGCACCCCTCTGTTAGGGCATTTGCCACAATGATACAATTTTTTATTTAGCAATATTTGTTTAGCTCCTGTTATGTACCAAGCAATGACAAAACAAAGTCCCTGCTCTCATGGAGTGTGCATTCTAATGGGAGAGGCAGACAATAAAATGTCAAATGCCTCAGGTTTGTTAAATACTTATTAAGAAAAGTAAAGCAAGCTAAGGGGGTGGGATAGGATGCTCTTTGAGATAGGATGCTCAGGCCATGTGTTCAAGCAAAGACTTGAATGAAACCAGGGAACAAACCCTGAGATGATATCTGGGAGAAAAGCATCCCAGGCAAAGCCCTGAGACCTGTATGCCTGAAGTCAAGTGAGCAAGGAAGGGAGTGTGTCAAAGATGACGTCGGAGAAATGCTAGGAGCAAGATTATTTAAGGTCTCATAGATGGTAGTAAGGACTTTGGGTTTTATCCTGAGTGAGGTGGGAACCTATTGGAGAGGTTTTGGGGTTTTTTGTTTGTTTTTGAGACAGGGTCTTGGTCTGATGCCCAGGCTGGAGTGCAGTGGCATAATCATAGTATACTACAGCGATCTTCCTTCTTCAGTCTCCCAAAGTGCTGGGATTACAGGTATGAGCCACCATGCCTGGCTATTGGAGAGTTTTGACTAGAAGATGTTATAATCTGATTTCACTTTTTAAAAGGATTACTTTGGCTGCCATATGAAAAATATGTTGTAGGGGAGCAAAAAATATAATAGTAGCAGAGAGTAGAAAGCAATTATAATAATTAATGCTAAGAGATGGTAACAGTGGTGATAAGTGGTTGCATCTGCATGTACCATGAAGATTTGCCAACAGGTTGAATATGGATGTAAAATAAAAGAGAAGTCAAGTATATCTCAAAGGTTTTTCACCTAAGCAACAGGAAGAATGGAAGTGAGACTGGAATGGAATTTCAAGAGACTGTAGGAAGAAGCTGGTTAGGTAGTAAGATCATGAGTTTTAGATATGCTAAATTAGAGATACCTATTAGATAGCCAAGTATATATGTTGTGTAGTTGGTTGAATACAAGACTCTAAAGTTTGGAAGTGAGAACTAGACTAGCACTGTCCAACAGACTTTTCTGCCATGCTAGAAATGTTTTATATCTTCCCTGTTCAATATACTAGCCACTAGCCATGTGTGGCTACTGAGCACTTAAAGTATGGTTAGTGCAACTAAGGAACTGATTTCATATTTCATTTTAATTAAATTTAAATTTTAATAGTCACATGTGATTAGTGGTTACCATACTGCTCAGCATGGAAGACTGTAGATATCAATTTGAAAGTGACCAATATTCCAGTGTTTTGTAAGGTCACAAGACTGGATAAATCCACTTGGAAGGAAGCGCATAGGTAAAGAAGAAAAGACATGTGAGGACTGAAACAACCAATGTAGAGCTTAGGAAGATGTGGAGCTACCAGCAAAGGGTCTTCAAAAAGGAGTAGGTGGTGAGGAAGGAAAAGGCCAAAAGAAAGTGGCTCCTAAGAAGCTAAGTGAAGAGTGTTTTAAGGACAGTAATCAACTGTGTAAATGCTGCTGAGCTATCACCCTTGCTATCTAGTGAGTCACTTAAGGATTTATCTCTTTATAACCTGTGCTTATCCCAGGTCCTAGCAAATAATTACTGCTTTATAGTCATTTCTAAACTGAAAAATGTTGAACAAATCAATCTCAGCAGTTGAGATTAAAGAAGCAAACATCTGCCTATAGCCCTGGACTTTCCCTTTCCCCCTTACTTTGCTTTTCTCATATTGGTTCTTTAAAGGAATACTTAAAGGGAGTTAGTTCCTCGATAGGGAAGCTGGAAGCCATCTGTACCCTTGGCCTGTGTCAACTTTTAGGGTCAAATGAAGTTATTGTGTATAGCTAAAAAGTAGATTTTACCCCAAATCCCTGATACCTAGGTCTGATTTGTTTTTGTTTTTTCCTTTATTTTACTCATCTTCCCTTTTAGTTCTCCTTCTGGACTGTTGAGAGTTAACTTTGTTTCTCCTCCCTTTCTCCTGTATATGTTTTTCCTTTGTTCTTTTCTTCCTTTATTCCTAAGTTTTGAAAAGTTGCACTCATTGTTCTGATTCAGATTTTTACATAATATGTCCTGATTCACATTCTTGCCTGGTCTAACCACACACATGTTGCTTTGTCTTGCAGTACTCTTAGATGCCTTCATTTGGAATTTCTCCTGTGTATCCCACCTCCAACCATATTCTGTGCACCTGGCTCTGCCTTAGCTTTGGTTCTGTATTTGATATACTGTTTCCTGTGATCTCTGAGCTGTTACATTAGCCTTGAAAGAAATCTCAAAAAAAGGAGACAACAGTCATGCTTTTTTTTTCTTGCCATCTTTTATATGTAGATTGTAGATCCTATGGGAATTCTGTTAAGTATGTTTTAAAATAGCTACTATGACACTTTGTTAATGCTCATATTTCTTATTCTTTATGTCTGTATCGTACCAGCTCATAATACTAAACAAATAGTATAATTGATGCAGACATTCATTGTCATTCCTGTTGTTAAAGTACTCACAGTCCTACGGATAGTATTGGTACAGCACTGGATAAGGAAGAGCAGATGCCCGACCCGTAAGGCCCACTGTGACTTTTCTGTAGCAAAGTCCAAGGGAGGCAAAGAATTGGTGTCACTCTCAAACTCTCCAGAGTTTAAAGCTGCCAAGGAAAACATGGAGAGCTGTAGCTGCCTTGAATGATTAAAAGTCACATGAGAAATGGGGAAAGAAAATCCCAAAGGATCGATGGCTAGAAAGACTTTTATAGGCAACAGCTATACCCAAAGCAGTTGCTTGAAACCCTAGAAAACACAGATGGAAATGAGAGTGGATTATATATAATACAAAAGACAAATGCACACACATTCCCTGTCCAATGGGCTTTTAATGTAAGACAAGCCGATTAAGACGGTGCACAGTAATTAGGCACATCTTAGGAGAGATCAGGGTTGCTGGATTTTTTATGCATGCATGCACTTAGTTTATTTTAAATTCTCCTTTCAGGATAATTATGTTATTCTTAAGTTATGAATTTTTGCCATCCAGTTACATGAAAATGACAGATCACTCAATGAGTTCTGTGTGTTTAACCTCATGATTCACTTATAGGCCATTTATGTGCCTTGCCTCAAATGTTTGCTTTCTAATGTTTCTGTGTGTCACCCCAGCTGCCTCCCTTTATTGCTACCATATTACAATGAATGTTTTCTGCATTTTTATGAAGAGCCTATTAGCAGCATAGGCTTGATTTAAAGAACTTCTCCAGTTTATGAATACAGTTCATCTCTGTGAATGAATTTAGCACTTTAATGCTATTTATTTACTCCACACCATAAAATGTAATATAATAAATAATGGGTCCCTTGGGCCTATGGTAAAACTCACTGATCATCTTCTCAGCAGGAAGATGAACACAACTTGAGTGGAGAAATAATGATCAAAATTCACCACGCTCACTGGGATGCCATTTATATACCTGAATTTAATAAAGGCAGAATTACAATGCTTAATATTATGCTTACTACGCGCATCTGAATGTAATGAGACTCAGAGAGGGAAAAGACTCAGTCATATTAGCAACATCTTAGAAGGTTATATCAACTCCAAATTGGCAATTTGAATAAGAAAGTGTTCTTAAAAGTATATAACACTTAATTGCTTATGCTAAGTAAATGTTAGGTTAGTATTTTCCATTTTCTTCACCATGGAAAGCTCTTGGCTTTTAGCGGGGTTTAGCTTTGGGGGGGCATTCCTTCAAAATCACTTCATTATCAATTCCATTTGGAGTTTTTTCTAGATGACCCTGTCAGTTATCTATAAATGAAATCTCTACAAGCCAGTACCCCTCTATGTGGTCATTGGTCAATAGGACCATTCTCTTTCATGGTTGAAGTCCAGAAAGAGTTAATTTATGAGTGTTCAAAACTGTTTATAGATGAATGTATTCCTGATTATATTCCAAGGTTATTCAGATTATTTTTGTATTTGTTTTTATTTGATATTATTTGCTTCATTAGATATTTGTTCCTTTAAATAAATGATCACAAATGTAAATGCCTGTAGTACCCTGACTCATAACCTAAAACCTAAATGAGTAACGTAAGCATGAATAGGGACTTATGTAAATTGGAGGACTCACGTTGCATCTATCTGAAGGGCCCATTCCCTTCTCATATAACTAATCACTGTCACCTGGAATGTAGTCCCAGTGTACCAGATCTTCTAAATTTAAAAAAGAAACAAAAATGTCAAAGATCTTTAATTTTCATGTGAAATCCTCATGTATTTAATTATCAACTAATTTTGTAAAAATTAAATATGTGGTCTCATATCAGATATGCCAGCACTCTAGTTTTGGTTTGTAGGTTGCCAGTTTGATAATTCTGCTTTCAGTTATAAGTTCATGAAAATGTTAATGCAATCAAGGTTACTATTGAACTGTTAGTTTAAGGTATCTAGTACTACTGTGTTCTTTTAACATCTTTAATAGAAGAGTGCTGAATGAAATTAGGCATTACAAAGTAGAGGCGCATATACGTGTATCTATACACATGTACATATACACCACACACATATACATATTAATATATGTTTGCACACAAAATATTCAGTGTTTCCTTTATATAGCACTTTCATTTTTTCAGTCTTTAAAAGTCAATGTGCTTAAATTTTATTTTAATGTATACTTACATGGAAAGGTACAAATGGTGGAGGGAAATGCTGAGATTTACCTTTCTGGTCATAGAGTCATAGACAAGTGATTTGGTGACTGTGCTTTGCTCATAGCAAATGATAAGCAGGGATACCACCTAATATATCTATAAAAGGATTTTCTCATTTTATTCAAAGACATCTGCTAAAAATGTAATTTTATTGTTTATCTTATGGTATTCAGGAGAATTTACATTGATCTCTACAACCTAATGTTGTTTCTCTAGATAAAGTGTATTTAGTATTAACTGAAGAGTATGGTATGTATGTATTTCATAGTATATCCATCTAGGAAGACTTTTGGTGTCTGTAGTTCTATTTAAGGACATATTGAATCACCTTAGACAACTCTAGAAACGAGGCAGTGTATTAGGGAAACAATATAGGCCATAGTTCTGTATCAGGGAAGAGTTGACTTTATTCTGGAAGATTCTAAGGTCTGATTTACTAGTTGTCTCCTTCTAGTGTGGACAAATCATTCTACTTTGTAGACTATTCGATTTGGAGCAGACTGCATTCCTGATGGCTCTGGCAAGATGAATTAGCCCCAGACTGCATTTCCAGATAACAGCCTAGGAGTGGGCAGCAGTATAAAGTATATAAAGTATCCCTCTGAAGAGAGGCTTCAAAAAGCACAATTTTGATTTGGGTAGTTGGGAGTTCAGTCTTTGTTCCTTTGTTGGACAGTTTCAATGATCAAGTTGAGGTAAAGTCTGCCTTTTTGTAATTTTTACTGTTAATTTCTTCTACCTCTAAATTCTCATGAACTTTTTGGTTCTCTTCTCTAGCAATTATTAATTTCTGCCTTGTGTATTATTTATGCTTGTCCCATGAATAAAGGATGTCTCATCTGTATTTGGCAAGCTTACCTATTCCGTGAGCCTACAGCTTTGAAGAGGAACGTGAATAAGCAGGATCAGTTCATGCAGCTCAATCAAGCAGGCAGTCACAAAATTAGCAGGGTGAGAGTTGCAGTCATTCATTCATTCAAAAAATTATTTATTGAGTGCCCGTTATCTACCAGGCAGTGTTCCAGATACTAGATGGTACTTATATTCTACATCTTATTTTCATTTCTAGACAGTATACTCCATATGACAGTGGAAGAGAGGGTACTGTACTTTCTGTGATTTGTTAATTTCCCATAAGACACTTTATTAACTATCACCCTCTTCTTTCTTCCCAGGGCAGTCTGTCTTTTCTCTCCTTAATTAAACAAATAAATGAATTAACAGGCTATCTTTGTGGTATACAGATATTCCTATTTTTCTGATCATTTTCATTAGTAAAAAGACTGTGATTAAGACCTGAGGTTCTTACGTACATTATAGAAAACTTTTCAAAAAATGTATATAAAATTATTATTTGGGGGTATGCAGTAAACTGTGTGTGTGAGAGAGAGAGAGAGAAAGATACAATGAGAACAAAGTGATGAATCTCCAAGGCTTTGGCATTATTTTCCTCCTTTATTCTGATAGTCATTCTTATTTATACTCATAATATCTGTCTCATCCTTATGAGATAGTGTGTTTTATTTGAGCTCCTATTATATATATATGAAATGAAACTTACTGGTTTGGTAATTCTTAGTATCTCTTTGGTCTCTTATGTTTAAGTCTTAGAAAAAATGAATGGTTTCTTGTTAACATCTTTGTTACAGTGAAGATATATTGCTGTTTCTGGGAACAAATGACAAATCCCATGTCTTTGCCATCCCACAAGGCTTCTACCAAATCCATGGGTCAAAGCGCCTTATGCAGGTGATTTACTGCGCTTGATTTGTTCCATGATTTCAGCTTTAGACACCTCCATCTTTGTCAAGGCCACGCTGATCTCACCACAAGGGATGTGTAGTAGAATTTCTCAAATGTCAAATATATTGCATGCATTTTTTTAAAAAAGATTGTCATCTAAGTTATCAACCATAAAAATCAAACTCCAGAGCTTCAATCTGGAATTACAGGCTTGAGTTTTAAAGTTTATTTTGCTCTGACTTTTTACTTGGGCTTTTGCTTTCTTCACATATTCCAACTTCCTTCATTCTTTAGTTTAATTTAGCAAATATTTCTTAAATGTTCACGATGAACAAAAAACTACACTAAGTACCTTAATAGTTACAAAGATAAGTAAAAGCTCATTTCTTCTTTCTCCCACCCAAATCAGCAGTAAATCTGAAATTCTTCCCTTTCTGCTAGACAGCATCCGAAGAGGATATTTTTTTTTCTTATTATCTGTAATTGAAGGATTATGTATATTTTAAGTATTTTTCATTGGCAGATTGATATATTTGAAAGCACTATGTCACTTAGTGAATTAGGATGTTTACAGAATGTCCTATGTGTTCAACAGTGTACTGTGGTTAGAAAGCATCGTTAGAATTGTACTCTTAAACTTTCTTTGACTATTTTTAATGTCTTTATTTCCTCCTGTATTTGTTGCAGTTAGTAATAACCTTAAAAAAGGTAAACTTTATGATATGAATGATATGTCTCAGTAAATCTGCTATATAAAAAAGGGAATTAACTAAAAGATCGCACCTAAATTATATTGTGTGTTATAAACTCATAAAGCCTTCTTTGGTTAGATTTAATTCCACGTATAACAAATTTGTTGGACCATTTTGCCACACTATAGATTGACTGCTTTTATTCCATATACTATAGTTCTAAAACATGGGGAAATCTTAGTTAACTAATTGAAACACTCATTTGGATAAGAACTTAAGCATGGTTCAGTAATTCTCAATTTCCCACTTTGCTTGCAAAACACAATGTAAGTATGGAATTACACTCTTCACAGCTTATTACACTGTGTGTTCATTCACAGGGAAATAATTCAAGGCAGTTTACTCCCAACTGTTTCTCTCAGGCTGACCCCTTTCTTACAGTAACTCATTTCTCAAGGTTATGTTTATTTTGAAATTATTTTATTTTCTTGGAGGTCATAAATTTAAGAACACACTTGGTTGGTCTCATTCTCCTTTTGTTTTTTTCCCCTTTGAAATTTCCACATTATGTCACCAAACCAGCTCTTGTTGGCTCCTACCTTCTTTGGATGACTCTTGCTTCTGCCTGGTTGATCTCATACTACTTTCACTTCAACATTGTATTCAATTTTTCTATTTTTATTATGTGTTCAAACCAATGTCATGACTTCTGTTTTGTTGAAATACTTAAGGCCCATCACATATTAATAACTTAGATCCTTGTGGTGGAGTGTTTTCCTCAGTGCTCCCAACCGTGGAAAAGCAGGACATGTTTTCACCTGCTATCCCTGTAAGTCTGGTGCTTCTCTCCCATAAGGTGTTGGGAATGAAGCATCATGCTAAAAGTAAATGCACCATTTTGAAAAATTTAGGAAATTTTATGTTTAGAATTTTATAAAGCCTTTTCCCCCTTTTGCTGCCTTTGTTCCAAATCATGCTTTTTAAACTTATTTTCTCCTGAAACATTCTTATTAATAATGATGTTCTTCAATTCTCCTTGTCATAACCGATTGTGATCAATTCTCCCCCCCAGTCCCCATGCTGTCAGTGCTCTGGAGGCCTCTGAGATTTTTTCTCATTGTGAGTTTACTGTAGAACCACTGAGAGCAGAGCCCTTGGCCTGATGTTCCAGGAGCTCCTACTCCCGCCCTGTCTGTCTGTCTGTCTGTCTATCTTTCTGTCCATCTGTTATCTATGTATCTATTGATCTATGAATGATAGCTGCTCTATCACGCCCTAGAGCTGGGCTTAGGAAGTAGTTTTAGCATCACCTGAATCCTACCTTCTCCTTATAGAGTGGAATAGACATATTAACTGCAACATTTTATAATCAGTTGACATTGCCAGTCATTATTTGAGGCAGGCCTTTGTTCTAGATTTTGCATTTTGTACCTGCACAATACTCTTTAGAAGGGTGAAGCTAAAAGATTGCTCAAAAATGGCCATAGACAATAACATATGCAATATAACATTAATTTGCTAATATGTATATGATTTAATTATGGGAGTAAGTAGAAGTGAGAGTTTAGACTGGTTAACAAATCATGCTGTCTCAATGTTAGTGTTTTTTTTTTTAATTGTTGCTGTTGTTTTTGAAATTAGGTGAATGTCCTTCTCGTGCTTTTTATAGATTTTATTTAAGGAATTTGTATATATTCTCCCTTCAAAGGAGTGACCTTTATTCATCATAATCCCTGTGAATTAGAGGCTAAAAATCTTCATTTTACATCTGGAAAACAATTGAATGTTTCTGCTTTATTCTGAGACAAGAGAATGATTGATGACTTTGATATCAAATGCTGAAATGAAATAAATTTTATCTCAATTTGAGAGAAAACAGTGATAACACAGCTCCTCTCTGCCAACCAATTCAGGTATACGGGCTTTTGTTTTTTGATCTCTTTTCATTCACCACAATCTTAGATTGCAAAATCTCACATTTTCTCCTAAAGTTGATTTAACAATATGGTTAACATTTAAAAATACCTAAAGTAAAGAATATAACAGATTCTACTGAAATAGGCGACCAGCAGTTTATACATGTGTGGCCTATTGCATTCCTCACCTTACATAAATCTCCACAAAAGCTGTAGGAAGGAAACACATTCCCCTGACACAACAGGAAGTAAAATGGATGTAAACCAATTACTTTTTGCAGTTCTTAGAGCAGTCTCAGGAATACTGACCCTTCTGACTTCATTTTCAAGCAAGAACTCTCCACCCCCATCTTGCAAGGAAAAATAATTGAGCTGAATTCCTAGCAAGAACCAAATCAAGAATAATTTTGCTAGGACCTATGAAGCAAATCACCTTTCACACATGCCAAAGGTAGTTATTTAAATACATTTAGGCCCCTAATCACAGAGGTCTTTGATGAACTTTTCCCACTTTAAATACATCAAACGAAGCAAAGAGTAGAGAAAGCCATTAGAAAATCATTATAATAAACACCAACATTGATCTACTTCCCTCTCCTTTGGAACCTCCCCCTTTCCTTATTTTAAGCCATTTAGGTGAGTCTTATATAGCAAAGTAATCAAACTCTCACAAGCCATTACAAAAGAAATTTAAGTGATTTTTTAAAAAAACCAAACAAAACATTTTATTTAAGATTTCAAGGAAACTGGTCAGTGCTGCCAGTGCTCAGTTTTTGGCTGTGACTTTCAAGTTGAACCTTTTTGATGGTAAATAGCCTCCTGCTTCTGCCTGTGTGTTTTGGCTTAAAAAAATCAATCTCTGAGAAAATGGGCTTCCATCTTCCTTTCAGCCCCATCTCCTTTGATGATTGATGTTAATTCAGGAAGCTGCTGACCCAAGAAAAAAGAATTGTTTGTGCTGTTGTTTTGAATAAATAAACTTACAAAGAATCAATGGCTGTAGCTTAGAGAAATTAGGTGGTGTAGAGAATAAAGTCTCTTTCTGTCGTGTTTCTCATGTAAATAAAGCAGGTAAAGGGCATTTCAGCCCCAGATATCTTTTTGAATGATGGAAGCTTGCTTCAAGGGGAGATTTTTTTTTTAATTTTAAAATAAATGTTCCCTCTGTATCTATAGTCAGGAAGGTCTGTATTTATGACAAAATAGGACATCTTCTACTTATTCGCATGATGATTCCAAACTGGCATTGGCAAAGCGAGTTCCTCATTCACTGGGCCCAGCTTGCATGCAGAATTGTTAGTATGTGGACCTCAGTCTTCTTACTGTAGTTTGGAGAAACATTTCTGAAGGACGTTAGGACACTGTATATGTTTTAAAATTGAAAGTCAGTGTGATCTGCCAGACCCACATAGTTACTCAGGTGATTTTTCTACGTTCCAGCTGTTTATTGGCTGGTAATACATTAGTAATTTTGCTTTTCTGTATCACAATTTCCTTTACCTAAACCATACCACCAAATGTTATGATCATGGAGGGAAGGTGACATCACCTGTAATGACTATTCTTCAGGCAAAAATGTGATTAAGTGTGTTCTTGGCCATGAGACTTAGTGTTACAGGCAGTCTAAGATAATTGAAAATACACAGGCAGCCTTGTTTTTTATTACCATTTATTTTGGTACCACTTATTCAGCAATGTCTACTAAAGACTATGTTTTACTTCTCATTTCCCTTAATCTACAGCAGCCAAATCAGCATGCATTTACGTTACATATCTATGCAGAGTCAGAATTTCATATTTGCCATGTTTAGTATAGTTTTTATAATTCGTAAACAACTTAAACATCAAGAAATAGTGGAAAGACCAGGTAAATGATGGTATTTTCAGATAGTGTACTATTATACAGCCATTAAGGTAAAGCAATTTCCTTTTCTGTAAAATGGGGATAATGTTTATAGAAAAATTGTATAGGGCTGAGATGAAGATGAAATAAATTCATGTATGTGAAGCAATGAGAACAGGGATTGGCAGGTAAATATTATATAACCCTTTGCTATTATTGTCAGGTATATTATGTCCAGAGGAGCTTTTATTAGCAAAGAGAAGAATGTATGTTTCCAGTAAAAATGAGATTATAGATACAATATGATGTCAGCTGTGTAAAATATTACTAGGAGATAATATAACAAATAATAAACATTGTTATCTCTGCTTATTATTTTCTCCTTTCTACTTTTCTATATGTTTCATCTTTTTATCCAGTGAACATGTGTTTATGATTTGAAAAAGTGTGATTTTTAAATGTCAGTAGCTCTCATATAGTATTCAAAAATGGATCTTGTTGGTGCGGTGGCTCATGTCTGTAATCCTAGCACTCTGGGAGGCTGAGGCGGGAGGATTGCTTGAGCTCAGGAGTTCAAGACCAGCCTGAGCAACAGCAAGATCCCATCTCTACCAAAAACAGAAAAATTAGCTGAGCGTTGTATTGCGCGACTGTTGTCCCAGCTACTCGGGAGGCTGAGGCAGGAGGATCACTTGAGCCCAGGAGTTTGAGGTTGCAGTGAGCTAGGATGACACCACTGCCCTCTACCAGGGGCGACAGAGAGAGACCTTCTCTCAAAAAATAAATAAAAATAAAAATTGCATCTTGTCTAAAACAAGTGATCTGATACATCTAAGTATGCTCAGGCAATACGCCCATCAATTTAGGCAAATGTAGATTTATAACATAATCTAGTTCTCTCTAGTTTTATATCATAACTCTACTAGTTAATAGTAGAGTTTGTCTTAGGTAAACCATTTAAACCCTTAAAAGTTTCAAATGTAAAATAAGAATAAGGTTTTTTGTTCTGTTTATCTCATAATATGGTTGAAAAGTTTGAATGAGAAAATATATATGAATGTACTTTATAAATACTACCTAAAAATATACAAAATATTTTAGGCTTTTTGTGTTTTTACAATTTAAAATGAGTTTAAAATGAACTCTTAGATATGAATAGCATTAACTAAAGATATTTGCAGAAATTTTTAACAAAGAACAAAGTATGATTCAATAATTATGAAAATAGGTTTATCTAAGAATGTATCTTAGATTGAAACCTAAGCTATATTCCCCACTGGGTTGACATCTATGGAATACTGATGATATAGCCCAGAGTCTAATTCATTTTTTAGGAAGAGAGTCAAGTAGATATTCTTAGGTCAATAAACAATTCTCTTGATTTAGAAGGGGAATAGTGATTTTCCTTTAGAGCTTAAATATCAAACACTTAACTGTCTCCTAGCCCAGCCCTCTTCCTTATTTTCTGTTATTCAAATTTAGTTTGCAGTAAAGCCAGTTACTCAGAATGAGTGGGCATGCCCGTGTTTGCCCACATGAGCTGGAAGAACAGTGAAATCTTCCATAGTGCTGGTGTTGAGGTTTACAGCCAACACCAGCTATTTAGCACTGCCATTTCAGTTTACAGTTTCCGCATGAAACTGGGAATGTACTTTACCTTTTACTGACAGTTAGCCAAGTCCATCTTTTTCAGGTTCACTTTCTTTATTTGTAATGTAAAGGATTCTTGTGATGTCAAATGAAATGATATATGTAAAAATGGCTTTTGAAAATGCTTAAATTGAAGAGACAGGATATTTATATAGCCTTGAAGTGTGTCTCTGAAAGTAATTGTAAATTACCGTGGTGATTTTAACATAAGTCCACAAATTCTTTGGTACTCCTTCCTCTACAAGGCAAAACTTAATTCCCGTGCCCTAGAGTGTGGGCTGGACAATGATGGGGTTCAGGACACACTACTCCAAAAATATGGCACCTTGGCATTTGAGAAAACAGCAGAGGCAGCAAGATCATTTGCTGGCCTTCTGCTGCCCTTCCGCCCTGAAGCAGGCCATCAAATCTATACTTTTCTGATCTTCCCCTGAAGTAGATAATATGACCCTCATGGGAGAGGTACCTGCCCTGTATCTGAAGAAAACTAACATCCTTATCTCTGAAGATGCAGTGACACAGAGAAGAATCTGAACCAACAGGCCTTGCTAAGTTCCCCCCAGTTTAAATAAATTTGTATGCTTTTTTCTTATTAATCTGTCCTTTGTTATAGGAGCTTCAATCATGAACATAGCAATGGGTAAGAAAGGAAAATATTTTCTCTTACACAACATATAGTGACTTACCTCTAACAACTCCAATGTATAGAAAGGTAAAAAGTTAATTTTACAGCAGAGAAACATGAGAGACTCTACTTTGCATGTGCTCAAGTTTGTATCACTAGTAATAAGACACATATTGAGATCATGTGTTCCCTGATGTGAACATGAGAAGAGCATTTCACCTTTGTGGTATTCATCCCCAAAATCCACAATCTCAGTTTGATCCTGGGAAAACATCAGAGAAACAAAATAATTGGCAAGTACTCTTCAAAAGTTTCCAAATCGTAAAAGACAAAGGCGTGCAGCACTATTATAAATTGGAGGAGACTAAGGAAACATGACAGCTAAATTCAATGTGGCACCATGGATTGGACCTTGGAAAAGAAAGAAGATAGTAGTTGAAAAACTGGGGAAATCCAGAATAAAGTCTGTAGTTTAGTTAATAATATTGTACCCATGTTATTTTTAGTTTTGATGGTTGTACCATGGTTAAATAAGGGGAAGTGGGTGAAGGGTATACAGGAACTCTCTGTACTATATTTGCAACTCTTCTGTAAGTATACAATTATTTAAAAAATAACACATTTAGCTGGGCATGGTGTCTCACACCTGTAATCCCAGCACTTTCAGAGACCAAGGCAGGAGGATTGCTTAAGACAAGGAGTTTAAGACCAGCCTGGGCAACATAGCAAGACCCCTGTCTCTACAAAAAAAGTAAAAAATTCGGTGAGCATGGTGGCACACACCTGTAGTCCTAGCTACTGGGAAGGCTGAGGAGGAAGGATCACTTGAGCCCAGGAGTTTGAGGTTGCGGTGAGCTATGATCACACCACTGCACTCCAGCCTAGGCAACAGAGTAAAGACCCTGTCTCTTTAAAAAAAAAAAAAACCCAAAACAAAAAACACACATTTAAAATGAAAGAAATCTAGATACATGGGATGTATCATAAAGGTATATAGTGATTTTTTTCAAAAGAAGTGGTATGCTATGTACTGTACTCAATTGTGTATAATAGAGAAAATCTATGCAATCTGTATAATTAAAATTTTTCTACCATGTGAAATTTTGACTCAATTTCCTTTGTCAACATTTTAGAGCAATTATTCTAATATATATTTTCACTGGATTTTTTTTCCTCTGGCAGATCTGTTGTTATACTTTATTCTTATGTTCTTTTTAAAATGCACAAATAACGCAGTTTTCCATTTACTATGGGGGAAGAATATTATATTAAAATGGTTGAGATGGAATCTTGTAAAAAATACAAAATTTTCCCAGTAGTCCCAGCTACTTGGGAAGCTGAGATGGGAGAATCGTTTTGGCCCAGGAGTTCAAGTCTAGCCTGGGCAATATGGCAAGACCCTGGCTCGCGGGGGAAAAAAAAATTTACAAGTTTGATAAATGATAATATAGAAGTCAGAAAATAAGTCTGTTAAGGTGATAAAGATAATGCTGTTAAAATAGCTAACAATTGTGGAATGCTATAAATCTAGCACTGTTTAAAGCATTTTATAGATATATTAATTTATTTAATCCTTATAACTAAAACTTACAACCTATGAAGTGTACACTGTTGTTATCCTCATCTTTTAGATGAGAGGATTGAGACACAGGTAAGTAAAGACCAAATTCTTACAATATGCAAGCTATCATTTTGCCCCGTTTCTGAGAATTCCCGTACCAGGTTCATACCAAGGTTTACTGAAGTAACATTCAGATAATCGTGTGTAGCGTTACTGAAGAGGGACATACCCTGAGCAGTTTCATAAGCCACCTTTCCAAAGCGCACATTATAATTTCACTGCCCGCTAGTCATGTACCAGATGTAAAATAGTGGTTAAGATCAGACCCCTTTACTACCACATAGGGTTTGAGGCTGTCAATCAAAATGACTCAAAAGCTTCACCTGTTGGGTCCAGGAGCATGTTATTTTCTCAAGCACAAGTAGGTGCTTTTGAAGCAAAGGAGTTGGTCCAGACATGGCAAAGAGATGTGTGGGTTTCCCCTCTTGTGCTGAATGCCATGAAATGCTTTTCTTTAAACCTGTTGGTTTTATGATCTTGCAGAGACTTTGTTATTCTGTGAAAGAGAGAAAAAAGTATGAGGGCTCACTTAAAAGACACCCTTCTCACCTTGATTTTCTCAGCACTGTGATTCTTTTGAATGTCATCTCCTCTTCTTTTACTCCTGTCTTGCTTTGTGGGGCCTGTGTTTATATTGCATGGCTCATTCCAGCTGACACATTTTGTTAGTGTTATCAGAGAGATTAGAAGAAGTAAAAATCATTGTTGTGTTGTTTCTTATTCTTCCAGGTCAACAGGCTTACTTTCAAAGATAGCACTCCTTGATTGCTCTGCTTGGGGCATAATTGATCAGTATCAAGTTTGCTGTTTATTCTACATCTGGCTTGTTAATTTAACTCACAGTGTACTGATTTCTTATGCAGTGTTGGTTCATATCTTGAGGCTCAGCATCTAACATATATATTAAACTGTCAGGCTGGCAATAGGAGAATGAATGGTTCATAATTTGATCATCTGAGTCATTATAACTAATATCTGTAGCTTTCGAATCAAGTGAAAATGTGATGATTATTCTTTCACTGATCATTAATTAAGTATTGTTTAAGGTTAGAATTTGTGAAAATAACTTCTAGTGAAGTCCTTATTTAAAAGCAGTACCCCTATTATAGCTTTATGGTTCTGCCTAGTACATTGTCTCTTTTCCCTGATTTTGGGGAGCTCACAAGATTTTAGGCATTCTTGAACCAAAACAAGCAACTTTGCAAACTCTGTAAAAATAGCTGTTGCTTTCGTAACATACTTTTGTAACTTATGGGGGGAAAATTGTGTAATATATATTAACATCAAAATAGGAAAAGCTGGTAAATATTTTCCTTATATATCTCGATATCTAAAATATAAGGATATAAAATACCTAGAAAATAGAAATGTTTCTTTTTTTTACAATTAAACATCACATACCGAGCAAATGATCGGTATGCACCCAAGTTAGTTTATACATGTGTAGCAATCTGTCCTATAAAATTTAGAAAGCTATAGAATCACATTTGCTATTTTAAAGATTTATTTTTCTGTCATAATATGTACTGTTTATCCAAGTAGTTGAGACAATTCTACTTTAACAAACTTTAACTAGAGGATGCTACTTAGCACAGATAGGAGGAACTTGAATGAGGACTGGTCATAGCTCAGAAAAGAATTTGCTGGATTTCATACCATTCCTGTTTTACAAATGAACATATACGTCCTTCACGATAAAGTTGTTTAAAATGCCAGAAAACTTTATTCTTTGAGTTTTAATGCACTCATAATTTTTTAAAAGATGCAAAATCGATGGTTTAACTGTATGTCATATGTAAACTTGATATGCTTCTAAAGACAAAGAATTACAATATAAAATTACCTTATTTTGGATTGGCAATTAAAAAAGTACCAAATTACTTTGAGTTTTGATAATTTGATTGGATAAAGTAAAAGGCTTTTCCAATATATGTGATAAATATGTGGGTTGTAGGTCAAAGAAAATGGGGAAGAAAAAAATATCAGAAAGGACCACATAAAAAGAAAATGAAGGGACTTCGATTTCTGGCAAGGTTGAGAGCTAAAACGTCTGGAAAATTTCCCAGTACAAAGCAGCTAGAAATGCTGGATAAAATGTAATAAACTTCATTTTAAATGTATTGCTGACCTTGTTAGAGAGTAAGAGGTCTCCAGAGGATGAAAATAGAGAAAACTAAAACCAGAGCAGTAAGCTGACGCTGATATTGCAGCTGCCTGGGGCATTTGTCAGTCTCAGTGTCCCCGAGGGCTGAGTTTTCACAGCTGCATCACTACTGGAGACAGGGCCTGGGGCCTGTACGGAGGAGACGTAGAATTGAAACCTCCTTATAAAGCATGGAATTTTTGAAGGGTTAAATCTTCAGTTAAAGGGTAAAATAGAAAAAAATCCATTCATCAGCAAAGGAAGATGACAAGTAAATTTGTCTTGGCAAAAGCAAACAGTTCTTCCCTAGAGGAATTTGCCTTTAGTTCAGGCCTTTATTCTTCCCATGGATAAAATCATCTAAAACATGAGTTCACAACCCCCAATTATAGAAGTGCATGAGGAATGTGTAACCATGAGCTGGAGTCAGCAGAAACAATAAGCGGTTCAATTAGTTCCCAATAATTTTAGAAATGAAATTACTGATTGCAGAATATAAAATGTCTATGTTTCAAATACATAAGAAATAAAATTTGAATAGAAACATGATGAAAGAATAAGATGCTGTCAAAAAAGCCTAGGCAGACTTGAGAAAGAACTGAATAGACTTCTGTTAATAGTAATAAAAAATCTCATCTTTACATTAAAAGTTTAGTTTATGGGTTAAACAGTAGATTAGACACACTCAAGAGATATTAAATTGTTAGATAACTCTAAAGAAAGTACCTAAAATGCAACATATAAAGACAAAAGCTTTAGAAAATATGAAAGAGAAATTAAAATACATAGGATGCCGTGGCAGTTTTAAAAAGGACCACAAATTCTTTGACACCACTCCCATCTTGAGGCAAACTTCATACCCTTAAAACTGGGCAGGCTTGTGACTGCTTGAACCAACAGAGCATGCTTCAGGTAAAGTTCAAGTTCAGAGTGAATCATATTATGTAATGTCCGAGGTTAGGACATAAAAGGCTATTCTATTTCTGTTTTGCTGGAAGAGTTGCTCTTGGAGCCCTGAGATGACAAGAAAGAAATCTGGCTACCCTGAGGCCATGATGTTTTGAGGAATCCCAAACTACAGGGGAGTTTAGCCCCAGCTATTTGCATCATTCTCAGTTGTTTGAGTGTTCCCAGTTAAGGTCCCAGACATCATGGAGCAGACCTAGTTGATCCCTGTGGTACCGTGTCAGAGTTCTTAACCCACAGAATAGTGGTTGTTTTATATCACTAGGTTTTGGGGTGGTTTTTTACATGCTAATGGGTAAATGGAACAGATAGGATGAGAAGTTCTAACATGCATCTAAAAGAAGTTGCAAAAGAAGACAATGGAAGAAATGAGAAAGAGGCAGTATTAAATGAGATAGAAATTGAGAAATCTTCAGAATTGGTAAATGACAATAATTATTGGATCCCAGAAGCATAATGGATCCCAAGTAGGAAAAATAGAAGAAACACTTACTTTAATGCATCAGAATAAAACTCTAGAACAACAAAAAGTCAAAGATAAAACAGACATTAAAAGCAGACAGAGATATTCATAGGGTGTCAGGCAGGTGGGAGGGGGGAGAGAGGGGATGAGTAAATTCACACCTAATGGATACGGTGTATGCTGTCTGGGGATGGGCACACTTGTAGCTCTTACTTGGGTGGTGCAAAGGCAATTTATGTAACCAAAGCGTTTGTACCCCTGTAATACTCTGAATGAATGATTGAATGAATGAATGAATAAATAGCAGAGAAAAGAGATTACTTAACAATGCAGTACAACTCTGCATTATTTGGTGTAGTTAAAAACTGCAAACATCTTACTGGTCATCAATAAAAGGATTAATAAATGCATACGATATATTATGATAATAAAAAGCTGCCTATAGTATCCAGCAGTAAAAAGTAATTGAACAGGAACTATATATATCAACATGAATCAGCCTCCCAAATATAATGGTTGACAAAGAATACATAAACTATGATGGCATTTATATAAAGTTTAAAAATTTAAGAAACTGTCCATGTGCATGGGTCTCTATGTATATGCTTTAGCTATCTATATATGTGTAAAAAAATGAAGGCATGGTTTTATTTTCTTAGAGACAGGGTCCCATTCTGTCACCCAGGCTAGAGTGCAGTGGTGGTATCATAACTCACCATAGACTTGAACTCCTGGGCTCAAGTGATCCTCCTGCCTCAGCCTCCCAAAGTGCTGGGATTACAGGTGTGAGCCACTGCACTGGGTTCAAAGACGTAGTTTTAAATGATAAACATTAAAGTCAGTATAGTGGGGAATGAAAAGGAATATAATCAGGCAGGACTTCACTCCTTGGAGGTAATACATTCTTAGTTGGAAAGGATTTAGAGATTAAAGGTTAAGTGACTCCTACTCATGTTTTGGTTTAGGTGAATGATGCAAAGGGAAAAGATCAAGCCTGTTGTGAAATCAGGTTCACTTAATCGGGAGGTTTTGAATCTTGGCAGTTGGGAGTATCTAGAGTGAGAGAGGGGAGGAAGTGAATTGAGAGATATGGAACCTTAGGGCTGAAGACTAGAAATTGTTATGAATGGGTATATATTGCTTGATAATAAAACAAGATGGACTTTGAGCTTTTATTTTGTTAGTGAAAGCATTGCAAAATCTTCATATTCTTAAAAGCTTCCGAGTATCTGTAGTAACAAATAGTCTTCTCTATTTTGGTGAGGAGGATTATTTTTCATTTCTCAAACACCTGGAAATCACTGTGATTTGCCAACAATAAATGAAGTCCTTGTAAGTGATGATGAATGAGACAGAGAGGGAAGATCTATAGGGTGTGGAGTAGAGACTGAGTAGAGACAAGTGGGAAATGAAGAAGGAATTATTGGTTATAAAGTTCCTAAGAATGGTGGTTATGCGGCCATTACTGTCATCTGTATCAGTGGGAATTTGAATGCAGAAGAATGAGTTACGGAGATGACAGCTTACTTGGAGGTTTAACTAGGTTTTAAAATCCATCAGCAGAACTTTTCCTCAATCTTTTTTTGGATCTTTTCTTTACAAAGAATAGAGACTCAGATTATTGCAAGTGTTACAGCAAGTGTGTGATGTACTTAGGAGGCATTAAATAATGCAGGGAAGTATGAGAATGGTGGTAAACACTGAAAGGCTGAGTTGGAGGAGACAGCAGAATCTGAGTGATAGCTCACAACACACTCATCTTCTCTAAGTGATTCGGCTGACTTTCGTGTTTGCTGTTTTCCCTCCCTTGTAGTTTTATTTTTTTACAATTTAGGTTTTTTTTTTTAATTTCAGCTTACACATCATGACATTTCTAGCTTTTCTCTACATCGTGATCTTTTAGTTTTTTTTTTTCCCCCTCTGTTAACTACTTCATTTCAATTTTAGCTAAGAGTAAGAATATGATCTTGGCTTGTAGCCAGCCTTTGGCTTGGCAGTCGTTGGATAAGATCTCTACTCTTCGTGTAGTTAGCTGCAGCTTGGTGAAATAGAATCGTGTTGTAGAACAAGGTCTCTGGGCTGACCCCATCAACAGACAGTGTGTGTGGAGCAAGTGTACTCAGTGATTGTGGGAGTTATTTGATCTAATGTACCTAGGTCTGAATAGTCAGCAGTGTATGATTTCCATCTCTTCAGCTAACACAAACTAAGCCTTAACTGGGTTACTACAGGCAAAGAATAAATATGCTTTGGAATGATACTAAGTTTAACAGTTGGCTTTTTCTAGTATTCTTATTTGTCTATATTGTTATGGTTTGAATATTTGTCCCCTCCAAAACTCATGTTGAAATTTAATCCCCAATGTGGCAGTATTGAAAGAGGTAGGGCCTTTAAGAGGTGATTGGGTCATGAGGGCTCTACCCTTGTGAATAGATTAATCTATTCATGGATTAATGGATTAATGGATTATCATGGGAGTGGGGTTGGTAGTTTGTAAGAAGAGGAAGGGATGCTCAGCCCCCTCACCCTGTGATACCCTATACCACCTCCAGACTCTGCAGGGAGTACCCACCAGCAAGAAGGCCCTCACCAGCTGTGGACCTTGACCTTGGACTTCTCAGCCTCCATAACTATAAGAAATAAATTCATTTTCTTGATAAATTACCCAGTTTTAGGTATTCTGTTATAAGCAGCAGAAAATGGCCTAAGACATTTATTTTGAGTTCTGAATTTCTATGTTGGCATGCTCCCCTCTCTCTGTTGCCTCTTAGCACCGTTTTTTTCAACACCTCAAGAGTTGACTATTAATACAAATATTAATCTTTCTCCAAGCTAGTTAAATTCTTCAATCTGGCCTGAAAAAAATAATTCAAACAATTGATCATTATTTTAGCTTAACTAGCTATTAATCAGTTGCCATGAAATGTTACTTAAAGAAAAAATAACCTGTTGGATAAAGGTATTTATTTAACATAAATATTTTCATCAAGTCAAAAATACTAGTGGATGAATTTAGCAAACTGTGTGTATATGGGAATGTATAAAATTTATTTTTTAAAAGTAGGCTTACAGAACATCTATATTTGCCTTGAAGCTCTCTTAAAATAGTTGTTCTACAAAACTATTTAGCATCCCTTTACATGCCATTGAACTCAGAGTTAAAATCATGATTGAGACATCCTATAATGGAAATAGAAATGTCCTGAGGTCATTGTGTAATTTTATAGGGAGCTTCACCAACGCCAGGAAGGAGAAGGCAGTAAGTTTTATAGATAGCATGATTAACTCTGAGACAGCTGGCTTTTACGTGAAGTAGGTTGAAGTGGAACTCTGTGTAGGGACACAATCTATAGAACAGGCATTTTATTATATGCATATCTACCTGCATTTTCCTTTGATCAATGCATATGTTTAATTAAACAGAATGAAAATCTTCTACAAAATGAAAATATGTATTGAAAAAAGTGGCAGCAGTAAAACAATACTTTGCAACTTTTTACTTTGAGTCCCAGTGGATTAGCAATTTTACTTTACTTTAGAAATGACAGTATAGTGATGATTATTGCTTCTTTGGGACTGATAAGAAAAGGAAATGGTGCTCAATTATATTAGTCATTAGTATTCTCTGTTATAAGTAGCATGGGAAGCTCTGGAAGTAGAAGAACATGGCCTGAATATTTTTTTTTTAAGCAAGTAAATTATCTTTCAGTATTGGTAAAAATGTAGTTTGTCTGCCTTAGAAAAATAAAGCCTTCATACATAATTTAGCCTGTCTGTCATTTTAAACATTTCAGAAGGCATAGCCCCATGGTCTAGGCCTGTTTATCTTTGTCAAGAGATGCTTCATTGGTTCCTGTGTGAAAGTTTTGACATTTATATTATACTCCGAATACTGGAGAAACCAAAGGATTCCAGTTCCTTTGGAATCAACCAGTGGTATCTCAACTACCAGTCAAGCATTTGCAACATTACGTGTACATGGTAAAGTTGTGCTAATGTCATCTTTCATTAGATATATTTTGTTATATTGCTATTTATCTATATAGTTTCTTCCATATGTGACCCAGTCCTCCTAATCCCCTTTTAGTCACCCTTCGTGCCCAAATTTGTGGCTGTATGTCAAATAGTTTGGAAGAGAAACACAATCTTGAAACTATGTTTCGGTCTCCAAATAAAATAACCAAGACATCCAGCAATTTCTTGGTAAGTGGCTCTTATGGTAGGGATGATTGTTCATGAAATACTTTCCCTGACCAGTCTGAGCTTCCTCCTTTAATGTTGACACTGTTCCTTTTATATCTCTCGACTCTAGCACACATAAAATACAGAAAGTTGAGCAGTCTCATGACCCAGTCTAATATACCAGCCCAATAATGACAGCTATGAAGGAATTGTTAAAGAAAAAAATTATTCATGACACTTGTTAAAGATAGTAAGAAAGAATTTATTGAAGGGGGACTACTACAAAGTGGTTTCATACTAGGGGAGAAAGATTGGGCTCAACTCTGAATACAACAAAGACAAGTGGAGATTTATAGCCAAGGATCTGGTTGGGGGTCAGTGTATGGAAATTATGAAGAGGAAACGTCAGGGGTAAGAGGATTCTGGCTAAACCAACTTGTTAAGATTAGTGTTGCAGGCAGGCCCAAGTAGTAAAATATTGAAGGTGGTGGATGAAACATTTGACCAGATATCAAAGGTGAGGGACTTTTGCTAACCTGACCCAGCAGGATTCATGCTAACACTGGACTAAAGGAGGCAAGGACAGAACAAGGTCAGGAGCCTGGTCAGAAAGAGGACTCGGGGTGCCTCCCTCAAATTTGGTGAAATGTGAGTTGTCAAAAGACAAAATTACAACAAATTTAGTTTTAAGATCTTAGTTGGCCCTTCTTTGTGATTTTAGAATCAAGCAACACCTCATTCTATAAAATACAATGAGTGTTTTGGTGAACTGAGCGGAGGAGTTCGGCTCTGTAGACTGCAAAGGGCTGAGGAAAGCGGAAACAGAGGACACAAATTGGATTGGTCATTTCAAAGTTACTTTTCTTGTAAAAGTTACAGCAGAATGGACTTCCTCATCGTGCCAGCTAAAACCGGCCTGTTTGGGGATTTGGCTATCACTGCTCTCTCTCTACTGATTTCTTGGAAGGTCAGATACACAACTTAGTTTCAGCGTGGTGGCATGGAAATTCAGCACGAGGAACTCCGTTTTGGCCTGCTCTGTTGGACCTAGTAGAGGAGCCCAGTGCAAACCAGTAGCCTGCCATACATTTTATTGAACAGAGTCCTTGTCAGAATAAAGAAGATCTTTACTCGCAATTGTCTCGAAGAGGAGAAAAGTCACTTTTTAAAATTCATTTCACAGCAAAACTTTGTAAAAACTCTCTTTGGACTTCTTTTCCTCAGCCCAAATTTAACAGTCACAGGAGCTGCTAAAAATGTGTCCGCAGACAGCTGCAGCGATGCTGGCATTCTTATCCCCCTGATGAGGATGAAGCTACCCCTCCCCTGTCTCTGCAGGTGCTGCTCACCCCTCCGGGAAAAACCCTCTACAGAACCCAAGGCTCTCCCCTCCCTCGGGGTGGACGCTCTTTGGCCTCCACCCGTCTGCACCCAGATGCTCACAATAGACAGCATTTTGCCTAACCTCGGGCTTCCTGTGTCTCCCTCTCGGCTCTGGACCTAACAACGTGTTTTACAGGGTCCAGCTATGCGCAGTAGAAATTCTTAGTACACTCTCAAATATAATTGTGAAATACACACATTGTTAATTGAACCATGTCACTTTGTAAAATAGTCTTTATTAAAGTCGTCTTCTCTCCCTCAAACTAGGAACTGCTCGTTGAGCATGTGCTTTTCACGGCATTGCAGGTTCCTGTGGATGGACTGCTTCCTTCTCTGTCTCCTCTAACTGAACTCGGATCAATGGTACACAATTCTGACGCTTACCCCTGCCCTGAAGAGACTCACAGGCCCTGTGAACTTCTTACAGTCTCAGGAAATTCTTGTTGGGTGACTTTTCCAACAGCTCCTTACCATCCCTCTTCTTCTTCAAATTAGTATTTTTTAATATTGTCAATGAAGTAATGATTAATTAAGCATTTACCATGTGTCAGATGCTGTGTTAAGCACTTGACCTGTGTTATTTTATTTATTTATTTTTAAGAGACAGGGTCTCTCTGTCATCCAGGCTGGAGTGCAGTGGTGTAATTACAGCTCACTGTAGCCAAGAAGTCCTGGACTCAAGTGATCCTTTTGCCTCAGCCTTCCAAGTAGCTGGGACTATAGGTGCCTGCCACCACACCTGGTTAATTTTTTTATTTTTTGTAGAGATGAGGCCAGGCTGTTCTTGAACTTCTGGCCTTAAGTGATCCTCCCACCTCAGCCTCCCAAAGTGCTGGGATTGTAGACGTGAGCCACCACGCCTGGCCTACATGTGTTATTTTATTCAGTTTACACCACAGACTTTTTAGCATGTCCTGTTGCTATCCTCCTTGTTTTGGATGGGGAAACTGAAATTCAGAGAATTTAAGTACCATGCCTCGAATTACACAGTTGGAAAGTCATGTTAGCCGTGATTCAGACCTAAGCAGTCTGATTCTGGAGCCCGCTTTCTTGATCATCGTATACATTTCAATCAGTAGAAATACATAAAATGCTGTCTGCGTTCTAGGCACTGAGGATAGAAGAATAGGTATGTGGACCCCGTCTCAGTAGCGCCTGTCAGAGAAGGGCTATGAAGAAGGGATTTTTCTATAAGAGGAAGGGGAAGTAGGATAGGAAGACACTGATTGGGTCTCAGGGGAGGATGCAGAAAAGAGATTATTCTTGAGCTCAGCTTCAGCGGGTGTAGCCAGGTCGTGTAGAGCTGTTCAAGGCTGAAAAAATAATGCTTGCTAGGGAGTCTCACAGGGTAAGCCCTGGTGTAGCAGCCCCTGGGAATGTGGTACAAAGGCTAATTCTCAGCCCCACCCAGACCTGTGGAATCAGAAACACTGGATGTGGGACACTGCAATCTGCATTTTTTTCAGGGCTTTACAAGAGATCCTTAGGTGTGCACAAATTTGAAAACCCCTATAAGTGCTCAGGTGAGAGAACGTGACTTATTTCAAGAATTAGAATATTATTTCCATTCCTCTGCCTTGAACCCTAAAAAGAACAGTATTTGTTTATCATACCTAGATTGTTTCCCTCTAGTCTAACAGTATTTGTAAAGAAACGCAATTGAAAATATATTCTCTTTATTTTTATTTATTTTTTTAAATTAATAGTTATATGGGTTTTGGGGGGTACATATGATATTTTGATAAATGCATATAATGAATAATAAATCAAGGTAATTGGGATATCATCTCAAACATTTATCTTCTTTATGTTGGGAACATTGAATTCTTCTAGCTATTTTGAAATACACAATAAATTGTTAACTATAATCGACCTACTGTACTGTTGAACACTAGATCTTGTTCCTTCTGTGTATGTTTATTTTTGTACCATTAATCAACCTCTCTTCATCTCCCCCTCTCCCCTTCCTTTCCCGCCTCTGCTAACTACCAATCTATTAATACTCCCTATTTATATGAAATCTACTTTTTTAGCTCCCATAAAAACTTACACAGTTTTTATAAAACTGTGTCACACACCTAGTTAACGGTAGAATATGGCTTGGAACCCAGAGCTCTGTGACTCCAGAGCTCATGTTCTTTTCCTTCGATAGAACCACTGTTAAAAGAATGATTTTTCACAACCCTTGTTAAAGCTGGCAAGGCAGACTTTATTCAAGGGGGCCATGACGACAGGTGTAGTGTCCACTGCAGTGGGATCTTGCAGTGGGGGAGGGAAATTGGACTTAGCGTTGACTCCAACAAGGACAAGTGGGGATTTGTAACCAAGGAGCAGGGTTGGAAAATTACTAAGAGAAAACATTAGGGATATGGGGTTTCTTGCTAAACTGACTTGATAGGATTCTTGCCAGAGGCAGGCCTGAGTGATAAGATAGATATCCAGGGTGGTCAGTTAACAAGGGTGGGGGATTTTCCCTAAACTGACTCAGCAGGATTCTTGCTCAAACTGGATTCTACAAGAGCAGAAAGGGAAACTCAAGGTTGGCCTAATCAAAAAGGACTCGGGAGGCTGACTAAAGTTTTGGTCAAAGGAGAGAGTCTAGAACCAGCTGTCCTGTAAAACCAAAGGTGCTTTAAAACGTGTTGTGTTAACTGCATGTGTTCTGTTAAAAACAAAGAAAAAAATGCAAACAAGTTGATTGTTTCATTAAAAAGCTGAAATGCTCTGTGAAAAAAATTAAGCTGATTTTATGTATGTGACCTTTCTTGTGTTTGCTTTATTTCTCCCTGACCTGCTATCAGTGCTTTTTCATGGGGAAAAAAAGAGTCTTAGGCTATTGGATTTTTTTAAATCATTGTGTCAGGTTTCAGTCTGAAATGTCAGTTCTTAGCGTGCTCATGGCTGAAGAATGACCAGACACGCCAAAGTTAAGGCAAGCACGAAAATGAGGTTTATTGAGGAGAGAAAGATAGGATTACGGGGCAAGAGCAAGATACAGGTTTACAGAGCATGATATATACGCTACAGGTGACAGCCGGACCCATTGTCACAGCAAAGGAAGAACAAAAGGAAGGGTGCAAAAAGGGCCAAAAGGGGACTTGGTTATGGTCTGTGTCTTGTTTTATAGTGCCTGGATTGGGACCTCCCTGGTGGCTCAGATGTCACCATGTATCCAGTTGAGAGTTGCATGACCTGAGTCTTACTATGCATGCGGGATGTTCTAGGTCACTTCCAGACTATATGGTACTTATGCTGGTTGGCCCGTGGGCTAGAGAGTCCTCTGCATCTTTTGCAGCTGGGGCGCTGAGTTATGATTGGCAGATTCATAGGGTATTCCCTCCTCCCCAAGGTATGGCAGTAGCTAGGAAGAGAATTAGGGTAGGGCAGGACCAAGATGGGAGCCGGGGGCCCACCCTTGGCAACAGCACCCACTTTTGTCCCTAGGAGTCCCAGAATCCCTCACTATCTACCTAAAAATTGTGTATAGTTTTAATAGTGGCTTCATTTTCATGTTGAGACTATTATTCTTAAAGAAGCTGCATAGAGATATTATACAACTTTTTTTCTCACACTACAGACTATAGTGTGAGACTATAGACTATATCGATCTCTTAAATGTACGAAAATATTAATAGCAACCTACATTCAGTGAGCACTTTGCTCTGTACCAGGCTCTAATGCCTTGTTTTCTTCTTATGCCAAGTATGTTGGCCATTGCTCTTCTCTCTTCATGGTTTTTGAGGCCATATACTGAGATTTCACATAGAATATTAAAGTTTAGAAGTTGATGGCTAATTTATGTGTGTGTGTGTGATGTGTATATGTACTATGGACATTAAAAACTGGACCATAATAAACTATTAAAAAAGTCAAGCATAGGCATGTGCTTTACCAGTTCAGTACCATGCATAGAGTATTTCATATAAAACTATGCACTGACTTGAGATTGCTTTTAAAAAGTACTGTTGGTGTTTAGTGTCATCATTCACCTATTTTAGAACCACACTGATAATGATATAAATATTTGCAAGAGTGCAATTAGAGTACACCTTAAAGAGGTTAGTCTGAAATGTATTTATAGAGGGATGTATTTACATTTAGGATGTTTAAAGATTCATGTTCTTGTATTCTTCTCTCTGGAATGCCCTTTCCCTTTTGCCCCTGGAACAAATTGACATCCATCCCTCAGATCCATTCTTCAGTTGACCCTTCTCCGCCTGATACGTTTCTAGACTAAGTTTCTGGACTGAGTACAGTATTTGTTCTTCTAGCATGTCCCTGCAACAGTTTATTTAAGTGTATGTCTTGTCAACCTAAAATAAGCAACAGAGAGACCAACTCTCCAAAGAGAGTTTATTCAAGACTAGCAAGGATTGCTGTCCAGGATATGCATGCCGTGACACACCACAGGTATATCCCAGGAGGGAAAGGAGGGCAAGAGTTTTTGAAGGCAAAATAGCGGAGATTACGTTAATTGTTTTGAAACAATTATCCTTGGCTACAGAAATTAATATTAGTAACAAGGGTGGCATCAGTCTGTTAGTGGAACAGGCAGTTGCAGGGCGGGTGTTTTTGTAGAAATAATCTTTGTGCAGGGTTGCAGTGGTCTTTATGTAAGCTTGTGGTTTTGGCAAAGTCTCCTTTGATGGTTCCTGTTATGAAGGAAACATGCATAAAGGCCTGCCCCTCATGTCCTCTATTTTGCTAGCTCTATTTTGCTAGGGTTTGCCGTAAATGTCAAGCCATCCATTTTGGTACTGACAGCTTTCACAGTCTTCCCAACTAAATGTGAGCTTCCCAACTAAATGTAGAGTCTGAAACATTGCACATTTACTAAGTATTTTATTTTGATGTAACGAATAAAATTGATTATTTGCCATTGCCATAGAAAATGTAACAGAACAATTAATTTCACATTATATAATTGTGACTCTTGTTTTTGGGAAAACCAAGGTCTAGGGTAGCTAAATAGATTGCTAAGGTCATACAGATTGTACCTTAGATTCAGTCTGACTCTATGTTCATTTTTCCTTCCATCCTGTATACTTTTCAGTAAACCATCGTTTACCAAACTGTGTTCCACAGGACTATATTGCTCCCAAGAAATGTAACTGGAATCATGGCTGGTAAAGGGGAAGATGGATTTTGGAGGAAAAAAAAAAAAAAACCAACCTTGGTTAAATACAAGTTAATAATAATTTTTACTGAAGGACTTTACCCAACTATAATGTGCATGATGCCAAAGAGATTGATATAGCATGCAGTGTTTTACAAAGTTATATGTTAACAGAACCCCACTTTAAAGTTACTTTTATCTTCTCTCGAGACTATTTTTTTAAAAAAGACACAATTGAGAGAAGCTGCACTAATCTATCCTGTATGATATTGATTCAGGTTCTTTATATCAAAGTCATCTTGACTTTGTATGTTAACAAAAGAAATTGAAAAGATATTGTGGGCTCTTTTCTTGAATTTGTCTCTGATTTGTTCTATGAGTTTTGACAAATTCAAAAAATGCAGGAAGTTGTTTCCATTTATTCATTAGTAAAGGAGATTTCTGGGGAGACACATGGTCAAATACTCAACTTTTGGATTTGTGGATTTTGAGCCTATAGTCATCGTTTTGCTAATAGGCCCTGGCCAAGATGTATATGTCAGATCATATTATAACACATCATAATAGACAATGCACATTTATTTATTTTACTGAATTTATGTTTTTATTGCCTGAAGTAGGTTGGCTTGGAAATTGTTTTTTATATAGAGGCAGGTATTAAATATGGTCCAAGGAACATTAAAGGGGCCCTTCTGTGTTGCAGTTTATTTTAGTAAAGGGAAAAAAGAGCCCTTCTCTGATATTATATATTAACTTAATAGCATTTGTTGTAAGATAATTGAACTTGATCATATTCAAATCTTAGGCTTACTCTGAATTAAAGTTTAATTAAAAGAAGGCATTTAGAAATAATTATATTGCAATTTGAGATGGAAATTTCAGAAAGCTAATAGAGATTGCGGAAGAGAATCAACAGCACTCATTGTAAGAAGAATGTAGTGCTCAGGATCATCAGTGCAAGGGAATGTTCATGCAGTCACTCTGTGGAAGTGGTCGTGGTAGAAGGGACACTTGAGTTTTTATAGTTTCCCCAAGGGAGGAAGTGACTTAATTTGGTTAAATGTAGTCTGGAGAAAACCATCCACACAAAACAAATATTGAGAATTTGAGAATGAGTGTGGACTGGATCTGTATGAATTTGAGAGGGGAGGGAGCGCTCTAGATACGAATTAGTGTAGGAGTACGGGGCTATGTCCTAGGAAGTCACACCACCAGCTTTGTGACTGGACAACTCCATTCCTCTTCATTTACTTAAGAGAAAATGGAAGGTCATACATTATATGACTACGATTCTGAGTTCAGAATGTAAAAGGAAGTAGAACAAACATGTCTTTGCAGTTGATTTTTGAGTTGACATGTTAAAGATATGGTCATAGACTGATTTTTTAGTAAACATGCTAAGTTTGGTCAGCCAATTGAATTTTATCCATAAAAATATTTACTTTAGTAATGTGTTTTTTTTAGATAAACATGCTGCTTTCCCCCCGATCTGATTACTATATATTATATGTATCAAAAAGTCATTATGTACATCATAAGGATGTACAATTACTATATAATAATAAACTTTTTTTTTAAAAAAATGCTACTTTTGCTTCAAACATTGTTTTTTACATCTTTCTTTGGAATTGCCTTAGAGTGAATTTTAAGGGCCAAAGAATAAAGTGCAATTACTTTATATATCTTGTATATATATTTTAAATATATTAATACTTATGTATATTTCATGTGTATTATATGTACATATGTTTGTGTATATAATATATATATTTAACAGGAAATCATGGTATCCAGATTCTTTATTCATCATATTGAGGTTTGAATGATTTTAAATGGTCAAAAAAATCTTTAGTAGAAAAAGATGTGTCACTACTGGATTTTTTTAAAGCAGTTCCTAACATAGAATTTTAGAATATTTTTAACAGTGGCAGCAGCTCTGAGGTAAATATCTAACATCCATAGACAAGTAATTTGGAAAGGCTAACTCCTATTTGGATGTTTCAATAAGATATGTTTATATGTTTGTTAAAAATAACAGTTATAACATATTCTTATCTGGTGAAATAAACAGAAAAGACCAGATAAGCAATATATTTGAGAATCAAAATATAGACATGTATGTCAATGAAAATAAACACTAATTTGCATTTACAAGCGATATTCCACCAAAGACTTAAAAACACTTAGAAAGGCATAATTTTCCAAGTTGAACTTCTCCCTGAGTAAGTAAAACTAAAATGTAGTCCTAGACTTTATTTTTCTTTATCCAAATAGCTTTTACATGCCACAAAAAGATATGTACAGCGTGCAATAAATTTCATAATTCAGCATCTGTGATATGATAATCTGAATTGGAGCTGAATTGAAACATAATGTTGCCTTGAAGTTCTTAATGAAGGGGAATATTAACACAATTAAACAAGATCAACAAGATCAAAGGGGGGGACATTTTTGCCTATTGAACCAAGCTGTCTTTCGACACTATTAAAAATCTTGCTTCCACTGGGGCTTTGCTGTGCCAATTGTGTGTTACAGTAGTCCCCCTGTTACCCGCCCTTTATCTGCGGGGGATACATTCCAAGAACTTCAGTGGATGATGCCTGAAATCTCGGATAGTACTGAACCCTATATACACTGTATTTTTTCCTATACTTACCTACCTATGATAAGGTTTAATTTATGAATTAGGCACAGTAAAAATTAACAATACCTAATAGTAAAATACAGATTGAGTATCCCTTATCCTAAATGCTTGGGACCAAAGTGTTGCAGATTTCAGATTTTTTTTTTTTTTGATTTTGGAATATTTGCTTATACATAATGAGATATCTTGGGGATGGGACCCAAGTCTACCTTATACATATAGTCTGGAGGTAATTTTATATAATTTTAGTAGTTTTGTACATGAAACAAAGTTTGTATACATGGAACCACCTGAAAGCAAAGGTGTCACTATCTCAGCCACCCATGTGGACAGTCTGTGGTTGTTTAACATCACCATCATTCGTGACTCTGAGTTCATATGCTACTGATAAGCAATCATTTTTTCACACTTATTTACATATAAGTACTTAATAGTGAAAAAATATGGCATCCGTAAATACAGTGAAAAGTGTTCAGGGTAACTAAGCAGCACAGTAGCATCACCAGAATACCTGTATCAGCTGTTAGACAACAGCAAACACTGGCAGGCTTCAGTCTCCGACTATGATGCTGTGTTTTGATTAAAAGGTATCGTATGCTGTATTTTATTTTTTTAGGTAAGAAGAAACATCAGAAGCGGTTGAGGGAGCAGGACGTGGGTCCTCTAGGAATGAGGAAGCATGCTGCCGAATGGCTTTTTAAAATGCGTCCTTCAGAGTCATCTGCCTCATTAACAATGGTTTTTGTCTTGGAAGTTTCTCTTTGATTTTACAAACTGATACAATTTCTTGTTGTGTTATGAATGCACGTTGCTCTAGTCCTTCAGTAAGCCCATCACACATTTTCACCATATCATCTGTAGGCACTTTTTTTCCAGTGTGAACATTATCAGCATCATCGCCGTTATCATGATCACTTTGCTTCAGAACCTTTCGGCTATTTTGCCATCGGTCAATGAATGAATAACTACAGCCTCATTATCGATGTTAAAAATTTCTTTGACATCCACCTCTTCCAGCTTACTGACGGATTCTGAGGTATATCTTTTGCATGTGTAAGGAGGTCAGACATCATTTTTTTTTTCTCACTTGACATACGGAATCCTTCAAAGTCACCACCTTGTTCATTATCATCACTGAACATAGTCGCAGGTTAGAGGTTGTTCCGGGTATGCGTAACTATTTTTAGTCACTGTGTTCCAAGTGCTGGAAGTAGCACATATGGCATGCTTTATGCTAAACTGGTTTTGAAAACCTTATACACCCAAACCTCTGTTTCCTGTTGCTAGCATGCTATTTAAGAAAGTGTTTTTATATTTACTCTTCGTTCATCTTAGAATGCCCTGGCCACATGTATGAATTTATGAAGTCACATTTGGGGGAATGTACATGGAATAAAAAGTATTTTTGATGACAATTTCAGCTGAAGGATGAGCATAAGAGTTGTCAGAGAATGACAAAATCTTGCAGTCCTCATCCAATCCAGTTTCCCTACAGTGAATACAAGCCACTGGTACAAGATGTTTATGAAATTAATCAAAAAAGATTCCCCTGATGATCCACGCCTTTCTCGTAGCGTAATAACGGACTGGTAATACAGCAAGGATGCAAGCTTTAGCTTATCACAGCAAGTTTACACTTATGCATGCCTGCCGCATTAGCACAACCAACACAGTTATTCTGTCCTTGGCATCCTTAATTTCTGTAGGGGCTGTCTCATCAGCTGCAGTCAGTGTCTTTCTGGGGCAATACTGCCAAAATAATGAGGTTTCATCAGCATTATAGACTTGTTCTGGTGTCAGATTTTCATCGTCAGTGACCTTGGCAAACTTAATGATTTTTTCCATTGCTTCATGCTCAGTAGATGCTTTATCACCATAAATCTTTAAAAATTTAATGCTGTATCTTTTCTTAAATTTCGACAACCAACCCATTGAATACTTACAGTTCCCTTCAATTTTCAGTTCATCGTGATAGATTTTTGCTTGTTTCTTGATCAGCATACCATTAAGTGGCACATGTTCACTGCAACACTGACAGACCCACTCTTTCAATACATGATCAAGATCTTCATTTTTAGCTTTATGCAGTGTTTTTGTATTTTTAATTAACTTCTGTTCCTCACTTTCAGCATAGAATTTCAACAGTTTATCCTTCTGTTTCTTCAGAACCAATGTGGTGGTTTTTCCAATACCTTACTCTTCTGTAGGACATTTCATACTTATACCACTGTTCAGTTTCTCCAACATCTTGACTTTCTGTGCTATAAATGTAAATGTTTCCTCTGTTTCTTATCACTGTTACCACGGGGCTATCTTCTGGCCTCCTTGACATCTTCAACAATGTATTTACACCATAGACCAGAGTATAAGCACAAAATCACAGTGAGTAGTCACATAGGTGTTGGTCCCAGCCAGGACATTGTGGGGACCCTGCCATTGGCATGTCCAGCCTTCACATGGGCCACTTTATTACCCTTTGTGGCCATGCTTGTATGGCAGAATCTGGGTGTGCATGGAAAACATATATCACAGCTGAAGCAAGCTAGGAGCATCTTTTTTTTCCTTGTGGATGCTGAATAAACTATGTGTTGTGTGCCTGTGTTTTGAATGCAACTTGTCATACGTAGTCAAGTGTGGAATTTTCCACTTGTGGCATCATGTTGGAGCTCACAAAGTTTTGGATTTGGGAGCATTTCAGGTTTGAATTTTTGGATTAGGGATACTCAACTTGTAGAACAATTGTAACAATACACTGTTCACAATTTCCTGGATAGATTTATTCTTACTGTAGATCTTAGCAACCTCAGCATAAGATTTTTTTCCCCTTTTCTTAAGTTGAGAACTTTTACCTTTTCACTTAAAGGAAGCACTTTAATGGCTTCTCTTTGGCATATCAGAGTTGCCAGATCACTACTCTTGCACTTTGGGGCCATTAATAAGTAAAATAAAGGTTACTTGAATACAAGCACTGCGATGCCCTGACATTTGACCTGATAATTGAGGTGGCTAGTAAGTGACTAACATGCAGGTATAGAGTATACTGTGTGGATATGCTGGACAAAGGGATAATTCATATCCTTGGTGGGATGGAGTGGGATGGTACATGATTTCTTCATGCCACTAAGAACAATGCACAATTTAAAATGTATCAATTATTTCTGGAATTTTCCACTTGATATTTTTGATTGACCATGGGTAACTGAAGCCACAGAAAGCAAAACTGCAGATAAGGAGGAACTACTGTATTTTTAATTGTTTATTAATTTATGGTTTCTGCTAGCTAGCAGACCACATTTAGCTAGCAGTTCCAGTGTGTTTAAAATTTTAGAAATAATCAACTTTAATTTTAAAGCATATAGTATTCACCTGGCCTTTCGGCAAGTTTGTGCATGAATTTCCCTCCCAACTAGTTTGAAATAATGTCACTTTTATGACCACCATGTGTATGCATATATGCAGATCTGGGTCTGTGTGTATGAAAAATTTTGTATGTGTGTATGACTGTTAGTTCCATTAACCACAATATAATTAAATTATTGTAATGAAAACATCTAGTTAAGCAATTTCCAGCATGCTGCCTTCATTCTATTTTATAGGAATTTGCAAACTAGGCTTATCAGTTACAAAAGCATACTGCAAAGGAGATATACATACATATATTAGTATTTGTACTTATATTTACATTTATACACACATACATACAAACTCCTAAGTCAACATTAGACATGGCTTTTGGTTTACTCATAGCACTCTCCAATAAAAATATAACGTGAGCCACAAATGTAATTTTGTCATAGAAATACAATATGAGCCACATTTTAAAAAGTATAAACAGGTGAAATAAATTTTAATAATGTATGTTATTTTACCTAGTACACCCAAAATATCTTTTCAAACTTCAATCAATATAAAAATTATTATAAGACATATTTTACATTCTTTTTTTCATCCCAGGTCATAGAAACTCAACGTGTATTTTATGCTTAGAGCACATTTCCATTTGGATAGCCATATTTGCAGTGCTTAATAGCCAAGTGTGGCTTGTGGGTGGGAAAAAGAGAAAAAAGGGTGAGAGAGGAGCACAGTAATTCCTGTCTCTCTTCCTCTTTTTATAAGGACACTAATCCCATCATGGGGCCCTGCCCTCATGGCCTAGGAAACTTAATTACTTCCCAAAGGCCCCACCTCATAATACTGTCACATTGGGGATTAGGGCTTCATCATATAAAATTTGGGGTAACACATTCACAGTGTAACAGAGGGCTGCTTTCATACCTTGAGCTTTCACTGTCTCTATCCCATTAAACCAGACTTCTTATATATTGGCGTGTAAACACAGTAATTGGCCTTTTCTTGCCCATTGTGTTTTTTTAAAACTGATATAAAATTGAAGCTAATAGGCTTATTTGGCACATAATTAATTGTCAGGTGTTTGAAGGATTTGTATTGAAGCCTTTCCTGTTAAAAGTATAGAGTTTAACTTATATCCACAATTAGTTAAGAAAATGACAGAAAAGAGAAACAAACAAAAAAAAAAACTAAATGACATGAAACACCAATTGATTAGATTAACAGTTTCCTATTTTAAGGTAGATTTTAGGAAACTACCTAGCTTTCTCCCACCTTCCAAATGTTTATTTCTGAATAATATTTGCTGTCATTTTTGGTTTTGAAGGATTGAAAGCCCTGGAATTTTTAAATTCTGGCTATCATGGGTGACAATGGGCAATTATATAGACAATGGAATAGTAAAAATACCAGAAATTTTTATGGTGTTTTGTGGTTTATATTATTCATAAAGTGCTTTTTTGAAATCTTCAAGATGGAACCTAATAAGAATCTTTGGACTCAGAGAAGTTTCGGGGTAGATCATACAGCTGTCTGACAGCTGGAAGTAAAAGCATTGACTCCTTAGTATGAGGTGAAGTAGAAGTATATGCCTCCTTATTATAAGGGGCAAAAGAAGACACAAAAAGAAAATAGCGTCAGTACAGAAAAAAAATGAATTCTTCGTAAGTGACTTCGTAAACTGAAATAAATGAAGAATTTGAGGCATTTGTCATCATAAGCGCTGAGTTTGTGATACTGAGTTTGGGAAATAACAAACATTTTGGTTGGCCAGATGGGGACATACAGATTTGAAAGGATTTAGTAAGTTACCCAATAAAAGAATCCCTTTCCATATTGCTGAATAAAAGGAATTGACATTAATTGGCAATTAATGGATTAGAAAATGGCAGTCAGCATGTTTACTCATTTATTTATGCAATAAATATTTATTGAACATTTATTTTGTCCTGCAGAATAGACAATAGACTTGCTATCATAGAGGTTAAATTCTGATGGAGGAGAAGTTTCTATTTTGTTGCAGGCACTGTGCTGGTGTCTTTTTATATATTCTCTCAATTAAGCCCCATAGCAACCTATGGCATTATCATAATTTCCAATTTACAGATGAAACTGAGTCTCAGTAAGTTGCTCAAGATTATACAGCTAATAAGCAACTGGAAAGGTAATAATTATACTTAAGTATAAAGTATATATTTATTTCCAAACTCATCAAGTTATATACATGAAATATGCACAGCTTTTGTTTGTCAATCACACCTTAAAAAATGGGTCTCAATAAAAAAATCTCAATCTGACTTGAGTTTTCTTTAAAAAAAAGCTCAATCTGTAGCTCCACTTCTATACTATTTCCCATGGTCACACTGTTTATTAGAATATGTCGCCAAGTGTCAGCATTTAATAATGTTAGAAAATGTAAGTTTGTTCATCATTCAGTTGCTTTTTTTCAGAGCGGTCGTTTCATAGCATTGGGCTCAATTATGTCTTCAAAAGAAATGACATCTGATATGTTTAGTCTGATCTGGGAGCACAAATAGCTGCCTCCCCTCTGTAATGACAAGAAGATTCTTAATGGGTGCTATCTTCAGAATGGTGATCTGATAAGCAATTGCCTCTTTAATCGGGTAGTTTTTGTAATAACAAGGACAGCCAATTATAATCAGGCAGTGTCTGCCAAGGTGGACATCGATGGAGGTGCTATAGAAATAGATAGATTTTATGGAGGAATAGGATGCAGGAGATGACACCAAGACAAAAACAAAAAGGATAAAGATGAAGCCAGACAGTTCCCTGCATCACCGATCAGCTACAGTGAAACATTCTGCAACTGATTATCTGCAGCGGCCTGTCACCAGGCTCTGTGCCAGCAGGTTAGGGTTGTTACCTGCCAAGTTGTTTAGACACCTTGTTTGTTATTAGATTAAGGTTTTGATTACATCTGGTCCAACAGAAGGGGGCATAATCATATTTAATATGGGTTTGGCCACACCTAGATAGCTGGGAGATTATGCTGTTCATTGCCCATAGTGAGTTTAGCATTGTTTTAAGATATCCTCTGATAGACTCATCGCTATTATAATCTGTTTTCTATTTCCTTTTTAGAGTGGTGTGAGGTTTCAGTGTAATCGTGAAGACTCTGGCTCTGTAGCCAGGTTGCCTTGATGTCAGTCCCCTACGACCTGTAACAAATGACTTAATCTCTCATTGTCTCAGTTTCCTCCTCTGTAAAATGGGGATGGCAGTAGAATCTGCTAATAGGATTTTTGTGAGTAAAGCACTTAGAAGAGTGTTTGCCACCTGGATAAATTCTGTATGCATTAGCCAGACTGCTATTATTATGATTGGTGTTATTGCTATCATTTATTATTATTAATACAAAAGTTGTTATGCTATACTTATGGTCACCATTATCCTCTTAGCATCAAATGGCAGATGAACAAGAGCATTTGCTTTTAGTTTCTTGTTACTTTGCCTATGAATGGTCAGATTTTCATCAGCCATAAAAGAACTCATGACTTTCATGAAACATTGCACAAAGTAGTAGCCAGGGATTTTGAACAGAACACTTGGGGAGAAGTACGGCAGGAAAGCACGGGTGGTGGTGTAGGCTTCCATTGCAGGATGGGACAGTCCTCGGGATGTGCTGTCTCCTTTGCACTTTATCTTTCAAGTGCCTGCCTGTGTTTTCCCCTTTGTGCCCAGCCCTGGGTCTGTGCAGCTACAGTGGCTCACATGTTTGGGGATTTCCCTCAGTGGTAACACGATTTGGATGTGGAAACTAGTTGGGATATAAATTGGTAGCTGCAGATACGAAGTGCCACTATGCGAGGTCTATCCGACAGCCTCAACTGTTTTTATTATGCAGTCAGAGTATTCCAGGGCAGCTGCTACTAATTTTTTTCCTTTGTCTTGCTTTGACACTGTTGCCAGATTCTTGTTATTTTCTTTTTTATAAAATAATCCTAAATCAGAAAACCATGTCATCTTATCAGGTTTAATTTTAACAACCAGAAAAAAAAAAGAAGAAGAAGGAAGAGGAAAAGCCACCAGTATATCCAACATTTTACAAAATGAATGAAGGCAGAAATAAATTAAGCACACTGTTGGTAAAGTGGAGTTCAAGGGGTGAGGGGCGTGATATGCCACCCTGTCCCCATGGAACAACAGCAATAGAACATGAACTATATCATTTTTTACTGACTTGTTCTGTCGGTGATTGAGGCATTTCAGTGCACAACCAGGAAAATAATAGGTTACTTTCACGATAGTAGAAGTTTAACAAATGCTCAATCATTCACTCTGCATCATCACTGTCATTGGTGAGAGCTTTACTGTATGATATCGATGCCTTGCCTCTTTCTTATTGCCGCATTCTTTTCAGATTCAATCTGTCTGCAATGGGCCACTAAACATTTCAATTTGCTACCTGTAGAGCTGGATTGCAATGCTCAGACTGAAATGAGAGAGAAATGGATTTAGCGAAACTCAAAATAGAGAGTTTCATGGATTTTTGTAGAAGGATGCACAAACTGAAACCCACTGATAAGACACACACGATCACTTTTGAGCGTCTCATAAAAGTACATGGTATTAAGCAATTCATGGATGTTTATAGGGAAAATAGACTCAGTCAGATGGATGCCGATAACACGCCCTACATTTAGAGGAACTCATACTCTGCCAGTCTTGTGTGTACTTGCCTATAGTCAATGCCATTATAATAGCCCTTGAATACAGTACTTGTAAAACTGTGCTTGTTTAGGTGCACTTAAGAGAGCTGAGCTAGCAAAGAACAGGATAAAGCCCAAATTATTTTCTGGCCAACCCTAGCATTTAGTCTTTTCCTAGCAGAAATCATTAGATTTCCTAGTTGGGAAAGAGGGTTTGTTTCCTATGGATAACCTCTGAGTATTGTCATTTCCTCACTGTCACCCATTGTTCTTGGCTGATCACAGTTCCACTGTCTTTCCCTGCCTCCTTCTTTGTTCATTCATTTATGCCTATTTTGGATTTGTCATTGTGTTCAGTATCAAAATACTCTACTACAGCAGAAGAACAAGCCCATAAAAAACAAAAAGAAAATAGAAAGGAAACAATATCAAGGTACTCTAAAAGATTCCCTACCTAGCCTAAATTTGAGCTCCATAAAATAAAATGGACATAATAAACTTTCAAGAACATTCAGAAGTACTCAACAGAAAATGGAAGTATTGAGAATTAGATTTAAAAAAGAATAGAGTATCACAATGAGTTACCACTTCACACCCATTAGGAAGGATGGCTATAACAAAAGAATGGAAAATCTCAAGCGTTGGCAAGGACTTTAAAAAAATCAGAGCCCTCCTACATTGCTGGTAGGAATGCATAATGGATCAGCCATGGTGGAAAGTTTGGTGGTTCCTCAAAAAGTTAAACATAGAATTAGTTTATGATTTCAAATATCTACTCCTTGGTGCATGTACCCAAAATAATTGAAAAGGGGACTCAAACAAGTACATGTACACACGTATTTATAACAGCACTATTCATAATAGCCAAAAGGTAGAAGCAGTTCAAATGTCCATCAAGAAATGTATGGATAGGCTGGATGCGGTGGTTCACACCTGTAATCCTAGCACTTTGGGAGGCTGAGGTGGGAGGATCACTTGAGGTCAGGAGTTCGAGACCAGCCTGAGCAAGAGCAAGACCCCGTCTCTACTGAAAAAATAGAAAGAAATTATCTGGACAACTAAAAATATATAGGAAAAATTAGCTGGGCATGGTGGCACATGCCTGTAGTCCCAGCGACTTGGAGGCTGAGGCAGGAGGATTGCTTGAGCCCAGGAGTTTGAGGTTGCTGTGAGCTAGGCTGATGCCACGGCACTCTAGCCAGGGCAAAAGAGCAAGACTCTGTCTCAAAAAAAAAAAAAAAAAAAAGAAATGTATGGATAAACAAATTAATGGTATATCCATACTGTGGAGTATTATTCAGTGATGATAAGGAGTCAGCTATCGATACATGCTACAGCATGGATACACCTCCCAAACATTATACTAAGTGAAAGAAGCCAACCCCAAAGACCATATGCATATTCAATCTGTATTAATATACAGAATATACAAATCCATAGAGACAGAATTCAGATTGGTGGTTTCCAGGGGCTGGGGGAAGGGGAAAATTGAGAGAAAGTGCTTATGGGTAAGGACTTTTACTTTGGGATGATGGAAATGTCTTGGAAGTAGTTGGAGGTGGTGATAGCACATATTGTGAATGTACTAAATGCCACTGAAATGATCATTTGAAATATGGCTAATTTTAAGTTATATGAATTTCACCTCAATAAATTATTTCTGAAAAAAATTAAGATAGCTGAGAGGTATTATGTAGAAGAAGGAAAAATAAAGGATTGATTCAGACAAGTCCTCATGTGGGTTTTATGAGAAGTAATAATCAACTGATCTACAGAGCTTCCTAAGTAAGAAGTTAATTTAATTTATAGCAGAAGAAATATAGACTATGTTCTATTAACTAGACTGTTACCTCCTTCAGAGTGGGAGTTATTCATTGACTTATCTATTATTTTTTTCACAGAAGTACCTAATAGTCATTAATTTTATCACTCTGGAGTATTTAATAAGAGCTTACTGTGCTACAGGCATTGTGCTAGTCTTTGTTGATATAACCGTGAAGATAGGTATAATCTGCCCCTCATGGAATCAAGATTCTAGTTGAGGAGAAAGACCAAAAAATAAGTAAACAAACACATGAAACTATCACAGAGCATGATAAGGGCTACCATGGAAACCGAAAGGAAGCTGAGACTTAGAAATATGGGAGAGGACTTGGTCTGTACCTCTTGGCAGGCTACACAGAGCCTTGGACAGAGGCAGTGACCACCTTTGGGCCCACCTTCAGACCTATCATAAGTGCTAGTCTAGGTGGACGCTTTCTAGGTAAAAGTCTTCTTGACTGAAGGTGATGTTTTCCTTAATGTTTGAGGTTTCCTTGCTGCCAGTGCCATGTTCTTGTGGCCTAGATTTCCCAGGGCCTTGCTTCCAATATTAGGTTCTCACATATTTCCAGATTGTTCACTGCTTATGCTATCTCTAAGCAGAGGCCTTGTTCTGATCAGGAACTTGAGCATTGGTAGATTTTGGTATGTGCATCGGGGGTTGGGGAGGTTTTCTGTGGAACCAGTCCCCACAGACACCAGTGATGACTGTACTGGATTACAAAGGAATAAATACATTTGGACTGGAGCCTCTACTCTGTCACTGTAGGATTGTGAGAAAGACATTACGTCTCTGGGCTTCATTTTTCTCTCTGGTATAATGGAGTAGGCTTTATCTGTTGATCTCCAGCTTTTCTTATTGTTCTAAAACATTCTGATTCCATTAATATTTCTTCCTCATTGCCTTCCTTTCTTCCTTTTTCCTCAAAATCATCATAAAAGAGCAGCAGTTCTTTCCTGGGTTGTATAAATAGAGGTGGCTAGAAGCCAGAAAATGGAAACTGGGTAACCTTGCACTGAGTATTCCAGCCTCTGGAATCCCAACCAGTTTTGTTGGGTGTGTGTGTGTGTGTGTGTGTGTGTGTGTGTGTGTGTGTGTGTTTTGGTTTGGTTTTGAGAGAGTCTCACTATATTGTCCAGGCTGAGCTCAAGTGGTCCACCCACCTCTGCCTCCCACGTGACTATAAGCATGCCCAAACCAGTTATTTTGAGATTTTAGTCAACTCATTGTCCTCTCATTACATGATACCACCATTGAACACTGTCAGCTATAAAGGTGTTTCTTAACCTGACTACAGAGTACAAAAATGGATCTGGTCTCTAGCTGCTTTCTCTGCTATCCTTGAAGTAGCCACTAAAATCTTTTACATTTTCTAGTGGGTTTTCTTGGAAGGGGGATATATCGAAAATACAACCAATGGGGGAGAGATCCAAGTTAAAAGTCATAAGTTAAAACTTAACAGTAATTTAGTCTTATAGTGTAAAGGCCCTTATATTTTGAGTGAATATAAGGATTTTCTTTTTTTGGCCTTAGCTCTGTTCTTCTCTTGTATTTTTCTCTTAATTCCTAATCAACTGTGCTAAATTCAAAGCTGACCACTTCTTACCTCTTCCGTATTTTGTGTGTTGTTCCATCAGACCTTGCTTGTTTGTTTGTTTTCTTTTTTGCTATTAGTAGCATTCAGAGAAAGGAGGGGAGAATGATTGGGTGCCAGTGCCTTTATAATAATTGTTTAATTTTTGTGAGTCTCTAGTATAGATTTACAAGACCTGGCAGTTTGCTTCTCATGGTAACTCTAATTCTTACTCTAGAAAGCATATTCATCATAAAGTTACTGTCAAATAGCTTTATTATTCCTGTTCAAGTGGGGAGAAACATTATGGCCAATGCCAGAATCATTAGAGCAATAGCTCTGCCTGGAATGTGTAGAAAGCATGCCGGATCTCAATCAAGAAATAGTTTTCCTACTTCTTTAAAATATTAAAGTCAAATTCTTAAAGACTGTGTTACAGTACTACCTTCAAAGAGGTTTATTTTAGCATGATACTTGTTAAATATTCTCTTTCTAGATGCATTCCATTCATTTAAAGATTCATTCAGCAAATGTTTATTGAGTATTTACTATGTGCAGAGGGCTTGGGACATAGCAGTGAAAAAAGTTGACATGGGTCTCTGCCTACAAGAGGTTTTTTTTCACTGTTGTGGAGAAAATAAATTGAACAAGTAAACACAAGGGCTAGTTATAGTGCTACAATAGCTGTGTATGGGACAGTCTTGGGTGAAGACAGCCCATATACAGACATGGATTTAGAAAAATTTGAGAGCAAAAACACTACTTTAGAAGGATCCATGAGAGAAATTCTCCATGTTCACAGAATAAATTTGTACTTTTCCCATATATCCTTGCCTATTCAACTTCAAGACGTAAAATGATTTTTAATATAGATTTGGTCTCCTGTCATGAAATATAAAAATTAAAATATCCCAAAAAGAAATTCTTTCTAGGGTATTTTTGTTATTATAGGATATATTTGTTTTATATTAGTTTTAGAAAATATTCTTTAAAAGTGTATTTCATCAGTTGACCGTAATTCTTAACAGCTCTATGTTTCTTGGACTCAGGTAAAAGCTAAGAAACAAGAAATTTATTTTTTCTTTCACTGTTAAAAAAAAAAAATTGGTATTCTGCATAGATTCAGATTTGGCTCTTAAAAAAAAAGAAAAGAATTCCAGACAAAGATGAATTGTTAGAGCTTCTGAAAGGTTCTAACACTTCACTACTCTTTCTTATCCTTTAAGGTAGTTACTGCCAAAGAATGAAATCAGTAAAATTACCCTTTTTGTGTAATTCAAGGTTAATAACTGGTAAGAGGACTTTTGATCATTAAGTTAACTTTATGATTTTACAAATGATAGAAATGATCTCCTCTTAAATTATTATTCATTTAAAAACTAAAGAGTTGGTGTATTTCTCTCATACAGTGGTAGAAGGTTGCTTCCTTTTAGTCTGGTTCATCAAGGCCTTACTAAAATGTGACTGTTCTGGCTGCGTGCATGCCCCCTACCTGCCCCCCAACCTACGAAGTTCTCTATGATCTGCCCCCACTATACTACTCCAAGGTTCTGCATAATTGTATTACAATATATTGTTCATATATCCATCTTATTGCTAGCTGGGGAGCTTCTTGTGCCAAAACAGTATTTATGTGAACCTAGTGCCCATCACAGTGTTTGGTATATTAAGTGTTCATATATGTCTAATGAGTACATGATATGTGGCCTTGTGAAGAACAAAATGTATTTACACACAAACACACACACAATCAGCAAATATACAGGAAATGCCTACTTTGTACATGGTTGTATCTGGGCCTGTTGAAGTTACTAAATATATAGGGCTCTTATCCTACCTTTGGAAAGCTTATAATTTCATTGGAATCAAAATGCACATTTGTGAAAAAGATGCCTTAACTAAAGATGGTACATATCTTAAAGGTTGGCTTTGTTCAAAGGCTAAATGATCCACTTCTACTACATATATAGTTCAAAGGTGAGAGGGCTTCCTTTACTAAGGAGAATCAGGTATTGCTTCGCAGAAGAGTGGTTAAGATTCGTGCCCAAAAGCACTATAGTATAGGTGGTGGTGGTTGTGTTGGGATTTCATATTAATCTCCATTCATCATGCACCAGAGTTCAAGACTGTGCAACTTCACCCAGCGTGGATTAAGGAATGGGTTTTCCTGGTGAAAAGGAAAATTTACAAGGCTAAGTCAACAAGGAAAAAGAAGGAATAGTTGCCCCAATTCTCCCATCATCCCACAGAGAGGCATACTAGGTTTGGACTCTGCTGAACCTACCGTGTGGGTTTGAGTTCCACTGTTATTTGGCCTTACCTTAGGGCAAGAAAGGGGAAGCATTCTTGTCGTTGGGGAATACATAGGCTGCTTAGGACCAGGCGGTTCAGTTTGCGTCCCAGCTGCTTACAGAAGTTGTCCAACAGTGTCAGCTGCCTAGTACTTAGAAACCTTCAGGCCAATGGGATGTTGCAGTTTTCTCTCGGGAAGGAAGTTCCCAGTGCTGGGAATAACTGATCTGGGAGGTACGTGTTCACTTACTCTAGCCAGCTTCTTGTCCAGGCAACAGTGTGTCAGCTCTGGGGTCATCATCAGATAATCTTGCTTCTTATACTAGTTAAGAGTATGGACACTGGAAGTAGAGACCTCAATTCAAGTCTCAGCTTCCCCACTTACTGGCTATGTGACCTTAGGACCTTAACTTCTCTAGGCCTCAATATTCCAAAATGTGAAGTTGGGATAATAATAGTTCATTCTTCACAGGACTGTAGTAAGGATTAAATGAAATCGCCGTTTAGCGTGTGGTTAATGTTTAAGGACTGTTAGCTGAAAAAGAAGGATGATCCAAGAGAGAGAATAGTGAGAAGATTTGTAGGGCACAGGTCTGTTCAAGGACAGTGGGTGGACCAGAGAAAGGGCTCACTCGAGGGAGAACAGGACTAGATTTGTGGAGGGTCCTTCGTGTATAACACCAAAGAGTCATCCTTCAGTCCATTTGGAGCCATTTAAGATTGTCATGTCAAACCATGACATGTAGAGGAATTTTTAGGAAAATTAATGTGGCGGTAGGCATTCCACATAGATTGAAAGGTAAATAACTTAAAAACAAGAAGACCTTTTAGGCTGGAATTAATTTGTGTTCCAGGAAGCTGTGGATTCGAGTTGTTTGAACTTTGACTTCCATTCAATCTGCCATCAGCCTTCATCCCTTTGGTTGCAGCCTTAGTTACAATGCGCCTCAGACCTTTCTCCATCTGCTGCTGTTCTTCCTTGTGTGCCTGGTTTGAGGCTTAGCATTTTAAAAAGGAGTTTAAAAAGTAATCAAAATTATTTTTAATAAGGCATAGTGACAAAAACAACATAAAAGGCATTTCTCTGAAGTGAGTTTTGGTGAGTTCTCATTAAATTGAATTGGCAGAAACTCAGAAACAATGCTTCCCCCTTTCAAGAAATGATAATTGTTTTTAATGTACCAGGGCAGAGTTGTATAAAAGTTCGCAACGTTCTTGTTTAGCATTCTATTTTCTAACCCTTTCTAGCATAATGCTTGTTAGAAACTAACTGCTTCTCAGCAAATGATGGATGGATGGATGGATGGATGGATGAATTGATGGCCTGTAAAGGAGTTCAGAATTGTTGGACCATATCTCACTGGATTGTGATTGATTGTGTATGAATATCTAATGTGTGTCCCACCATCACCACACTGGACCATGGGACCCTTGGGGCAAAGGCTGTGCCTCCATTTTTCTTACTGTATCCCTGGTTCCTAGCTCAGTGCCTAAAACAGTGTTTCATTAAGTGAGTAAGTGAATCTACCCCCAATATAAGGTTAAGTATGGAGTTTTAAGAGTATATCTCACCAATAAAGGATTCTGTTCTGGCCTTGGGCCACTCACTTAAGATCTCTGAGTGTTAGTTTTCTTATCAGTAAAAATGTGTACAGTACCTATTTTGCCAATAAATAACAGGTTAAAATATAACAAAAAAAATACTTCAAAGTTATGATAATTAAATCTGCTATATATGCAACAGATGGGGGAACTTGTTTCATGAGTGTTGCATGTAAGCCATCGTAACCATGAGGTTGCAAGGTACAACTACCAACAGGGAAATAACCTCTTAACACAAGGAAACCATCATGCACAAAACAGTCAACCACAGGATCTTATTTGGAGGTATTTTATTTGTCTTATGCATTTTTTTAAAAAGGAAATAGTTACTTTTGTAATATCTCAAGTTATAGAACTAGAAATTTCTGACAATATGGTGGATTTTGCACTCCTACCTCAGTCATTTTCTGTTAAAATATAAAAAAAAAAAAAGAGAGAACTTTTAAGACAGGACAATATTTTGCTTAATTTTAATGTTGATGACACTAATGATAGCCTGCTATTATAACTGGCTCTATGTACAAATTTCAAACAAAAACAAAAAAATGCAATGAGCTATGAGGATGCCACTACACTCCTGTAGCCAGGGCAATAGAACAAGACCCTATCTCCAAAGGAAAAAAAAACAAAAACAAATTTCAGTGACTCCTATATGTTTTTTATAATCCTCTCTCTCTCTCATGTTTTAGATTCTCAGGCCAGCAGGGCATAATGACCAGAACCCTGATACTTTTAGCTAACTGCTTGACCTTTCTGTTTCACAGAAATGGCAAAATTTCTGCAATGCAAGGAGATAAGATTCTGAAAACCCCTAGGCAGACTTCCTGATGCCAAAACTTGTCATTCCCCACAACCTCCCCCAATGCACGTGGCCCTAGTTAATTACACTACCTGTCCCAGTACACACAGCCCCTCCTTAAAAAGCCAGTACTCTCCATTATTTGTTAATCAGAGAGATAGATTTGAGCTGACCTGATTCCTCACTCTCTGGACAGACATCTTTCCTATTAAAAAATTCCTATCTTCCTTGGCAATCCTTGTTGTCTGAATAATTGGCCCTTTGTGCAGCGAGTAGCTAGACCTGGACCGAAACCCCCTTGCGATTTTGATAACACTGTTGTGTTTAGTATACAGTGATATTTCCGTGGTAGATAAACAGAACGTAGACCACTTGGAGATGTAGAAAATGAAATTTCCAGCAAGAGGTAGATAACTTAAAACGGATCTGACTGCCATTCTAAGCATGCCTTCACAAAACAATGGATTGTTATTTAGGGCTTAAACTTATTTGGTAATTTTAAGAGGAAAATCTTTTGGACTAGAGTAGAACTTCTTAGTGTTAAATAGGAACCTTCAATTTTCCTAAAGTAACTATGTAACTTAGTGGTATTTGATGTTAAGATGGTAGCTTTGCTCTATTCCTTTTGCTTCTGGTGGACTTGCTCTCGCATTTACTAGCTGTATCCAATTAAGGGGAAATAGAGAATATGAAATTCAGAGAACTCATTCTTCCTGTCACTAAATTAATGGGCTGGCCTTGGTTTGGGGTGAAAATGGGAAAATATGCAGCTTCATTTCCATTTTTTCATTAAGGTTAAGAAAAACATCGGTATTTTGCACATTTATCAGCAATGGCATCACCTTCCAATTTACCATTTCCCATACTCATAGGAGCTTATTATAAAGAAAAATACCTTGAAATATCATCAAACATACTTTTTGAGTGTTACCTATTTGGGGTTTGTATAATATCCTTAGGGAAAGAACCACAAATCAAAACTGATAATTAGAACCATTAATAAGATAGAATATCTCTTTTAATCTGGAGGCAGTGTGGTATGTCATACAGAAAGGTATGTTTGGAAGTCAAGAGGTCTCTTTCCTATTCCTAATATTGTTACTAGCTATGTTGTAGGCCAGACTTTATCACATTAGATATAGGTGATTGTAAGACTTAGGGAAATAAAAATTCAGATATAACATTCTTGGTGCAAGATGCAGTAAGTTTTTGAACTTCTGTAGTCAACTAACAGCACCAGATCTTTTTCACGACCTCCTAGTGAGTCAGGTGTCTCTTTTAGGTGTGCTAGGCAAGCTTACATGGTAAGAAGGAGTTTCTTGGGAGATAATTCTCCATAGTTCTCTTGTGTTTCTTTATGTCTCATGAACAGAGGCACTGACACCCTTTTGTTGGACTGTCTTCTTAAGGATAGTTGTATAGTGAACATTCTTGGAAGAAAGAGATAGCGTCTCTTTCTGGAGCAAAGGGCAGGTTTTTGTATACTATCCGCTATCATAAAAATATTATCTCCCTCCAGGGTAAAGGTCGGACAGGTTTGCATGAAGCCTATTTTAAAGAATTGGGGTTTCCTAACCTCAGGATACTTCTTTTGTAATGCAACCCACTAAGTGTGCATGTATTACCTGACCCTCATTACTTATGTGTCTGTTTGGGAGTTTTGGGGATCAGGGAACCAGTGCAAGGAAATGATGATACCCTGGCTACTCCTATTGCTGGGAGTAATAAAATATCCTTAGCCCCTAACCCAGGAGTTTTTTTTTTCCTTCTGCTAGCATCCATGTAATGGTGGTAGGCTAACTTGTTAGTTTGCAAGTAATGTAAAATCTTAGACTCTTCACAGTTCCTAACAGAGCTGAGTTTGAACATGTAAATTTTAAAGTAAGGGACATAGATGAATTTATGCATCTGATGCAATTTGCAACTGCATGTAAGTTCTAGCACACAAATGGGGGGTCAGAACTAAAGATATAAAATGTGATTTTACGATTTCTTGCTAAAAAGACCTTATCCCTTATTTCATTTGAGACTTAGATGCCTGAAAACCATTCTTTCATTGCAGTGAAATGTTGGAAATCTATTGATAGTGAACTTTGATTTTGAGAGTTTAAGACATAAACTACAGAAAACCGGTTATTCTGGCCACACATACCCAGCTACTTACCTGGGTTCATTAAATTCTTGCTGCCTTTGCATTTATCTGGAGTTCAGGGGGGAAATCGGAGGCTCTTTAAATGGAGACACAGTTAATTTCTTTGTCCTTTAGAACAGGGGTCCTCAACCTATAGTGACTTGTATAATTATTTCTTTATGTATTACAATGTAATAATAATAGAAATAAAGTGCACAATAAATGTAATGCACTTGAATCATCCTGAAACCATCCCCCACCCCCACCCCCCGCTTCCCTGGTCTGTGGAAAAATTGTCTTCCATGAAAACAATCCCTGGTGCCCAAAAGGTTGGGGACCACTGCTTTAGAAGAAATCAAGATACTGCAGATTAAAGAATGTTAAAGAAGCAATATATCTTTTCCACAGGGAAAGGGAAACCGGCTATTGTTAAACTCTGCTTCGGGCAGTTATGTGTCTCCATTAGTAGCCCATTTGGAAACGTTATTGAAACCTCAGATCTTTGGTATAATACAACTGGTGCAATAAGCAGGGTTGGTAACTGTTAAGTACTTTAGCTTGAATTTTAGGCATTTTAAAGGTCGTTGGGAAAGGGAAAATAATCCATTAATTTTTACTAGAGCGTTCATTTAAGTCTCTTCTGCACAAATAAATGTAAAATTTCGCTGCCGTTCAAAATGCAAAGTGGTATATAATATCACTACTACTAACTGCCCTAAATTATTGCATTTTTAAACAAGCAGGCTTTGAATTTATGCCCTTATCACATAAATTCAGCTTCTCAGATTGAATTATTGCCATATGGATACAGTAGCAGGAAAAATAAATTGTGTCAGTCTGAATTCTACTTCTGCATTTATTATTTAAACTATTCCTAACCTTTTCCTAGGTCAGTGTCACATTGCAGATTTGCTTTTATTCATATGCTTCAGAGAATAAAATTCCTTTCTTTATGAGTATTATTTATAAGTCAAATGTTACTTTTCCATTTACATTAGTAATCTTAAATTATTTACCTGCTTTGGAATTCATATGTTACAAATTTGCCAGATGAAAGCTGTCAGATGAGTGAATATATTTGTGCTACTTGTCTGTTGCTCATTAAAGTAGCTGGTTTGGGGTTTGTGGCAAAAATACAAAGTGTTATAAAGGGCAAAAAGAGAGGAGAAGAGGTCAGGTGGTTCATATCAAAGTCTGCTGTGCTGCAGCTGGAACCAACTGGCCTTCTGGCAGTTTCTGCTAAACCTTGAACAATTGCTTTCACCCTTCCACCTCCTATGTTGTTTCATTCTTTCAATTTTAGGTGGAATTGGTTAGGGTGGAGAAATAGAGCACTATTTAAAACAAGAGAAATAGTGTCTGCCTCTCTAGCAGAGAGCAAAGGTATGGTAATACCTCTTGTACTTAATGGGAGGATGTTATCTTGAGCTACTAAAGAAGTAAAGTTTCTGTCCACAATCATTTGTTCAAAATTAAAAGGGAAGCCCTGAGTTATGTAAACAAAACAACAACAAAAAAAACCTTACATATAATTGCTAGTCCTGCCAATCTAAATTATGTGAGCATCAACAGGACAAAATTCCAGCTTTTTTGTAACTTACACTCCAGTAGGGAAACACAGATATTAATAAAATAAATATTTATTATTTTATTAATGAATTATAAAACATAGATAATAGATCAGCTGATGACAAGTGCCATGAAGATAGATAATGTGGACTAAAAGGCTAATTAAGAAAGGGATCTCTGAAGGTGATATCTGAGCAGAGGCCAAAGGCAGTATGGGATTGATTCATGCAGTTATTTGGAGACAAATGTTCTAGAAAAAGGGAACAAGGTGCCTGAAAGAAGCACAGGCTTGGCATTTTGAGGAGTTTGAGGGGCCGGTATGATTGGAATACAATGAGTGAGGAGAAGTGAAAGGAGTTGAGGTCATAGAAGTGGTGTGGAACTGGGAATGGAGGATGGTCACACAATGGGCCATAGCAAAGGCTTTTACATTGAATAAAAAGGGAAGCTATTGGAGGCTTGAGAAAAGTAGAGGGAAATGATCTGACTTAGGTATTAAAGTAGTGCTGAGCAGCAGCACTCTCTGTGATGATGGAAACATTCTAAAATCTGCAGTGTCCAATAAGGCAGACCCTAACCACTTATGGTTCTTGAGCACTTGAAATGTTGCCAGTGCACCTAAAGGCATTGAATTCTTAAATTTGATATAATTTTAATTTAAATAGCAACATGTGGCTAGCGACTTTTACATGGGATAGCACAGTTTTACATTTTCACCAGTTGCTTTGTAGAGAATTGTATGTAGGAAGGCAGAGAGACAAAAGCAGAGAGAAGACTTTAGGAATGCAGACCGAGGGTTAGCTAATTTTCTTTGTAAAGGGCTAACTAGTAAATATATTAGGTTTTGCATGTCAGATGGCCTCTGTTACAACTACTCCAGTATGCCATGGACTGTATGTAAATGAAGTAGCATGGTTGTATTTCAATAGAACTTTATTTATTCATAGGTCAGATGTTGCCCATGGGCTGTAGTTTGCCGACCCCTGGTGTAACTGAGAGGTGGTGATGACCAGGCTGTATTTCAAGGGTAGAGTTGACAGGGTTGATTGGTGAATTGCACGGGCACTGTGAGAGAGGATTCAAACAAATAACCTGAAGGTATTTGGCCTCCACATTTGATAAAATAGAGTTATCATTTACTAAGATGGGAAAGACTTGCTTAGGAGCAGATTGGGGAGGAAAAACTGTTGAATTTGGCCTTATTAAGTTGATGTCTATTAGGCATCCGAGGGGAGTTTGGAGTTGAGGAGAGAGATCTGGACTACAGATATATATGTATTTGATGGTTATCAAAAATAATGGTGTTAAAACCCTGGGTATGAATAAGATCTCCTAGAATGAGAGTTTGACAAAGAAGAGAAAATGTCTGAGGACTAATCCTCAGCATACTTTGGTATGTAGTAAAACATATGACGAGAGCTCCATAAAGAAGACCATGAGGAAGGCTGAAAGAAACCAGAAAGCAACATTTTAGCAGCCGAAGGAAAGTATGTCCAAGAGAGATTCTTCAACACTTATTAAATGCTGCCTGGTGCATGGTAGACACACATGCATGTGTTGAGTCAATGAATCGTTGGGCTCACACTATACTAACTTCTGTTGAGTTATAACATAACCCGCTCCCCTATTCAACCATTGCCAACTTCCTGACCAGGACTTTATATTTTAATATGGCCATGAGCCAAACTGCAGCACCTTTTCATAGGTCTCCAGTTGGCCCTGCAACTTTGCGTTTCTTTCTTTCTTCATTCTGTGCAAATTCCTTTATGTTTGAAATGCCTTTGTGTCCTTCCTTACCTAATGAAATCTTAGCCCTCTGTTAGGGGCCAATTCAAATGTCCTCTCCTTCATGAGTACTTCTCCCTCCCTCCACCTCTCTCTCCATGCACCTCACTCTGCATTTGATTCCAGTTGTTTGTCTTAATTTGCCCAGGATGTTTTAGACTTCCTGTGTGCAGACGCATGACACCATAGTGGAATGATCATGTGTGTGGAGAATGGTATAAAACAGACCTGTTTTTAAATACCAGTTGTTTGATTTACTAGCCTGTGACTTTGCTAAGTAACTTTAACTCTTGGAGGTTCCATTTCTTCACCTGTACATTAATGTCATGGTTTAGTCCATGGTTGGATTTCGAAGTTCTGCTCCAGTTCTTGATCTCTGGGCTTGGAGGAATCACAAGCCTTGGCCTACATGATGGAGAGAGATGACAGACACTCAGCAAGTATGCGTGAAGAATTTATTGTAAGGAAAGTTTAAGGGTGCAAAGCAAAAGTACGTTGGCTAAGGGTAAACTTAGGATCTGTCTCTGTGAGTGGAGAAGATGCTGGCTACTTGTATGTTTCTCTTTTTAGATGCTTTATGTTTAAGTAAAGGTTAGTTATATAATTAGGACTGAATTCCTTTCTATGTTTGGACATGACTTAAAGGTCACGTTATACGTACTGTGGGGAACATAACCTGGTGGTCAGTGTTCCACTGACCTAATTACCCCATTCTTTAAGACTGCGATAACTGTTCTTTTTCTTATTTTTCTGTAACCACTTCCTCCTTATTATTTTCCTATAACCGTTTTCTCTTTTCTGTTTTGCTGATTTCCATTACCTCTCACTTGTTGTTCTGTCCCTAACATTAAGACAAAGTTTAATGGAGTTAGATAAGTTAGTCGTATTAAGTTTATTCATTTAGTTCATTTACTGTATGTCAGATTAAAGCTAATTTTTTTTAATGTAGAAATTAAACAAGTGTGTGCAAGGAAAAGTGATAAAGAGATAGCTGTTGTTTTTATCCATGCTTTTATATCTCTTATAGTGTTTACCGCTTTCCTTTGTACATACTTGTTCTTAAATTATTTACATTGAAATTAACCCTTAACTTTTACGCTTAAGTTAATTAGAATTGAATTTCTCCTTTTGTTTTCATTTTACACTCCTGTTAGAGTAGAAAGCCTAGTAGATGCTCACGGTGTGGGTGGAGAAAGATTTCTCACGCAGAAATTAAGATATGAAAGAGAAAAATGTTTATTTTATCCTTTACAAGGACAGAGAGAATGAGAGAGTGAAAGAGCACGGGGCAAGAGAGCAGGGAGTTGGTGCGGTGTCCCAAAGAAGGAGAAGGGGATGCCAGTAGCCAGGCCAAGTGGCTCATTGATTTTAAGGGGGACGAAGGGAAGGAAAAAAAATAGTGATGGCTGTCGGTTGATAACAACAGTGGCAGCAAGTGGATAACAAAAACTGCAAGGATGTCCAAGTCCAAGAGTTGGTTTCCTGCCTTTCCTTGGAGAAGGGATTATCACAGGAGACATGACTCTGCCCTTGAGGTATGGGTGAGGGTGTAGGTCGTTCTCCTACTGTTTACTCAGGAACTCTGCAAAAGCAGATTCTCAAAAAAACAATTTTGAAAGAGAGACATTTACATCTCTTTTCTGTTCATTCAGCTCTTTTCAGAAGTTGTGCAAAACAGAACTCCTGCAGGGTGTCTGTTAGTGAGAGAACCCATAGGATTGATCCTTAACTGTTACTGGGGAAATGGTAGGATTAGGTATTTTCCTATTATTTTTGCAAGGTTGTCCCTTTCACTCCTTGTTGAAATAATTTTAAATCGTTGTCCCTTGGCAGTTTATTACCTTGATGACACCAAATGAATATCTGATTCTTCCTTTGCCCCAAAATGGGACTTTTCTTGTTGATCAGCTGAGCATCACTGAGTGAGAAGGAACTGCAGCCAATGTCAATATTTATAAATTTTTCATTAGACCTTAAAATGTTATGTTGAAAATTTATGGTAGTGCATCAAGTAGAGAAAGGGAACGTTAAATAGGGAACTAAACCTCTGGTTAATGGGTTTGTGAACCTTGGGCAGCAAGAGGCATAGTTTCCCTTTCCTGAAAGTAACTATTTGCTAGAAAGGATTATTTCTGTGACAGTATGTACTGAGAAAATTTTTATTGAGACTTTCCATTGATGTTGTCATGTAGTGTTTACTGAGGACTGAGCTTTTTATTTCAGGACTGTAGATAACTGTGAGAGTTATAGACTGTCTCAAACCTTTCTGACCGTATTGAATCAATCAAAGAGTACCTTTCCTTATTCGATTTAAGTTGGATTTTCTGTCCTTCCCTCAGAAAATGGTTGTATTTGCTGGTAATTTGTCTTGATATTTAGTGCAAACCTCCCTTACTTCATTGCCTTCTAGCTACATGTAACTTATACTATGTTCCACTATAACATGATGTACAATTCTTCTATACACCTTTTGGGCTCTTACCCCATTTCTTTATTACTTAGCTAATAACAATAACAAGAATGACTTCTGTGTACAAGTCATTATACTGAGACCTTTAAGGTCTTCTAGTCCCACCACCTTCTAACACATGATTGTTTCTGTAGTATCTCTCCGTCTTGAATTTTGGCCATCCTAATGTTTAGACCATTAGTAATACAAAACTCTGCACCTTTTGAGGAAACCAGTTTCATCTTTCAATGAAATTGCCTATATGAAAGCCTTATTTTAATGCAAAATACTCTGTCTCCTCCCAGCATCCTCGCCTTCCATTCCAGTTCTAGCCTTTGGGTTCTTATGGAAATAGACTAATCCCTCTTCCACAAAACAGTTCTTCAAATATTTGAATGACAGGAGCATAGTTCTATTCTATAAACCCTGTTGGTTCTCAGATAATGTTGGTTATTGATGAATTTTCCACCTTTATTTTTCCTTAGAATTAGTTTTAAGACAAGTTAAAAAGAGCAAATACAAAAAACCTAATTGCAAACTTAAAACTTGAGACAGGCTGTAAGAAGAAATGTGGGAATAATTGACAGCTGGCTTGGTTGTTCTCTACTGAGTAAATATGTAATTATTGTCATTTTATTAAAATCTTATATTTTTGAGAAGACAGTAATTGTACTAGTGTATTGTATAATTGTTAAAGCAGTGCTGTTTGCTTTCATCAATGAATTTGGACTCATGTTGGTTTAATATGTAAATCTTGCAAACTGCTATTTGAGGGACTTGGGGAAGGGAGAAATATAGAAAAGATAGTGCCAGGTAAATACTTAGTTAGCCAGGAAGAGGCAGTACTGTTAGTTCACTACATATTAGGAAGCATTGAAAAGACCTCATTGTGTTCCCTCTGATTGAAATGAGATTACCTGGCGTGACTGGAAGGGAAGGCTTACACACAGGGTACCTTCTTGGGTCCTTGGGAGATAGTAAGATTTTCTCAAGCTTTTCTGATGGTATTTTATTTTTAGTTAGTTGTTAGTCAGTTATTTTCAGTTATAGATTTTTGCTCACCATTTTATTTAGTGAATCTTATTAATTAATTAATTAATTACAGAGTCTCACTCTGTTGCCCAGGCTGAAGTCCAGTGGCGCAACATAGCTCCCTCATTGCAACCTCCTGAGCTCCTGATTAGCTGGGACTACAGGCATGAGCCACTATGCCCATCTTGTCTTCTTGTTTTAAACTTCATATTTTGATGGTAATTTTTAAAAAAAGAATTGAAATAGTCACATCAACTTTCATCATTCTCCTTTTCTTTCTTTCTCTCTGTTTTTATTTGTTTGTTTGTTTTTGGAGACAGGATCTCACTCTGTTGCCCAGGCTAGAGTACAATGACATCATCATAGCTCACTGTAACTTCCAACTAACTCCCGGGCTCAAGCGATCCTCCTGCCTCAGCCTTCCAAGTAGCTGGGACTACAGGTGTGCACCATGATGCCTGGCTAGTTTTTCAGTTTTTTGTGGAGATAGTGTCTTGCTATGTTGCTCAGGCTGGTCTCGAACTCCTGGCCTCAAGCAATCATTCCATCCTGGCCTCCCAAAGTGCTGGGTTTACAGGTGTGAGCCACTGTTCCTGGCCTGATTTGCCTTTTCTAAATGCTTTCACATACTCAGGAGACAGATTCTTCCCTCACTAAAGAAGAGTAAGAAAACTTCCTTTTCTAGTTCTAAAATAGCCTAGCCTTTTGGTCAAAGGAATAAGATTAAGTAAATCTTAATCTGGAAACCTCCCAGAGCAAGATAAAGTAATTGACCTTTAGAAATTAAATATTATAGCATTCAAATAAATAATCATTGGCTGCTGTGATTACTTTTCTTAGATTTAGGTAAAGGGAATAAAAGATGTAGACTTTTGATCATATAACAGCATGACTTTAATTTTCTGTTATTTTAATATTGCTACTTTTTCTGACAACCACAAAGCAAGGATAATTTAAAAATCAAACAAACAGAAAACCACCCACTAGATCCCAAAGGCAGCTAATGCAGCTTCTTAATGACTTTCTTTCTGACCTACACAGTACAAATGAGATGATTGGAAATAGGGTAATAATTGACAGTGACATTATGGGAATCTTGTTAAATGGGTCTGCAATTGTGTTGGCTACCTGGACAGGGACCTGATGGGGGAAATCTTAAAGGTGAACAAGCAGTATCCCCACGTATGGAGTCTTAGGATTAATTGTCTGTGATGACCCTTTATTGAAATGGGTTCTAAATTCCCATCATTCCTTTCAAACAGGTGATAAATTGGTAAAATGGTATTAATGCTGCTGCCAAATCTGCTGAGCATGACTCTAGAAAAAAAGCTGTTTGGTATAATCAAAGTTAACTTTGTGAGCTACCAGCTATTTCAGATTTGGCAGATCCCAGATTCTCTTCTGTATGCCTGTTTGGATCCGTTTATGCAGGCATTAGTCTTCCATCTCTCCTTTCCCCTCCCTTCCTCCCTTCCTCTATTATTTGCTAAATTCCAGACGTACACCAAAGAACAAGACAACTCTCGGTCCTCATGGAGCTTACAGTCCAAAGCATATTGAAAGAAATGCTCAAAAATACTAATATTGAGTATTAAATGAATTGGAATTATGTACTTTATTTTTTATTTTTTAGTTGTATATGGATTAACTCATATTAATGGATAAACACTAGTAGGGTGAGCTTTGGTCATTCCTGGTGAATGCTGTGGAAGACATAATCCTTTAGTAAGATTATTCTCTCCTCTATTAGATTTCATTAGACTTCAGAAGGCTCACTTGATAGTCATTACAAAGAGAATCTAGTTGTTAAAATGTAAAATGGGGTTTAGTTTTTTTTTTTAACTTCAGATTTTACTTAAAATATGGATTACTTTTAAACAGAAGAGCAGCATATTTAACATAGGTAAATACAAAAGATTAGTAGATTTCACTCTGTAGTAATTTATCCTTTGTATAATATTTTAATCAAAGTTTGATATGGTTTAAAATTTTTTAATGCTTTTTATTATAGTGATAAAATAATAAAACATAACACCAGATTTACTGTTTTTAATCCTGAGAGTGTACAGTTCAGTGACATTAAGTACATTCACGTTGTTGTACAACCATCAACATCATTTATCTCCAGAACTTTTCATCCTCCCAAACTGAAACCGAACCCATTAAACAATAACTTCCCAGTCCCCTTTTTATTGCTCTTACTTCTTTTATGTGGAACATGTAGAAAAGAATGTCCAGAATCCTTTGGCTCTTTGTAAAATAATAAGTACTAATTGAACACTCTCCATTACTGGGATGTGATAAAAAAAAAATCTTATTGACTTCTAGAACTACTTAACTTGCAAAACAGTAAAGGAAGAGAATAAAGAGATAAATAAAGTAATAATATGTCTAGCCAAGTAAAACACTCACTGGTACAGTGGACTAGCTTGGAATTTGGCAAAAGACCTCAGTTTGAATCCTAACTCGATTCTTACCATAGATAGTTGCTTCTAGGCAAGTTGTTTAACCTCTCTGAGCCTAAGTTGCCTCAGCTGTGGAATGGGTATAATAAAAACTTGCTTTTCCTCCCTCACAGGGATGATGTGAGAAAGCAAGGACTTCGTTATGTCAGAATATCTTGAAAATCAGGACTCACATCTTAGATGTTAATATATGTTATTTATGCCATATACCTGGGTGTTTTTCTCTTATTGTTTTTCCTTGACAGTTCTAAACTGCCATTTTATTCATTATGCTTGACAAATCTCGGTGTTATTCTTTAATTATCTTTCTCCCTAAATTTTAATTTTTTAAGTCTATGGTAACTTCCTTTTCAGTGTTTGTAACCCCCCACATTTCTGTAGAAATCTCACAGTGATCTGTTGAGACTCTTGGTCCTTCATTCCTAATTCCTCATGATACTATGCAAATGACAGAAAATGTGGCTTGTGCCAGAGAAATATGATATTTAAATAAAATTCTTAGAATCAAAAAAGTGCCAGAGTTAACAACTTTTTAAAGGGGCTATTTTACCAACTCCATAATTGACATTCTGTCACTGCTTAAACTTTATTTCATTTCTGCTCAACTCAATATATGGATTTTTATACAAACCATTTACCAAGCACTAGACAATAGGGCCTTTGGCAGATCAGATTTGTACAGGTAAGTTGTTTGTTATCCACAGGAGAGCTTCATTGTATCATTGGGACAGCTTCCGTTAGCAGCCCAGAGTGAGAGCTGGTAACACTCAGAAACTCAAATTATTGATGGGAACATCCCAGTACCAGAAAGAATTTAAAATTAAACCTTTTAAGCCTGTGCAGTCTTTATCACATTAAGCATAGAGATGGTAATGGGTCATAAATAGGTTTTCCATTTTATTTAAACAGGATCTGGCAGAATGTAAATGGAATCTTTGAAGTTCACGTATCTCATGATAACGCTTCACTTTTTTTTCAAGATGGGTATGAGATTGAGACTTGAGATGATCTCTGATTGTTTCTGTTAGACTCCCTTTATTGGAAAAATTATATGTAGAGGATTTCCTCTCCCCCAACCCCTGTCAGTTTTGTCAGTTTCTGTATGTCTCCCAGAAACCCAGGGATTTCTTGACATTCTGGTTTTCTTGTACAGAGTACCCCTAATCTGAAATCTGAAATGCTCCAAAATTTGAAACTTTTTGAACACTGACATGACACTCAAAGGAAATGCTCACTGGAACATTTTGGATTTCTGGATTAGATATGCTGAACCAGTAAGTATATATGATGCAAATATTCCAAAATCTGAAATCTGAAACACTTCTGGTTCCAAGCATTTCAGATAAAGGATACTTGACCTCTATTGGTTTTGTGCAATTTTTTGAAATTTTAGAGATTAATGAATTATGAGTCACACTTCATTGTATATCTTGCATGTTAAAGTATAGTTTGGCATTTGCCAACTATTTCAAAGCCATTCCTAACTCAAAGCTTTGATCAGATGTTTAACTTTCTTCAGACTTAATGTAGATGTTAGTTGAAACTTCAGTTCCAGCAGCCCTTTTCCCCTTTTGTAAAGCAGTTAGCGTCTGACTTCTGATCTTGAGCCGTATCGTTTGTAAACCTCTTTCAGATGACTGGCAAGTTTATCCGTGTCCTCTCCATACACTCTACTCATCTTCCTCATCTTTTCTCAGATTTTCTCACATCTTTAATCAGCTTAGTTGCATTTGAAAGTTATTTACCTGCTTCAGTTAAATGGGATCTTAGATTCTTTTATCTTTTGAGATAAAAGTAGTCCTTCACTTTTCACTAGCTGAGACCATCTGAAGAGCCTTCTCCTAACATGCCCCTCCTCTGCTCAAAAATCTCTCTTTATCTTCTTCTTCTCTCCCTTTATTACTTTTTCTGAGGAACAAGTTATCTTCTGCCATATCAAGCTCAGCTCTCCATTTGTGCTTTTGATTGTATGCACTCCAAATTTCCTAGAATCTTGCTCCATTATCCCTTACCTACCCCAATCCAACCCTCTGTCCATTTCCATAGATGCTTATTTTCTCTATGTTCACTGGTCCCTTTCTTTCTACCTGTAAACATTCTCATTCTCTCCTTGTCCCAGAGAAACCTTCCCCTAACCTGAGGTCCTCTCAAGACACTGCCTTCTTTTCTACACCAAGTTTTTCCAAAGGGTAGGCTGTGTTCCTTTTCTCTGCTTTACCACCCACTGGCTCTAATCTTCCTCTTTTGAATATGTTTGCCTCATCATTCTGTGTAGAACAGCGGTTTTCAACCCTGGCTGCATTAGAATGATCTGAGTAGCTTTTAAAAACTTCTAATGCTTGCGCACCTGATTTAATTGGTCAGTGGTAAACAACTCCATTGATAATTTAAAAATCTTCCCAGAAGATTCCGATGTGCTACCTGGGCTGAGAGCCACTGCTCTAACTGATCACTGTCATAACCACCTGATTGTTAAATCCAACAGGTTTTCTCCCCAGTATTTATCCTGCTTGACCTATTAGTTCTTTCAAAATAAGTGAAAACTTATTCCTTATGCTCAAATACTCACAGTTGAAATGGTGCATTGTATTTGTTCTCCCAGCTTTCTGACTGCTCATTGTCTCTGTCCTCTCTTCACTCCTCTTCCCCCTTCCTATTCCTAACGTACTGCTTCTGCCCAAATTATTAACCTAGGTAGGTCTTCTAGTCTGTATAATCTAGATTAATAATCTTATTTCCTTGCTTTCCCATTATGTTTATATAATATTATCCTGCTTTCTCTCCTAGAACCCTCATTATGAAACAGCCTTCTAGGCTCCTTCACTTGTGTATACCATTGGCACTCATGTCCAAAGAGGAGCTTATCATCTTGCAGGAGTTGTTTTTTTCTTTCTAGCTTCTGTTTTTTTAGCCACCTATGCTGTAAACATCATATTTATCTTCAATTTTATCTTCCTTTTTATAACTGTTACTATCTAAAACCTATAGATTTCATCCTAGGAATTGCTTCTTAATTTGATATTCTTTTGATATTTCCACAGTTATTTGTCTTGTTCAGGCTGCATATGGACAATCACAGTAACCTACTAGCTGATCTTTATGATGGACCATACATTGCTCTCATATTAATTTTTCGGCACAGCACCAGTCTTCTCATTACCTTTTAAAACCTTCTATGGCTTCTTATTGACTATAATTGAATACAAGCAATTGGCATGAAATTCCAGGCACTTGATAATAGTTCCCTGCCAGCATTTTCAATCCATCCCCATCACTCTTAAGACTTTACACTTTAGCTAAATGGGGCTGCTTGCTGCTCCTAGCTTCTAAAACATTTTGCTGATGTTTCTTTTCTGGTATAAATGATCTTCTGTCTTATGAAGCTTATTAATGTTTTTCCAAATCCCTGAGCCGGAAAGATTTTTGCCATAAATGTTCTAGGCTGTGTGAATCTTTTTCATGGTATAGACTTCCAAGTTCAATGTAGAACTAGTAGCTCCAGGTTTCTGGTTGCTTGAATCTCATTTAACCAGGATGTGTTTGTACATTAGAAGATGGGCTCATGGCTGATGGTGATGTGTGTGACATTCTGGAACTTTTGTACCAAATTGCTCTTTCCTTTAGAGTATACAAGGTAAAGATAAGGTTTTCCAGGTTCTTTATATGAGACAACTCCCATGTTTCTTGTAGGCCATAGTCTTGTCTTCCCAGCCTCTCCCTTTTGTGAAATATACCATTCAGCCTTTGAGTTAAGTGACAAATAAATATCTTAGAAAGTTGGAACTGTATACTTTTAGATTCTTTTAAATTTGCGTGCTGTCTATGGCCCTCGATTATTAAATCTAAATTGCCCTCCTTCTATCTTGAAAGAAATGAAATTTCTCAGCAGTAGCAAACAACAATGTCAATCTACTTAAGACTGGTAATGACTCATTTATAATGCCAGCAGACATACGAAAACTAGAAAAATTAAATGTACAGCATCATTACCTTTGTGGTTATCATTGCTGGGAAATGGCATAGTGCTTAGTGCAACATTTTAAAAGATGAGAAGAATTCCTTTAGAGAATGAGTTTTTGTAGTTGAGTTTGTGGATGATGGAATGACAAACTGGTAACTTCTTACTATTTGAGCTGCCTTCCACAGGACATCCTTTAGGATTAACTATTATACTCTGCACATATGTAGAAGCTCAGTCATTCCAATCCTCGTTACCTGATTTGCATAGATAATTTTGGACATGTATTTTTGGAGTTTTGAGAACATCGTTTTCAGAGAACATGATTTAAAATCTTCTTTAAAGTAGTAATTATTGGAAACTATCTAAACTATTAGCTTCTTCTCATTTGAAGATAATGGTACTGACATCTCCAGGGATGCTGCAGAAAAGGGCTTGGGTACCATGTGAACCAGCATGCCTGTAAGTTTCTTTCCAACTCCAAGTTGTATTATAACTTCCATTCCATTTGAATTGTTTGCCAGAAACTGAGATGAATATGCTCTAGCGTAATCTTCTTTTTTTATATGGAATACATTTATAAAATAGATGGATTGCCTTAACAGTCTGTAACTGTGGAAGAGAGTGAAACTAACCAGTCCAATGGAGACTGAAACAGAACCTGGGGCCCAAAAGCAACTCTAAGCTATAAAATTTAATATAAATGCAAATTATTTATGGTGGTCTAAGACCTGATCTTGTTATTTCTACTGCCTTTTATGTATACCTACCATAGTATAGGACTATACTTTTTCTAATAGGACAACAAAAGGCATTTTGTGAAAGGACAACATTAAAGTTCATGACATCTACTTACCTTACAGAAGCACATGTAGTGAAGGGGTGGGGTGTGAGTATGAAAAGAGATTTATTACAGGAACTGGACCGTAGACAATTGTGGGATCTACTTAAACAGTCTCTATGAAGTTATTGTCGTCACAACTCATGTTGGAGTTAAAGTGCGCAGGGCAGGCTGTCAGGAACAAGAAAGGGAGACAAAGTCAGGGGAACAAGGACAAGCTGTGACCTGCAAGAGTGAGTTGGTGTTTGTGTCAGGTCTCACTTTCTCCAACCCTAATGATGTGGATGTCCTACAGGAGAAGCATTATGGAGCTAGAGATACACGGGGCTTAGGAGTCCAAGATGCTGAAGGAAGATCCAGGAAAGCTGAAGCAGTTGGAGGCCAGGCCACTGTCCCATGAAAAGTTGTTAAGCCAACAATTAGGCAACAACATTAAAGCCACAGCTACTGAGTGTAGAAAACACAGTGACTACTGCTTCATTTCTACCCTTCACAGCTGGAGCAAAAACGTTTCTTATAGTCCACCCTAAACACACAGGGAAGAAAATTCTGGGAAGTGTAGTTCAGCCTGGCCAAGTTGCACATTACAAAGCCACTATAATAACAAATTAGCCTTCTGTATAACTAACTTCTCTATCATTTATTTCAAAAGGATAATATTCTACAGCCAAAGCTTTTTCCAACCTTCTCATAACATCTGGATGATGAAATATGAGGCATAACCAGTATATTTAATAGCATCGTTAATGTTACTGTGGGGCTGAGAGTCCTAAAGCGTGGCTCTTTGTATTGAAGAGTAAAGGATTCTAATGTAGCAAAATTAAGAATAAATAGATGAGGATATTAGGGGAGGCCGGGC
>CM052437.1:170046625-170193730 GCA_028533085.1 Varecia variegata
CTAGCACTTGGGAGGCCGAGGCGGGCGGATTGTTTGAGCTCAGGAGTTCGAGACCAGCCTGAGCAAGAGCGAGACCCCGTCTCTACTAAAAATAGAAAGAAATTATCTGGCCAACTAAAAATATATATGGAAAAAATTAGCCGGGCATGGTGGCGCATGCCTGTAGTCCCAGCTACTCGGGAGGCTGAGGCAGTAGGATTGCTTAAGCCCAGGAGTTTGAGGTTGCTGTGAGCTAGGCTGACGCCACGGCACTCACTCTAGCCTGGGCAACAAAGCGAGACTCTGTCTCAAAAAAAAAAAAAAAAAAAAAAAAAAGGATATTAGGGGAAATTTCTTTTAAAAGTTTCATCATCAAATGTATGACATCAATTCTATAATATTTCATATTATAATGTAATTTGATTCAGTGAATTAACTTTGGCAAGCAGAAAGATACTATAAGCATATTAATAGTAATCCTTGCTACTCTCATATAACTATGTGAAATGAGATTCTTCTGAGTATAAAAAAAAATGTTAGAACTTGACAGGAGGAATTGATATGCGTTAGCTTGTACACTGTAAGCAACAAGTAAGATTGTGACCCTTTGAAAACTCCAGGACCATGAAATTTCCAAATATCCACACATTTTATATACAAGAGCCTGCTCGAATATTAGCATGTGCATTAATATTAAGATCTATCCCTTAAACTTTAGGTTGTTGATGCATTGTTACCTGCTGGAATAGTCATTAACATGCTTCATAAATATAGTCCACCTCCATTAACATAGTGACAGTGCTTAAGAGGGTATCAGTTAAAATAAAATTCTCTGGAAACACTCCAACACCGTTGGGCAGTTTCATGGTTTGTTGGTTGTCTTTCATTAGATATAATTTAACCTTCTTTCCTGTGATGACAATATATTAATAAAATGCTTCAAAAACACACATCTCAGCAAATTGCTTTTCCTCATGACAGTTATTTGTCCTTCTTATTAACACTATTCAGAGACCAGTGATACTTTCTGAGAACAAAAGTCCTTTCTCACCCCGCCTTTATAATAATAATGGTGTCTCACATTGTCCACAGGGGCTTTCCATGTGCCACTTCATGTGATCTTCCAGGAATGGTGGCCCCGTGAGGAGTAGACAGAGGTTATGGTGGGAACAATAAGCCTGTTAGGTGACTGGGCAGGTATTAACATCCTCAGGTTAGAATTGAGGTAGTAAGACACTGAGAGTTGGAGGTGAAATAACTAGAGTGGTTTCTGTTTCTTACAGTGAAACCCTCTTTACCACTTTTACTCAGTTTTCTGCAATAATCCTGGTTGAAACAATCACATACAGAGTAAATAGTGGAATGAGGGCTTAAATCCAAGTCATCTGAGAATAAATTCAAAGCTCTTCCCATTACCCCATGCCTGGCAAGCCAATGAGAGCTATAGTTTAATTTCTGGAAGATGACTGTCCACCTTTTCTTTCATCTTTCTTTACCCTTCCCTTAGTCTCCTCAAACAGGCTCCCAGCAGGTGTGTCTGTCCCTCTTCCCACCTGTCTTTCTTTTTCTTTTTTTTTTGAGACAGAGTCTCGTTTTGTTGCCTGGGCTAGAGTGAGTGCCGTGGCGTCAGCCTAGCTCACAGCAACCTCAAACTCCTGGGCTTAAGCGATCCTACTGCCTCAGCCTCCCGAGTAGCTGGGACTACAGGCATGCGCCACCATGCCCAGCTAATTTTTTGTATATATATATATATATATATATATATATATATATTTTAGTTGGCCAGATAATTTCTTTCTATTTTTAGTAGAGACAGGGTCTCACTCTTGCTCAGGCTGGTCTCGAACTCCTGACCTCTAGCAATCCACCCGCCTCGGTCTCCCAGAGTGCTAGGATTACAGGCATGAGCCACCGCGCCCAGCCCCACCTGTCTTTCTAAACACAGGGCTGCACTTACCAATACTGGCTGTCTCTCCCCATTTGAGACCTAGAGTGACCTGAGCATGCCAGGGCCTCTCTCTACGTACTGCTTCAGCCCTGCTGCCCTCCTGATGGTTGTTTCAATTATATTTTAAGCTATAGCTTAAATGTAACTCTTTTTTAAAAAAAAATTGAAGCCTCCCCCTTTTTTACTTTAGCTGATTTAACTGGTTACTACCGTAATTATTGTTCCTGTTACATTATATTATAATTATTTGAGTGTTTCTCTCCACTAGACAACAGCCCAGCTCATATCTGCCTTTGTTTTCTATCATCTGAGACATAGTTGGCACTCAGAAAATCTTTCCTAAACTGCTAAAACACTGTCTAAGTGCTCTGATGGGGCTATGTGTATAGCCCAGTCTTACTCTTTGGAATTAGGTAATTCAAAATCCTACACATGTTGTTCAGCTTTCATTTCTAAGCCTTTATACACATTATATAAACACATATACACATTATAAGGTATAGAGGTATATATATATATAAACACTATGTGTATATATATATATATATTATATAAAGTACTTGAACTAACTTTTCACTAATGCATGTTTGAAACCTATACTATGGATGAGTATCTGTGACAATGTCTGATGATTTTATATACTGTTGTACAGATTGTAGTATGACTTTGTTTCTCAATACCTTCCAGTGAATTGTTGCCATTTGCTGGTCTGGACTGTTGATATACTTAAGCCTGTGACTAGGTGATTACAAAGATGCCCTTAGGGACTGATGAAGTTATTTTAATAGAAATCCATTTGCCCTTTCACCAAATGCTCCCAAAGTCTATAGTATTGTCACTTTGTAGTTGTGCTGCCGTTGTCATTATAATATGCTTTAGAGTGACTCTACTGCTCAGTGAGCCATCTCTGTAGAATATTATTAGTCTTTAATCCTCCTTTTTAGTCTAATGATTCTCTTATTCATTTTTTTTCCTTTGTATCCATTGGATTCCTTCTCCTACTACTTTCTACATAATTCTTGGCGTTTGCAGCACTCACACTTTTTTTAGGGCCTTGAGAAATCCCATTTTTAGGTATTTCTGGTTACTTTTAGCATTGCTAACTGCTCCTGCTTTATTTCTTCTTAGAGTTGCTTGAAAAGATAAACTAAAACAGAATGCAACACGATACCCTGGTTTACCAGGGTCATCTTGGCTCCTAGAAAACGAATTTGCAGACAACTTTACCAGATTGTGTTTGCTTATAGTGAGCTGTGCCTTGATAGTGTACATGCCATTATTAATGTTCCAGAAAACTCGGATATATGAGTAATCAAAAAGTTTAAAGTACTTTAGAAATAAGTATTTCTTAAGCAAGTTTTATATCTTACAGCAAGAAAACTTTACATTTCTCCCTGACAAAGGAATCAGGATCTGTCAACAAAACATTACTATTCAGGGCAACTCATCCAATATTGCTTAGTTTTTTGGGTTTTTTTTTTTTTTTTTTAGGTCTCCAAGTTAAGATTTTAAATACAGCAGCATGTAAAAGGGAACATATGTAGCTCAAAAGGATGTCACCCTCATTCCTTTGTTGTTCATCCCCCTGGAGTTGTTGTTGACCTGGGAGTTCTAATAGAATAGATGCTGAAAATAGGGGAAGCAATTGTTTTAACATCAAAAGAAGAACTTTTCCCAACTGCCCTCTGGTGGCAAAGGCACACCAGACAGCAAAGACATTTAACAGAGATTCTTGCTGCGTAGGTGCTGCTGGTGGTTCTTAAGAGGGTCTCAAACCAAAGCTTGTGCTGTACTTGTGTGCTTCTGAAAAGGAAGAGCAGAATATTGGGTCTCCTAATTACATTTTGCTTCCCAGCGGCATCTGTTCTTATCATAGCAGCACCAGGCTCCACCAGCTCAGTCAATACTTGTATATTAACAAGAGACAATCGATAGAAAAATTAAAAAGGAAAGTCAAGGTAATTAGGCTAAAGCTGCTGCTTATGAGTTTTCAATAATTACTTTAGCTTCCTCTTGTTTTCCCATCTCCAGAAAAATAGGGTCTGATTGAAGGACTGGGTCGTGTTTGACTGAGGACATGTCAAAATTATACAATGCCAGGCAGGAAATAAAATTAAGCTGTATTTGTTTTAGAGCAGTCAAAGGGGCTTTGCATGATGGCATGGGAAGAATAGACGTTGATTTAAATGTGCCCATTAGCAGCTGTGCCTTTGTTGGTACCTGTTTCATGTCATCAGTTTCTGCACCACTGGCAGAAGCCTACTCAAAAGCATTGTGACATGTCATGTATTAAAGCTCCAGAGGAAGAGAGTGGGTGAATTTCTCCCAGAAACATCAGGATGTTTTGGAAATTAGATAGCATCCTTTACAAAAACCATGAAATAAGTCAAAACCCCCATGGCTGCCATGGTGGGCCATACTTCGGCTGTTGCTCTTCATGGACGTAATTGGGAGGGACCACTGTCCATGTAGCAGACCTTAATCAACAAGCCATCCACATTAGGTGATGAGCCTAATATTTGGTTTTGACCCACTTTGGCATCTTTGTGCCCTGGTGCTGTGAAGTCTTCCAAATAAATCCAAGCCATCCTGTTTCTTACTGTTGCTTCATAGGTTGGTATGTCTGCCTCTTAGGGAAAGGGGAAAACAAACAAACAAACAACAGAGGAATCCCTAGTTTGGGAGAGATAAATCTAAGGAGAAAGGATAGGCTCTTGAGAGAGATATTTCATGTTTTATGTCCATTTACAGTCTTCGTTTGCACTATTTCTGTCAGCTCAAAGCACTTTATAAACTTTACAACCGAATTATGTACCAACATCATTTCATTCACTGCTGATATGTGGCTGTTAAACATCTGGCAGGTTCATATTTCCTGGAAGCAAAAAAATGTGGAAGAGAATTAGATCTTGTTAAATGTACAGAGAAAATTTTGATATGGGGAATATACTATGGAGATATTTATTGAGCACCTACTATGTACAAGGCGTTATAGAAGACTCCCTAGGTAGAGCAAATAATGTAGTAAACTCTCCCCACCACCATCCCCCCAAGCCTCCCCTACCTCCATCCTATGTTTGTTAATCAAAAGTAAGTGATGGAGCCAGGATTTGAATCCAGGACAGTCTCATTTCAAAGCACAAGCTCTTAAACCTTTTATTACACTGTAATCTTTACTTGAGGTTTAAAAAAAAAGTAAAGCCTCTCTATGGGAAGATGAAATGTGTGGAGCATGGTCTTTACTCAGTGAACCCAAAATCTCATTGATGACAGAGATGCTAGGTTGAGAGCGACATGAAGGAGTATTGAATTAAACATACATGCTCAAAGGCGTAGAAAAGTGAGATGATGAGGCACAGATAGAATAAGAGCTTTGGTGATAATTATTGCTAATTATTCTTAGTGTTACAAGTGGTCTTATATTATTCTACTGCTAGTTGAGCAGTGAATCTCCACTACATGTAGAACTTCTGGCAAGTACAACCTGTCCTGATTGGTGATTTAGGTCTCTCATTTTTATAAGATTGTACCAAGACTTTCAGAAGATTCCTGATTCTATACATCTTTTAGCTGAGGCCAATAAATTGCCAATGTGGCTAAACCTGGACATATCTGATGGCTGAATTCGTCACTGCTTATTTATTGCCCATAATTCCAAATGTTTAGAAGGTTCTAGCTGATGCTTTCATGATGAAAATAATATATGATAAGCATTTGTTCCTTTACTTAGAAGTGATTCCAAATACATAATCACTTCTGGATTAGCAATGTTTAGAAATTTGCCAAGGGGGCCGGGCATGGTGGCTCATGCCTGTAATCCTAGCACTCTGGGAGGCCCAGGTGAGAGGATCGCTTGAGCCCAGGAGTTTGAGATTGCTGTGAGCTACAATTGTGCCACTGCACTCCAGCCAGGGCAACAGAATGAGACTCTGTCTCAAAAGAAAAAAAGAAATTTGCAACAGCATAATTTTTGAAAGCTCATTTTTCCTCTTCTTTCTTGACCCTTTTTATTTAATCATTCAAAGGGAAACTTATTTCTACTGATCTGCCTTTTTTTTTGCCTTGCATATTTGTTGCTTCCATTGTTACTCCATTTTCATTCTGTGAAAAGTTTTTATGCCACATAAGAGTAATGGAATATTATATAACCATTAAGGCAGTACTAGTTTAGTTATGTAGTAAGAGTTTATACTCGAGTTCAACTGCCTGGTTTGAATCTCAGTTATGCTTTTAATGAACTATATAATATTCAGTGACTTACTTTAAACTAACCATCTAACTTTTGAATCTATAAAATGAGGATAATAGAAGTACCTATCTTCTGGGGTTGTTGTGAATATTAAATGAGTAACATATAGGAAGTGTCTTGTACACAGTCCTCTACAAATGTTAGCCTATTTAATAATAAAAGGTACTATTAAATTATGTCCATAAGGCATGCATAATGATATGAAAAATGTTCATGAGAGAACTCTAAGTGAAAGAAATAGAATATAAAGTGACATATGATCACAAATATATAAAACAAACACTTAAAACATTTTTTAAAGGATTGAAATAAAATAGAAAAAATGTTAATTATGGTTCATTTAGAACCCTTCCTTCCTGTTTCTCTCTCTCTCTCTTTTTTTCTTTTCGAGGTGGTTATCACAATCCACAGTTATTTGCTTGGTTGTTTACTTGGTTTTGGTTATCTCTCCCTCTAGCATGTCCGTTTTGTGAGAAAGGATTCATGTCAGTTTTGTTTCTAACGTTGTGTATCCTGTGTCTAATGCCAAGTATCTGGCACAGGATTTCCCATTAGTAAGTATTTATTTAGTGAATATGTTTACTTCTTATATTTCTGTATTTTCCAATCACGTTAACAGAAAATACCTAACTGTTATCATGGTGGGGGAAGGCTATTTTAAAAATATTATTTCAGCCTTCCTAAAAGCATATTATTGCCCTACAGTTCATGGTTAGGTATCACAGAAGAAGAAAATGTTTCTCACATTACACATTTACTTGGTTTTTGTGGGTTTTTTTAAGTAACTATTCCAAATCACAGCCTTTATTTATTTTAATTTTTTGATGTTTTTGTCTGTAGCTTTTAATCAATCTAGGAAAATCCTACGTATATGAATTTCCCACTATTTTGTTTTAAACATACTAAAGCTCTCCTTTTTGGCTTAGGATGATTGTCAGTTCCAAGTGATATCGAGAGCTACAGTTATTTTGCTAGTAAAATGTTACCTTAAGCCTTATTGCAGATGAAGAAATATTATCCCAGTTTGTAATTCCAAAAAACGTAGCCTGGCTGATGAACTCACTGATTCCTTCAGTGGTTTACTCAGCATTAGTTTTTGCCATGCCAGAGCCCCTGCCTAGTATGTTCTGACACACTGAGTTTAGGTGCCTGTCTGCCTAAGGTGAGTTACATGCAGATTGCATGCAGGTATGCCAGCGAGGGAGGATACGTGCTTCTGTGCCAGAAATTTTGCTTTCCAGTAAAACTTGACTTTGGCATTTATTATCGAGGTTCATAAGGTTTTCTGGTAGCTCTGTAATTCAGTGCTCATTTTTTAAGATGAAACTTCAGTGAACGAAGATTGTAATGATACACACAGGTTCATACAGAGAGAATTCAAACAGAATGCAGAAACCTTTTCATCTGTTCCTAAAAATGTTCAAAGCCACAGAGATGCAGCCCATCTTTCCCTGATGCCTCATTCAGCTGCCGGATTGACAGCAAGCACTTCTGCCATGGTTCTTACGCGTCAGGGCAGAGTTTTCTCTTTTCTAAAGAGGGTCTCACAGAAGCACTTTGGAGAAAACAAAAACAGGAGACAAGACAGGAAGAGAAGGAAGTTGAGGAGAGAGACTCTGAGGTTCAGAAGAAGGGCATTACCCAGCAGTACCCCTACACCTGGGGCATGTTAGAATTCAGGTTTGCCAAGACAAGAGGTGTGTTGTTTGAAGCAACACTTAGAAAAGCATCTACATCTCTAAATTTGTGGTAAAGGGACATAATTAAGTGTGTGTAATGAATCTTCCAGTAGCATTTCGTAGCTCTGAAGGTCTGAAACTTCTCTTCTCTGAGCCATTAAGTCAACTTAACTCCATGTTGCTGGTGATTGAGTTTTCTGAAATACTATGCTATTATTGCTCTATATTAAGACCTATTTTTAATATAATATTGAAATGCATTTCAGTGAACACACCTAAAAGCAATTATTATTGAAAGTAATGTAGTCTAGAATAAAGACAACTGCATACTTAGTAGAAAGAATAAATAATGGTACACACTGTCTAGCTCTTATAGTGGTGGTGGTGGTCAATATTGCTGTTATTTTATTTTCCTTACGGGAAAATATGTTTGGCATGTTTAGCTTGTAGTAAGTACTCCAAGAGGATTACTAGTAATAGTATTTATTTAAAATTACACCAGAAATAGTCACAGAAATTGGTATGCTGTGAGTGTCAAATGAAATAATTTGTAAATTGGTTTTGAAATTCACATACATTGAAATGTATGTTGGTAAAATGATGGTGATGATGTACCTTTCTGACCTTAATGTACTGAATTGCCCTGGTCAAAAATAAAGGTGATTTGAACTGTTTTGCTCCTCATAGGATCAGACCAAGCATACAACTTGACTTTTTGGCTTCTCCATTGCTCCCTGCTCCCCCACCCATGCTCCAACATAACTGTTCCCATTCTGAGACAGTGTTTTAAATCTGTATGATTCAGCAAGAAAAAACAACAGGGAGAATATTAATTATTTATTGTCAGTCTGAATACTATCAGCCACCATTGCAGCATCTACGTCCTGATTGAAGATTTGGCCTTTCAGATTTAGAATGTCTCATTAACTTTTTGCTCCCTTTCTCACACTGAAAAAGAAGAATCTATGTAGTCAAAGAGACTAGGAGACCAGTAGATTTTCTCTTCCTATGGGCATATGCCAGCCCTATTTGCAGGAACTGCTGGTGTAGTGGAACCTGAGACACTGCAAAGCCTATATATTGCCCCCAAATACTTCTTTCACTGATCAATAAATGGACTAACATCTTTCTACCTGGCCTTAGATTTCTACCATCAGAGTTAATACTTTAGATAATGAAGCTGAAAATTTCTTTTTTTCAAAAATGCTTGAGTTTTGAAAGAAGACCTCAGATCCTAGAAATCTATAGTGACTCTTCTTTATTAATACACTTTGTCAGTAATCTAGGAAGATATGAAGAGCTAGGGCAAGCTTCAAGAGGGGAAAGTGAAACCTACCAATGAATGAGCCGCAGCGATGATAGGAACCACACGAAGCCCCAGATTGGGGAGGCATTCCAGAGTTGCAGCGAGCGTCCACAAGATGATGCCCATGTCTGGAGAGTCACTGGAAGGATTTGTGGAACTCAACATATAATTGGATTTATAGCTAAGATTTATTACAGTGATGTAGTAAGGTTACACAACTGGATGGTAAGAGGAAAAAGCACAGGCGAGGTCTAGAGAAATCCACGTACAGGCTTGCTGTCCTCTCTCTCTTCCATGAAAGGATAACACAGAACATACTCTTCCTCCAGTGACAAAAATGGAACATTTGAGAGATTCAGTGCCCAAAATCAGGGACTGGCCACCTGGTCATGTAGGTACCCTCTCCCTAGCATGTACCAAAATTCCAGACTCCCAGAAAGAAATCAGGTGTTCAGCATAAGCCACATGGCACAGTGTAGGTGCAGTAAACCACCCTTATCAGTTAGGGAAAGTTCCCAAATGCTAGTCAAAGTCAACCTTGCAAACAGGCCCTTCTTAAGATAGCAACTTCAGGCTTGCCATGTTAACCCTTTTCTGCACAAGGGTACTTGACTTCACTGATTTTGCTAGACAGCCGAAAAGTGACACAACAGAATAAGCTCAGGAGCCAGGACAGTTGTTCTGTTCTCATACATGTGAGATAAACACTTCTGTCCTTGCATCAGTAAGGATGACTCACTATGGTAATAATGTAAGGGAACTTCATTACTTAGAAATTAAATTCAGGTCATTCTGGTGCCCTGCTCTTCTTTTCTTTGAGATTCATCCTAGCTGATAGCCTCTTCATTGGAGCCCAAAGGGATGATGGAAAGGAGAGATATTCCCCCAGATGGCCTACTTTACAATTTTACCCATGTCTCTGGGTCCTGATGGTCAGTGGCCTATATTTAAAGGCTTTATGCATAATCAAGCTGAAGAACTCTAAAAATGTGACTTAATTGTTTTGAGTCTTATTCAATCTATAAGTAAATATAATCTTGTCAAACTTCAAAGGGATAATATTATATCTAAAATTCCCTAGTTCAAGCTCAGGATCAAGTATGAACTGGTATTTTAACATCAAACCAATGGTCAAGTCTTTTTCCAAGCTAAATTGCCTCTCCTTTTGCAGTTCTTTGAGATTCAGTAGAAGACAAAGAACCCTAACCACTTAACATATTTTTGTCCTCCCTTGTTGGCCTCTCTGAATGTGGTTGGCGTTTTTTTTTTTTTTAATAACCAGTGGATTTGGGGGCCATGAATACTAAACAGATAAGCCCCTGAGACCAGAATGAGATAGCTGGAAATTTATCAGAAAGTGAAGGAAAACTACAAGGCCTAATGTTGTGATTTTCTTGTCATCAGCAGAGAAGGGGAGTCGCATATTAGAATTACCTGGCGATTCAGATTACATGCACTAGTATTTCATCTGCTTCCCACTCACCTCCCGTCCCCCTAGATTCTGGATTTTGTTTGCCTTTACGAGTGAATTATTGTTATGAATGATTGATGGAAATGTGTTTTATATTTCAAGCATATTGAGAACCCAATATGTTTAAGGATCATGACCTAAAAACACTTTTTCCAAAGTGCCGGTCAAACTCAAGCTTCTTAAGAGGTCTTGGGCTATTTTGGTTTTTTGTGGTGTCCCTGGTGGGAGGCTCAGAGCACCAATGGTAGCTCACTGGTTTCTTCTGTAATGAATATATATGGAATGCAGATCACCTACGGTGCTTCCTGCTGTGAGGGAAGCTATGTCAAGACAATGTGCTATCTGAGAGACAAGTAACCTATGTGTGAAGACATCATGAACTTGTCTTGATCTTTTTCAGTGGGAGAACTTAAGAAGACCCAGTTTTGGAGAAGACAAAATTTCCTGAAACCTAAGATTATACACTTGAACAGAAGTTGTTTGTATTTCATACCCACTTGTGTGTATTAGCATGGAGGGAGTACCATTTTGGCAAAAACTACTTTTTCCTCTGAAATATTTTACTGCATCCTTCAACTTTCTTGTTTCCTTGAAGACCATCCAAGTATTTGTAAGGCCAGCTTATTTCATGGTCACAAATGCAGCTTTAATTGCTTGCATGAAGTTGGAGCCTGTCTTTCTCCTTTCCCAACAAAGTGACATTTATTAGCCTTTCTCTGGTAGTTATTTGTAATTGCACTAGTGTTCAACATTCCCAAATGTCACAATTAAATCATTTGAGATTCTAGTCACATTTCTAAGCAGATGTACCAAATTACATCTCAAGACTTCTGCTTGAAATGTAGAGTTCCAATTAGTAAACTATCTGGGGTGAGAAGGGTTAGCAAGGGAATGACCCAAGAAAACACACAGCCCAAAATAGTTTGAAATTTCGTTGTTGCTTTGCTCCACCCAAATTTGATTCGTCAGCATGTGAGAGGGTATTACATCTTCTAAGAAACTGCTTGGTTGTCTTTTCATTCAAGTTTAATTGGCTTTCCTGAACGGAATTAAAGCAGGAAAGCAAAAGTTAAGTGGATGATGTAAGTGAGCAAATAACTCCATATATAACAGCATCTTGATTTGGGTGTTTGTTAGTTCTTTGTTCTTTATTTCTATAAAAACCACGACTTTATATATAGCTCTTTTTGTCACATGTGTTTTTACATGTTGCTTTAAACAAAACTGCTAAACAGTTACATCTAATTTTCCATTTCAACTTGTTTCAAGAGCCCTTGAAACTATCCTCTTATGTACTACTTTTTTCAGCTGGAATAGCTACTCACTTACATCCTCTGAAGTTTCTAATTTCTTTTCTTTTTTTTCCCCCTATACTCTCTCTCTTTTCTAATCCCATGACAGATTATGATTCATTTCCTGGGGACTCAGTGTGTTTCTTCAGCACTTAATGATTTAATTTTCCAGTTGCTTTATAAGGGAAGCTCTGGGATCAAGAGGGAAGATCATGGATGGCAGAGTCCTGACAGTTTTGGGCTCACAGCTATCTTTGTTGCTTACTGTCTCTGTGAATTTGGTCAGATCAGCTAACTTTTCAGTGCTGCAATATTCTCATCATAAAATGGGACTAATGGTACCCATCTTTCTGGGATCTTGTTTGTTTTTACCTATACTCATTCTTTCATTCATTTATTCAGGATATGTATTGAGCACTTACTCAGTGTGAAGTCCTGTGCCAACGCCAGGATGCTAAGAAAGACATAGTATATTATTTCATGAAATCCATGATCTATTGGGGAAAGTGAACATTGAACAAGTAGTTACAAGTCTGATCAATGTTTAAAAACAAACAAACAAAAAGGGGTGGTATCGGTTTACCACAGGAGCATTACAGGGGAAAAGCAAGTAGAAGTCTTCAGAATATTTCTTTTTGGTGGGGGCAGGGGGCAGAGAGGAGTCATGAGCAACTTTACTCAGCATATGAATGTTAACTTCATGGAGGATGAGGAAAGACAGGCCTTGCTTTGCTGCCCTTAGCAAATCTTACCAGTGTTTCACCAGAGTCTCCACAGTTTCCCAATCCTCAACCTTTCAATGCTCGACTGGCTCCATCAGACACTATTTCACATAAATGCCCACCTCCAACCCCTTGTTTTGCTAATGCTGTCCTGCTTAGGTAAAGCCAGTTTGCCTGCCCTCCTCAGTGATTTGATCACTCCTCTTCTCTGACACCATTCTTTGTATCTCCATCCTGTGGAATACTAAATGTTTTTTTTCCACCATATTGACCATGTGTTTCAAAGATGGAAGAACTTAATCTCCTTAGAATGTGCTTTATTTATAAAGTATATTTTATGTCTGTTCAGCTTAAATATATAAATATAGAAAACTTTTATCCATTATGAATATGAACATCAAGACACTGAAATAACTGTTCTCTTCCAGGACTAACTCTGTAGCTTCATTGTAACTGTCTATTTATTTTTTGAATCCGCTACCTTACTATGGCCTCAGTGAGACAGGGACTAGAACTTATTCACCTTTGTACCCCTAATACGCCCAAGAATGATATATGGTAGATACTTGATAAGATGTTGAGTAAGAGAATATATTAACAAACATTCCAGGCTGAGCTTAGATTATATCTAAACAACAAACAAAATCTCTAGAAAAGAGATATATCTAAAAGGTGTGGCAAGATATAATTAGTGCTACAGAGATACATTGGAAGATTGGCTTCTAACTGTGGATGTCCAGAAAGACTCGATGAACATTTGCACTATTTATTTTAAACCTTAAAGGATGGCAAGGATTGCTCCAGGCGAACAATGAAGGAAGCACATTTTAGCCTGAGAATTCCACCCGTACAAAGCATAAAGTTGGGCAGAATCTCACACATCTGCAGAACTACAAATTGCTCACTGAACCCAGGGTGCTGAGTGTAGTTGAGTCATGAACGTGAGACTGAAGAGATGGACTGAGGCTGAAGCCCTGTTTTAATAGGGCTCATAACTTAGGACTTCGAGTTCGAGAGCATTGAAAGAGTTTCAGTCAGAATGATTTGATCAGATTTGAACTTGAAGAAGGTGGAGGAAAGGAGAGGAGGAGACGATATAATTCTTACAAGATGCCTGACAAAAATCTATGTCCTTTATGTTAATATATACCAGCTCATTTAATCTGCACATCTTTGATGCTCACACTAATGTGCCAACAATGTTATTTTGAATGGGCAAAATCAAAGGCATTGAGAGCAGTTTATTATAATAGTCTGGTTGAGAAATGATGGGGTCTTGCAATAAGATTATTTCAGTAAGGCTGAGATAAGGGGTCTTGTCACCAGAATTGACAATTCTTGAATAGGCTGTTGGAGGTGAAGGAGAGGAGGGAGGTCAAGATGACCCCCAGTTCTGCCCTGGGCAGCTTGGGATATGGCAGTGCCTTTCTCCAAAATAGAGACTGTTGAGAGCAGGAGCAGGTCTCTGGGGAAAGATGTTAAGTTTAGGTTTGAACTTGTGGCATTTGAGGTCCTGAAGAAATATCCAGAAAGAGTGAGCTAGTTAGTTAAGAATTACTCTCAAGAGCTTAAAAAAGGGTAGTAGTAGGAGATATATATAAGGGAGTTATTGGTATCTGGGTGCTAAGTGGAACTATGACAGTAGTTGAAATGAACTATGGAGTTTTTTAAATAAGAAGAGAACTGGATGACACCTTAGGGAACATAACTGTTTAAAGAATGATTGGAGGAATGGGGACTAAAGTGAAGTCATTACTACTGTACTGTTAAAATTTTTACCACGATAAAATGATTAGCCATCATAAATGTAGAGTATTGTCTAATTATATGAGGTGCTTTGATGTAATAGGGACTATGCATATGAACCATTTGAAAATCCTACTTGATTTTATTTTAAATTTAATGCTAAAATGGAATAAAAATCACATTAGTAATAATTTTCATTCTTTCTTAGAATTTAGAAGGGCTTCTAAGTATTGTTTCTAAGATCACGTCTAAAGCGGTTCAAAGAAACTGAATTGATGCTTTCTTTTTCTCTACATACATGCCCTTACTCTTAGCAAAAAGGGGTACTCTTACATTTTCCCATAGATCTGTAAACACAGTATTATAGTGGCTGGTCAGTAAATGTATATTGATGATGATCTTTTTCCTACTTAAAAAGAAAGTCTTGGCATAAAAGTTGACCCTACATTTTTCCCACATACCTTCCTCTACCAACTAGCTCTGTTTAAAATATGCAGATTCTGCGAATCAGACCAAAGACCACCAGGAAATAAATGCTAACAAATCCTCCACTCACTAGTTTTGTTAATATTTCTCAAGACCTACTTGATGAATTCTTCACACATTTGAAGCAATCAGGAAGCCATTTGTGCAAATAGGCACACTGTATGCCTTTTCTCTCTCTCATCCTCACAACTGTGTGTTCCACCAGCCTGAGCTGTTTCTGTCATTCCCCAGATGTTCCTGTTTTTAATTTCTTCATGTCCTGACTCAAGGTGGAATGTTTGCCCCGGTAGCTTACCTTCCCTTCTTTGTGATAACTCTTCATCCTTCTTGACTGTGCTTGTATTACCAGAATCTGCGTGGAGGGTCTCTTCCCAATTAAGTCATTGGAAAACTAGTGTGATACCAATGAAATATTTGAACAAAGAAAAAAATCATCGTTCTGTCCCAACATAACAACTTCTGTTAGTTCCACGCCCTCCAGTTCTTTTCCTCATACATATGTATTCTTATAAAACCACATGTGCTATTTTGTATTCTGCTTTTTCTCCTACACATCATACTTTTTCACATTTCCATATAATGTTCATAATTATCACTTTCATCATAAAACAGTATTACCCCATTACAGAAAATAAATCAACCATAATTACTTTCTGGATGACAATTTTTGCTTGTTTTCTCCTAAGTACTTGGGTTACAATTTAAGGTAAAGGCTGGGATGTTTAGCTAAGCAAGACTAGACTGCCACTGTGTTTTCATAATGTTAGTTTTTCACAAAAGTTCTTTCAAAATCACTTAACCTCTGTGAACTTACATTATCTCACCTGTGGAATAAGGGTATTGCGTTTGATTATCTCTAAAGTCCTTGTAAACTCTAACCAGTCCATGGATCTGTGATCCTCTGACTGTAATGACCCTGTGTAGTATTGGTACCTCTTCACCTTTTTGTGTCATAGACCCCATTAATAACATGGTAAAAGCCTTAAGCTCTGCTCCATTTAAGAATGCCCCTGTGTGTGAACACATACAGCGTGCTGTGCAGCACCATCTGAGGACCAAGAATCTTTTGCCCTAAGCACAGGAAAGAAAAATGTATGGAAATGACATAGAATTCGGAAAGTATTTCATGTCTGAGAGATAGGAGAAATGATATGTATGGCTCCTTTTACTCTAATATTGTGCAAACCAGAAAGTAGAAAATGGGAAGATATTCTGAAAAGCTTGCATAAAGTTATATAAAAATATTGACTAAAATGAGTTTAAAATATTTGGGTCTGATTACCTAGTGTAGGACAATAACTGTAGTCAGAGGTGGTGACTCTTGGAGCTATACATAGAAATGCTAAGCTCAGACTTCTAGAATGAGAAGGAGAAAATGGGTAAGAAGACAGTTGTTTAGCTGCTTTTAAAAATATGTATTAAAGGACTAAATATGTTCCCTACCTTCACTGTACATTAGAAAATCTGTCTGTGAAATTGGTTGTTGCAGATTTCATTTTCTGTACGTAAGCGGATATTCTGATGCTTATATTCTGCCTTAATACTGATGATGCTACCCTTTTTTTCCAGGACTCTCTTCTTACTTGTGGAGGTAGTGGATCCTACTTTAAAATGCGATTATAGTGGGGAAATGATAATGTAAGCCATTGAACTGCAGGTGCATTTTATGACCGTAGGTAAATGGCTCAGAATTTTTCTGCTGAGTTAAGGAGGGGGGAGCATTTTCATGAAAAAATAAGAAATGTCTCATTTTTTTAAATATAGGCTGTGTTTGCTTTGTGATTGGGAGTGTCATGAGTATCCTTCAGCTTCGGAAATGCCCAGGCTGAGATGAGAGAGAAGAATGTCAGACTGCTCTCTTCCTGAGGGATTTCGGAGTCAAAACTACTTGCTAGATTCTTCTAAGAGAGGCTTTTGTGCCATGGAATCCCAAATTGGATTAAATTATGATTAAAAAAGAACAATAATCCCATAATGGGATGTCTTGCATTATCTGTGGAAAACCCTTTTATACTACCATTCTTGGAATACCACAGATCTGGGTGGAAACAAGGTATGCATAGAGCTGGATTCTAGCTAAATAATTGTTTGTCCAGTGACCACCAGTGGCTCCTCCTAAACCCTGAGTGCTATCCCCATGACAAATGCTGTTTAAGTGCTTTTATGTTTATTAACTTATTTAATTCTTCTAAGCCCCCTATGGAGTAAGCACTTACACAATTATTATCCTCCATATTTAGACAAAGGAGGAGACTGAGTCTTAAAAATGTTATATAATTTGCTTAAGTTGACACAGCAAGTAAAGGGGGAAACAGAGCTTTGAACTCAGGGCACCTGATTCCAGAACCTGCTTTCTTGTCCAGAGCAGTTAAAGAAGGATCACGTTAATGGTTATTTTTATTTTTTGTTCGGTTGGAGGAATTTTGAATTGCTGGGCTATTTAGGAAGTATCTTCAGTGGTACTGTTAGTGACTGTGACCCAGGTAGAAAGCTAGTATAAAATAATTAAATCAAGGCATAGTTTAGTCATTGAATTGAATGGTTATTTATTGAATGCCTATGATATATATCCCAGGCACTAGGGGTACAAAGATGACTTAAAGGCCAGGCCTCAGTCCCCAAGGAGTGCTCTGTCTGGGAGAAGCAGACGTATAAATCAACAGGTAGGCTTAATGTCACATATGCAAATGCAGTGTGGGATGAACATGTGTTCTTTCTTTTTCATTCATATTTCATTTGTGTGTATATATTTAATAAGTAAAATAGACACATGGTATACAGTGTTACACAGTTATTGACTGAAAAGTGTGTGTCTAATAGCTTAATTAATTTTTCTTGCCAGATGACCACATGATTCTTTATTAATCTTTGAAGTTTAATAACCTTTCTAAGGTATATCTTTCCTTCCCCCCCATATCTGCTCCCCACAGATACATTGTGCCTTTTCAGTCTGTAGATTGTAAAGAGGACAAAGATGATATCATTCATAGGGAAAATCAAGAATTAAAGTGCTTCAACAGTTTCAAATGCTTAAGGAATAAATGGTGAAGTTCTGATGCATTTTCTGGAGGGTGAGGAGAGATAGGATAGGACCGGGATCCTGTGGATAGAGTAGGCAGTTTTAAATATGATGAAATTGTGTGGATTTAAGGGTTGCTCCCCATGCCAAAATCCCCACCCCCTAGTTTATCATAGTCCCTGAAATTCCACCCTTAAAATCTCTACATTAAGGCACTTTTTCCCAAATTGTGTTTTGTAGAATTCTGTTGTTTTGCAAAATGTTATAAGATGCTCTAGGCAGCGGAAAGAGTTCCCTAAGCAAATAAAAGAATAAGATTGGAAAATATTACAACTAATCCCATTCTTGGCAGTTCATTATGATTCCTTAGAATAATAAAGATTCTGAGTCCCATTGTAAGAAAAACAAATCACTTAGTTTTATTTAGTCCAGCACTTCCCAAATTTATATGACCATAGAATCCTTTTTTTAAAAGGAGTATTGCATTAAGATATTATTTCATTGAATAATCTTTTTTTAAAATACAGACGGATCTGGGAGAGGGTGACAAATGAGATGATGATAACATTAATGATGGAGTAAAATAGTACATAACTTTACTGAGTACTTACTGTGTATTTAACTTTCATGATACTGTGTCTCAGGAACAGATCTAGAGTGGCTTTACATGTACAGGTATTATCTCATTTAAATACAACAACCCTATGAGTTCCTCAATTTACAAAAGAAGGATTTCATAACTTTCATGGTTACATGGCCAGTAAATGGCAGAGCCAGGATTCAAACCCCGGTAGTTTGACTCCATAGCCACCCACCCCTGTCTTTACCACCACTGCATATAAAGTTGTCAGCAGATTCTTAGGGCTGAGCATTATTGATCCTTTTTCTCCATGATAGCATGCTGAGAGGTGGGCCCTGGTTAGTTGGGTTTTTGATCGTCACTGGCATTGGCTGAGGGACAGGAGGAAGGAGAAAGATCATCAGTCCTTAGATGTTGTGGGGGTGTGGTCAGAGTTTAGGAAGGAGTGTCATGGGAGAAAAGTGGGAAGGGGGTGGTAGACTCACCTTTCCAGTTTGGTCTAGGTGTAGTGTCTGGCATGAGAAAAGAATACATAGGGATATAGGAAAAAAATGAGAAGGAGCAGTATGCAGCCTAGAATTAATCATTGCCTCTTTAAGTCAGCACCAGTCTAGCTGATGGGAAAATGTCAGGACAAATCAAAATCCCCCAGGAGGTAAAGTCTGTTTTTAGGGGCGTTATTGTGATGCTAAGTCCTGTGTAATGAGGCTACTTTCTTCTGAGAGCCCTGGTAAAACTGCTGTCCTGATAGGGACACAGCAGATTTTATGGAGTCCAAGCAAATTTGTGTAATAGAGGAATACAGAAGACCGTGTCCATTTTTGTTTAGTACTAAGAAAGTAGCACTTTGGGTGGAGTGTTTGTGTACTGTGACTATATTTGAATATAATGTGTAAGACTGTTAATAAACACAGAAACTTTTTTAAAAATGTTGTCTTGGTTCATGGGATGTGATATGGAAGGATATACACTGTCTTAATATTTTGCCCTAATAGAATGTCAGTTCTTAGAATAAGAGGGGGATGGGGAGAGTGGGCTCTACAATCACTGAAAACCTGTCCCCTTTGAATCTCAGAACCCAGTGTCTTCTAGGGCAAATCTCCACCCTTCCTCTGTCTCCCTGGTGTTACCACGCACCTGAGTGCCTGGCACCTGTGCACGTGCACTCTCTCTCTCGCTCTATCTCTCTGTCTCTCTCTCTGTCTCCCGCTTCCCTTCTGCCTGTCAGGTTTTGCACCATTCTGGGCCTCATTCAGGAAAGGCATTGGTAGCAAAGCCAGGACAGCTCTTTGACCTTCAATTGCCTATTGTTTCCACTGTATTATAAAACCTTCTTTCCTTAAAAAAAAAACCTTTTTAAATGTAGCACAGCATGCTTAGTATCCTATCAGGCTGATTTAAAAGGGGCCTTTTATCCAGCCAACAGAAAGGTTCTGTGCAACAAAACTATTTCCAAGGCCTGGGAAAACAAAATTCTAACAGAGTAAACAGATACGTATCATCTTTTGTATTTTCTTTTATCATCATTTGACCTGTAATACCCAGCTTTACAACTTGATGGCAAAAACAAGATGGCAAATTCAAAACCCTGCACCAAAATTAGCATCTATTCAGCCTATAGACCATAAGCAAGAGAGCGAATAAACCGATAAATTAAGAATTTAGTATTAACAATAAATCTACTGGGGCTTCAACCTTCCCTAATTAAGAAGTCTTAAAGGGAGATTAGCATTCTCTGCTGATGTTTACCTTTGAAATTTTGAACAAAACAGTGTAAGCAGAAGATACCCTAAGGAGCATTTTTGGAAAAATCCCAACAATTGCATAGAGCCACACAGATGAAATGATTTAATTAGCTTAGATAACATGATTTCTTTTAAAGCATTGGAAAAAGACTCATGAAACTCATAAAAGGCCTTGTATTTTCTAGCATATGTGAGAGTTTAAGGGTGCTTATGAGCCTACTTTGAAAGATTTTCTGAGTCTCCCCTGATAAAAATGTATTATTGCCTGAGTTATTAATATAAGGAAAAGATGCTGTCTATGGCATTCTCCAATTGACAATGTCTTCGTAGAATTTAGAACTGGAAAAAGACTTTGGAGACCTTCTAATCTATCTCTTTTTACACAGGAGTGAACTGATGCCTGGCTGTTGACTCAGGGAAGGTCCCACGGCTGGCTTGGGGGGCAGAGGTGGGGCTAGACTCCATCCATGTTGCCTGATAGATAAAGTTTACTGCTCTTCTCATCCCGCCATATTGCCTGGCTAGTGTTTAACTTGCTTTTCAATGTGCAATCAACTTTGTTGATTGAGCTAATAGCTGATAAGTGAATTCTTTCCTTGATTTTGTTCATTTCTAATCACGTCCCTATACAACTTACTTTTTCACCTGGGCCCAGTGATTTTTTTACTTGTGCTGACTAAGTGGACAATTTAGGCTGATTTTTGATAGGAAAGTGTTTCTTCTCCCTCCTCACGGGAGACTTCGCTGAAGTGGTTTGCCAAAAAGGAATGAGACAAAGGCACATGAAGAGACATGTGGATGCTCCTCACTGCCTCGTTGGGCTCAGCTCTCTCATGCTCATTCTTTTCTGTCCACATTCTTTTATTTTTATTTATTTTGAGACAGGGTCGCACTCTGTCATCCAGGCTGGAACTCCTGGGCTCAAGCAGTCCCTGCCTCAGCCTCCCAAGTAGCTAGGACTACAGGTGCACACCACCATGCCCAGCTAATTTTTTTATCTTTTATTTTTATTTTTTGTAGAGACAGGATCTCTCTATCTTGCCCATGCTGGTCTCTAACTCCTGGCCTCAAGGGATCCTCCCACCTTGGCCTTACAAAATATTGGGATGACAGGCATGAGCCACTGTGCCTGGCCCATACTCTTTTATAGGAATTTTTAAATGTTATAATCCCTTTCGGTAATTTGTCATAGGAGTAGCAGAGCTCTGAGTGGGATCCTACATGATACTGACTCTGGTGATGTGTATTTTTTTCTTTTCATGTATATCTGTCCTTTATCCCAAATAAGTTGAGAATTCTATCATTGTATAAGTGATACTACTTCAGAATTTCACTGTGCAAGTGGTACATTTTCAGAATCCTGAAGGTTAAGCTATTAAACCAGCAAAATGAAATTGCTGGTTTTCAACTGCATTTTACCTACACAAGGGCAAGTTTGTATGGCTTAACCTAAAAAGTAAAAATCAAATGACATAGGTGCAAAAACGTCATAAATGGCTGGTGGAGGCTGGGCATGGTGGCTCATGCCTATAATCCCAGCGCTTTGGGAGGCCAAGGTGGGAGGATTGATTGAGGTGAGTAGTTCAAGACCAGCCTGGGCAACATAGACCTCGTCTCTACAAAAAATAAAAAAACTACCTGGGTGTGGTGGTTCACACCTGTAGTCTCAGCTATTCAAGAGGCTGAGGCAGGAAGATCACTTGAAGCCTAAGAGTTTGAGGTTGCAGTGAGCTATGATGATGCCACTGTAATCTAGCCTGGGCGACAGAGCAAGACCCTGTCTCTAAAATAAATAAGTAAATAAATAAATAAATGGCTGGTGAATATATAAGAAGTTCAACATTATTAGGAACCTAAACCTGAAAATTAAGAAATTTTTTTTAAACTTTCTTCAAATAGTAAGCCAACCTGTAGTCTTATATTCTATAAGACTACAGTCTTAGAATATAAGTGTGAGCATTGATTAGTATATCCAGTAAGTTTGGAAATATTTAAACTCAGTGTTTTTTACTTATAGATATTTATACCGAGGTAGTACACTAACATTTGAATAAATATTTTGCACAAATATGTTCATCACAGCTTGTTCATAATAGCAGAAAACTTGGAAACAGACTAAATATCTAGCAACAGAGAATGGTAAGTTAATTGTGCTGTATCCATATTATGTAGTGGTATGTAGTAATTAAAATGATATTCACCAAGTGTTTTTAATGACACCAGAAAATATCCAGAATATAAGAAGTGAATAAAGTAGTTTCGGAATAGTATATACAGTATGATCATAATTTTGTAAAAAGTTGTTTCTAAACATAGAAAAAAGATAAGAAAATATACCAAACATTGAGTGTTTTGACTTCAAAAAAAAGAAATATTTTTTCTTTGGTCTTTTCATTTAGTCATACAATTACTATCTACTGCTTTATATTATTAATATATATTAATTATTAACATATTATTTATAATATAGGAATGAATTTAAAATAATTATTGGATACCAACTTATAAAGTCAGCATGTATCTCTGGCCAAAAGTTAGCATGTTCACATAGAAACATGGACACAGGCATTTCCAACAAGTTCCCAAATAGTGTTGATGCTGCTAGTCTGGGGGAACCACACTTTGAGAATTACTGATGCAGAGAATCACCATTTGGGGATGTCCCCTGTAAGAAAACCAGTTCCTGGTGCCACATGTGTCCACTGCTGCTATCCCTGGCACAGCCTACTGAAGCTTCTCCTTCCAGGGGCCAGAGACTTAGAGATGGAGGCTGGGTTTAGTTAAAACAGGACTGAGTGCCAAGTGTAAATGCTGTGTCTCTCTAAGTCACCAGGTGCTAACACATTGAAGGTCCTTTCTGTATCCCCTTCACCTAGCACAGTACCGGGCTTAGGAAAAAAATGTTCAGTTGTGTTGGTTGGCTTATTGAATGGATTAAGTGGTGAAGAGTGCAGTTTTGAAATCATAAAAAAAAAAATGGATTGGAATTCTGGCTGCATTAATTTACTATGCTGTGGTGTTGGGCAGATTCCTTAACCGCTTGAGGCTCCAGTTTGCTCATCTGTAAAATGATTTTATGGGGTTGTTGGGAGAAATAAATGAGTTAATATACAAGTTTTAGAATATTGCTTAGTAAATGTTAGCAGCTGTTGTTACTTTCATACGGGACTGCCTGCATTTTAATCTTTTTCAAAAAAGAAAAGTTATTTGAGTACCTAGCAAAAATATTGCAACAGCAAACACTTTCAAGGAGGAAAATTACAGTTCTTTTGTTGACTAGGAAAACTTGGGGAAAGGACTATAAACAAAATAGAGTTCTCTGAAAGCACTATGACAGGTTTCTACTGGACGTTTCTGGGTTTAGTGGCCCTCACCATCCCAGGGTTTACCAACTAGGAGACCTTTCAAAAGCACACGAAAGTTCCTTTGTCTCGTATTGATTTTTGTAGCCATAAAAAGTAAAAATAAACCACAAAGAAGCATAGAAAGTTTTCTTTGTGCCTTAGTGAAATTTCTTAACCTTGTGATTTTGCCCTTGTCTTTGTTGTGAATGGCGCCAATACTCACTCATCTCGTGTATGCACGGTTGCCATTTAATTTTCTTTTTAGGTAATATTTGAAATACTGAGAAAGTTTGTAGTTTCAAGTGTATTGGGTGACTTTTCTAGATAAGTCGTTTGGCCATTAGCTAATCCAACTGGCACTTGCTTAATATTGATCAAACTTTTGGTAACTGGAGAATGATGATATCTGTTGTGCATATATACAAACCTTTAGTCTCTGTGTGATATCCAGAAGGTGATGGGAAAGATGGTAAATTCAAAATATAAAGCCCTGGTTTAGAGAACCTCTACCCCCCGCCCTGACCCCATGCCCTTTTATTAGCTAGGTGATCTTGGCTAGGACATTTAACCCCTCCATGTTTCAATTACCACGTCATTAAATACAGTGTGAATCACTAGGTAACTATTGTTGTGACCATCGACTAAGGTAAAATGTGAGAATTTTTTTTTCTTTTTTCTATTTATTTGATTTTATTTTTTAGAAACAGGGCCTTGCTCTGTTGCCCAGGCTAGGGTGCATAGCTCACTGCAGCCTCAAACTCCTGGGTTCATGTGATTGTCCTGCCTCAGTCTCCTGAATGGCTGGGACTACAGGTGCTATTGCTACTGTCTTTATGTTACATTGTTTGTGAAAATAAGTTTTCTTTTCTATAAAATACTCATATCCTGTTGCTTAGGGACAGTTTACACTTTTGTTTAACTGGGTATTGCATCTAATCATGATCACTATTTTTCCCCCTTGATTTCAGGACTTAATATTTAAATGGAAATGATTCCTACCACATATAGTCACAGCCTACCTGAGTTCTGATTGAATTTATTACTGGTTTAGACATAACCAATATGATGTGAAATTTTAAAAGCCGAATAGCCAATTCTTTTTGAATGCAGAATAGATCAGATTTGCAAATACCTTGTTCTCATTTTAGAAACCTAAGGTTAATGGAATACTTCTTTTACCAAACTGAACTGGGTCCATTTGCCTGTGTGCAACAGAGTGTCAAACACTGAAGTACTGAGTTTTTGTAGAGAAAAAAAATTATCACAGGGCAGCCAAGTAGGAAGACAAGAGTCTGCTTAAATTGTCTCCCCCAGCTGGAGGCTAGGGCAGTTTTTATACGTACAGGGTAATGAGGCATGATCTGACTGGTTCATGCCATGGGGTTATGACAGGGCTCCATCTGACTGGATCGTGGATCATGCCATGTGCTGTCTGCTTTTTAATTTGGTCCCTGTTCTTTGGTCAGACCCCTTAGGTTCTGCCTGCAGTTGTACACTGGGTTCATCCGGGCATGCTCAGTTGTATACTTTACGTAACTTGCAACCTGGGAGTCCATGGCAACTGGAAAACATCTCACCATTTTATAACACAAAGTTGACCCACATCGAGCTGGTTCTGCAGTTCTGCCTCTAAGGATGGTAGACTTGGGAATTAGAAGTTGTATGTGTGTCTCAGATGTGCTCTGTTACCATGGGCAAATCATTTGTTTCTCAGCTGCTGAAAACATCATAGTTTTTATTTGTTTAGGATGAAAATAAAAAGGAGTGTCATATTTTAAGATCTTTGCATAACATTGTGATGTTAAACTTTATAATGGGACTTATTCTAGAAATGATTTAATTAAACTTTCTTCTTTTCTGCATTCATTACCTCCCTTTGTATTATAATCTTTCCTATAAGGAAACTGTCAGATTAACTCATCATTTTTCTTTCCTCAATGTCAAATAAGGCTATGTATTTTAAACTTTACTGGTGAATCATATTCCTCTCTTTTTGGTAATTTATTTCTCTTTTGGTTTTCAAGGTGGCCTGTGACCTCTAGATGACTTGTTTTCTTTGCAGAGGACAGAGTACTTAGTCCTAGGAGATTATGTAAAATCATTCTTTTTCTTAAATACAGCTTTGCCTCTTCCAGTTTAGAGATACAGCCTCAGCCTCCTAAAATTGAAGTGAGGATGAAATCTGGTGAAGTTCAGATGGAACTAAAGAATCAAAATCCACTGAAGTTTTACCAGGAGTTCTGAGTGAAATAATTGCTTGCATTCTCTAATGCTCCTCCTTCAGTAAGATTTCTTTTATTTGGTTTCTTTTGCTAGAATGTGGCCTTTAGGAGGCTTGTATTTAGAACTTCTGTGCTTTAAAAAAAAAAGAGAGAGATAGCTGTATAATTACTATGTAAGAACTATGAAGTGGGAAAGAATACATTGGCAAGGCATATTACAATTACTTTGTCATGCATCTGGTTATGTTGGCATATTTGTTTAATTAAATTCCCTGCTAATTATAACTGTATGTACTTGTGCTAATTATTATTTGCTTAACACTGGCAACAGTGTAATTCTTTAAAGGAAAGCAACTCACTTTCTATTTAAATTAAATTTCAATTTAATACGCTTCCTAAAATAATGGTAGTGACATTTCATTAGAATGGTAGTTGGAAAATCTTTACCTCGATGGAATTTGGACTGGCTGGAATTTGACAGAGTTGTTTTCATATCAAATTGTAATTGAGAAGCTTAAAGTTTTAGAGTAAAAGGGTTAACATTGCCAGACCACTAACTGATGCTGCACTTGGTTCAAACAGGCATAAACATTTTCACCCTTAAAGGAAAACCTTCCTTGCCCTTCCAAACCTCTTTATCACCTTTAGAAGAGAGAGGGAGGGAATTAGTGCTTGACAGTGATTCTCAAAGACCCAGTAAGTACAATTCACCTTTTTTTCTTTCTTTTTTTTTTTTTTTTTTTTTTTTTTGAGACAGAGTCTCACTCCATCCCCCTGGGTAGTGTGCAGTGGTGTCATCATAGCTCACAGCAACCTCAAACTCCTGAGCTCAAGCCATCCTTTCGCCTCAGCCTCCCAAATAGCTCGGACTACAGGCATGCGCCAGCAAACCTGGCTACTTTTTTCAATTTTTAGTAGAGATGGCGTCTCACTCTTGCTCAAGCTGGTCTCAAACTCCTGAGCTCAAGCAATCCTCCGGACTTGGCCTTCCAGAGTGCTAGGATTACAAGCATGAACCACGACACCCGGCCGCAATTTACCTTCTAATATCTTTTGTGAAGCATGTTTTTAAGGTCAGATTGCCCGGGTCACTTGATTATGATCATTCACTCAGATACTTAGAATATTTATAGGCTTTCTCAGGCTGCAAATCTTTCATTAGAGTTAAAATTGGATTCCCTGTGGAGTTGAGTCTTTTGCATTGCATTCTCTTCATCCTCTCTCAGTTTCAAAATTCTTCTACCTCTACAGGTGTCCCCTTCCTCCTACCCTTTGTCAGACAAGTCTCTTACTTACCTTAGTGATGAGCTGGGAACTTTTATTTACGTAACTGCCCCCTTTCTTGCCTGCGTACTTGCGCCTCTTCAGAAGGTTTGACTCTTACCTGTTTTTTTTCCCCTTCATTTAGTTCAAAACTACTTTCTCTCTCTAAAATGCCAATTTAAAAAATTTTCAATTTATCCTTCCTATTCACTGTCCCTAATTGACGTCAAAAACTTTCTTTTCTATTTCAAGAGCTTGATCTTTGGCTCCAGACAGAAATGAGTTTAAAACATGCCTCTTCAGATAAATTGCTAATTTTCTGAGGCTCACAGTCCTTATTTATAAAATGGGGCTATTAGTGGTGACTGTTATTTAGGGCTAGAGAGAAGGTAAAATGATATCACATATGTAAAGCATCTGGTTCATAATGGGCTTCAATTTAACAGTGGCCTTTAACACACACACACACACACACACACACACACACCCACCCCATATATATATGATGTTTTTTAAACTTACTATGTACACACAGCTGAGTTCCTTGTGTCATATTCTTCCAGTATATTTCAAGAGACAAAATATACTAAGAAATGACATAGAAGCTACTCAGTGCTTTTCAAGCTTTCTTAGAAGTGCAAAATCTTTTCAGCTGCAATCTTGCATGAAAACACATGAGACTTAAGTGAAACAGAGAAAGGGAGAACTGATTTCCATGAAATGTAAGGTCCTTTTTTGCCCTTCTAAGGCCCTGCAGAATCGTATAGTTCTGAGTACATTATTTCCAAACCACTGAACTCTTATCTGGAATTCACTCAAAATATTGAGTGCCCACTGTATGCTAGCCACTGTGCTGGTGCCGGAGATGAAGATAAATTAAGACATAGTCCTTCACCTCAAAGAGTTCACTGTGTGCTAGACAATCTCCTGCAACTCTTGAGATTTGGTAATTCTAGATTCAAATAAAGATATCAATGGTTGTAAAACAATATGCATGGCATAAATAGAATGTGTAAGTACCTGGGGGATATAGAGGTGTGTTTATCCAGTAGACTCATCTGGGAAGGTTTCCTCTGGTAATGACTGGAATAATTTGAGCCGTGGTAGAAATTTGAGGAGTAGAAAGGAATCCCTGTGTAAATGAAAACCTCTGCAGGACTATCAAGGACTAAGGAGAAAACTTAGACACCCTGGGTAGGAAACAACAAACATATTGCTTGTTGCGTTGATCCTCTCAATTGGGAAAGGCAGAACTAAGAAGTTGGAAAATGAGATAGAATGAAAAAGGAGCCAGGTGTCAGATAATTGAAAATTTACGGTCAGTATGAGGCACTGTAGATTTTTTTTTTTAATCAAGAAAAAATGCGATTCAGAAAGAATGTTATTGTCCGTCTTGAGGTTTTTTATCCCCCCGCCCCATGTCAGTTGAGAGCAGGCAATCAGCAGCTGTTTAGGAAAGAATCCCTTAGGTTTGTAAAATACTGTGGGTAAATCTACTGTATCTATAGCAACAGAATTGTATCCTCTGGAACTGTGGTCCCCAAGCGCCGGCTGCAGATTGCTGGGGCCTGTTGAGGGGCCCACACAGGAAGGGCCTTGGGCAAGTGAGGGAAGAAGGAAGCTTCGTCTGTATTTACAGTTACCACTCCCCATGGCTCACATCACCACCTGAGCTCCTAATTCCCCACCTCCCAACCCCACCCCCGTGGAAAAATTGTCTTCCTGGTGCCAAAAAGGTTGGGGGCTGCTGCTCTGGAAACCAAAATACAGTCAAAACTTTCAAGTTTAAGTTCAAACTGTTGCCAAGGTTAGATAATGAACCTTAGTTGGCAAAATGGAAATGCTGCAGTGTGTTTTGAGAGGGATGCCGAATTAGCATATGAAACGTGTACCTGGTTCATATACATATTATCTATTAGCTACATGATAACACCTTACTAAGTTCCCCAAAATTTGTTGCTGAATTTAGGAAAGATGTTCAGTTTAATTCAACACTCTTTGATTGCCTCCCATATACCAGGCACTGTGTTGGGTAGAACAGGAAAGAGGTACGGCCCCTCTTCTCAGGGAGCCCATGGTCTAGTGAAGGAGAGTCAGATAAGTAAGTAAATAGTTACAACATGTTCTGATAAGTGCAATGGAAGAAATATAAAGAACAGGTTTTGGGAATATAGAAAAGAGGATGTCATATCAGAGGACATGGCACTTAAACTGAGTCTTTCAGAGTGAATTAGGAATTAGGCAAATGAAGACATGGAGAAGGACATGTTTTCTGTTAAAATGGAAATCACACTTGTTTTGACTTCGAATACACCAGAGACCAGGCTGGCTGCATGCAGAGCTGTGTGACCATGTGTGGGCCAGTTACTTAACCTCTCTGAACATCCCTTTCCACATCTGCAGTTAGTATCCACGATAAAACAGTGTGAGAATTAAATGTAAGAATTCATGTAAAGAGGCCCAGTGCATAGATGTCTAAAAATACATTGGTTTCTTTTTGAACATTGAAGGTTGAGCTTTTATTGCCAAAGAAGCCAAATTTTGGTGTTTCACAGTAGCTGAACTTGCCAGCCACCTACTCAGTGGTTAGGATATTAAAATGTAGAGCTTCCTTCCTGATTAATGTACCATTTTTCTCAGAGACTTTGAACAGACATGTTTTTGATCCATCAAATCTTTCTATCCTGGGGTTGTATCTGGTTTTTATTCCAATTCTAAGGTCTGTCTGCACACATTGTGCCTTGAGCCATGTAGCGTGTAGAAAGGACAAATGATTTCTTCTTATTATTCTTTTTATTAACAACTAAGGGGAATAGTTAACATCTATTTAAGAAAAAAAAACTTGAGAGAAACTTTTGGTTATTTTCTAATGAGGAAAAAAAATCTCTCAATGCAATTCATCAATGTTGTTTCCTGGATAACAAAGCAAATCTGAGACAGTTCTGAACTTTTCCCTTGTTCCCTTTATCATGAATGTTTAATATCCAAAGGAGCCGAATTTTGTTCGAAATTACCTTCCAGGTTTGAAGACTATTAGCAATCACCACAGGGAGCCTCACACTCCGATTATATTTGCTGCCCTTTTTTCTGAGTCAGAATCATTTTCCTTTCCATGTAGTTATAGCAAGTGCCTTTGTTTTGCTAGCCTCGCCTGATGTATGTTAAATATGCCCACCTGTGCCAAGGTGAAACATCAACAAAGTAACCAAATGATATGTTGGGAAAGGAAGATCATTGCTTCAATAAACTTGGTATAAATCAACATGTATAGTCTGCTATATGTGTGGAATGTCACCTTCAATCCTTCTTGTACCTATTTCTGTAATGCTGTAAATGTTCTTATAATCGTTTTATAATTATAATATTAGTTTACTATTATGTTCCAAGCACCTAGCGTGTTTTATCCTGTTTATCTTTACAGTAGTCCCACCAGGTAGATGCGAGAGTGATACCCAGTTTATCTAAGAGGAAGCTAAGGCTCAAGAAATTAAGCAACTTGCTCATTATCCTATAGCTAACAGGGCTGATGAGACTCACACCCAGGCCTGTCTGGTTCCAGAGCCCTGGCTCTTAAACGCTAGGCTATTTTAATCCTCCTGTGATCTTTAAAAAAGACTTTCCATGTGACAGTTCTTACTGTAAACCATAATTGGATCTCTTGTAATAGTGCTTATTAGCTTATTGTTAGTTTTTGTTTGTAAGCATTGAAAGCAAGCGTGTTTTTGCTAATAAAAAGCCAGACATGATACCAGGCAATGAGGTTAAAACCAAAAAAAAAAAAAAAAAAGATATCTCCTGACCTAAGGACATTGCATCTAGTTGGGAAAATTTACAAGAAAATAATTGTATATTATCCACAATTCCAATTTCAAAAAGCTCCGAGAAATGGAAATTTTTCATGTGTGAGGCTCATTTAGCATTGATACCTGACCTGAACTGATAGGAGGCTACTTGGCCTTTATTTGTACCTCTTGGTATAGTTTTTCATACATGTGTTTGATTATGAGGTGCTACCCCAAGTTCTTCTGAGTTATTACATAATATATAGTAAATATGCTGTGTGACCTTTCTAAACCTTTCTAAAAACTGAGCTTTTTGAATTCCGTAATACAGACCTTGCAGTTTAGCAGAAGGGATTACTGGCATACAGTGAACGAAGGTGTGATGGGCCAGAGAAAGAAATGACCCGCCTCCCCTAATCGAGTTACAGATTCACAGAAGAGAGGCTTCAGGCAGTGAAAATAGAATTTGCGAAAGGTAGAGGCAACCTGGACTAGCAGAAGTCATGGCCAAGACATGGAATAATGTCTTAATGAGTCCAGCGAGGGCATATGTGCCAGGCAGGATTAGAAAGGCAACGTGGCACCAGGTTATGGAGGCCTCGAATGCCACCAGAAGCATGCACTGTCTTCCTCTGTGGCAGGGGACTGGGAAGGCCTTAGGCAGAGGAGTCAGTCACCTCATCCAGTTTCTGCTTTAGAGAATTCCCTCTTGCTGCAGTGTAGATGCTATGATGGTAAACAAGGTCAGAAATGACAAGGACTTGAACCAAGGCAGTGGTGGTAAGGAAGGACAGAGAGGAGGAGACAGATTTAAGAGATGAAGAAAAGGCCTCGAGCTGACTTGGAAGTTTTCTAGTTTGGGCCTCTGGGCATCACATGGCAATGCTGCTACCCAGGATATGGAATATGGTAGAAGAGCAAGGGTTTCAGTGGGGAGAGAAGCTAGTGATCGTGTTGTACGTTTTGAATTTGAGTTTCCTCTTCATCGTGTTTGTGGAGATGTGCGGTAGACACTTGAGATTTTGGGTCGGAAGCACTAGTTATAAATTTTGTATATAGTGTCTCTTGAAGCTACTACAGTAAATGATCTTATTGAAGGTGGGCATACAAAGTAAAAACATGTAGGCAAATGATATTTAAGGTCATATGGAAGAAAGGAAGCTAAAGAGATTAAAGAGCAGCAGTTAGTGAAGAATGAAGGGGGTGGTGTAGCAATGAATGGAAGGTTAGCAATGTGAACTAAAATAAATTCTTAAACCCCTCAGCTGACTGAATGGATCCTGTCTTGGCCAACGGGATCTCAGAAATACCCTAAAGCTGAGAAGGGAGGTCATACAGGCCTAGTCATGCCCCCTTCCCTTCTTGGAGATATCCTTTGTAACTCACTAACACGCCTAAAGCTGTACAAGACAAAGCTTAAATCAGACCTGCGGGTCATCAATTTACTCATCAGATCACTTGCGTTTGCGTATATGAGTTTGCATATACTGGACTTATGTCCGGTATAGGTCCAGTGGCTTGTCTCTGATTAACAGACTTTCTTATCTTAACTGAAAACATTCCAAGCCTTTTGACAAAGCCTCATTTCTTTAACCAATCACAAATCAAAGAATCTTTAAACCCACCTATAACCTGTAATCCCCTGCTTCAAGATAGCCTGCCTTTTCAGGCCAAACCAATGTATGCCTTCCATGTATTGATTTATGACTTTATGTATAATTCCCATCTCCCTGAAATATATAAAACCAAACTGTAACCCAACCGCAGCAAGACCACTTGCTCAAGCCTTCTTGGGGGTGACTCTCTGGACCGTGGTCACACATATTCAGCTCAGAGTAAAACTCTTTAAATTATTTTGCAGAGTTTGAGTTCTTTTCCATTGACAGCAGCATGTCTTTTTCCGAGTGAGGAAGGGCTTTTAAGCAATGGTGTGAATGCGGCAGAGATACCAGGGAGGAGGAGCACCATCAAGAGATCACTTGTAACTTTCAGGCAAACCTTTGCTGAGAGAGGCAGATTGAGGCATAGAAGAGAGAGAGAGTTGTCTCTTCTTTCAAAATAATTTGAAAAGGCAATGGCTGACAGGGGTAAAATGTTAGTGGCGGTTTAAAGTGTTCTAAGCATTGCCATAGCCTGTAGTTTTCTGCTTCTTTCCTGTGTAAACAAAGGAGGGCGAGAATTATAGGAACTAAAGCTTCTTGGACATGTCTCCAACAGCATGAATTAAAGCAGAATAGCCATGGAATGTTTTTGCGATGCAATTTGTGAATAATTGAATAGATTTTGATTCAAGCTGCCATGAAATAAGTTTGGGTGCCACTGATCAGCCCTCAGATGAATTTGACCTGAGGAAATAAATTCAGGATGAATTTTCAAGGGGATTCTAATCTAAGATGAGGGTTAAGACCAAGATTACTCTGTAAGTGAAGTGCCAAATAGAGCTCACCTTTTATTAAACAGATATATAATCCATAAGGGAATCTTTTTAAAAGAAATAAAAAGGTACATTCTACTTAATACTTCAATCATGATCCTAACAACTTCTATCACTTGTTGATGAAATACATCAGTTGGGACTTCAATATTTTTGGATAGCGTATAGAAGTTTGAGGGTGAGAGAAGGACCTGGATCTTGAAAACTAAGTTTCCCAAATAAAATATAAGGAATGAGCCCAATAGTTTCACATCTCTGAAGATAATATTGCTTGTCCTCTTTCCATTGGAACTCGTACTTTGCTATTAATACTTATGAAACATTATATCATTTAATACATACATATATATCATTTTTGTGTGTATATAAAGTATTATGAGAAGGAAACAATTCTATTTACAATTTTCTTTTTTTGGGTCCTAATAGAAAATTCTGTCTTTGACATGTTTATATTGATAAAGAAGATAGCCCAGATTCATCTTCTCCAGCATCTTGTAAACACAGTGTCTTACACTGATTAATTACTTGTGAAAATCCTTAAAGATTAGCATTTTAACATATTAAAGATATTATATCTGGCCCTGTGGGAAACACTGACTCTAAAGAAGCAAGTCCAGTAAAATGAGAATTAGGAAATGGAAACAATAAAAAAGAAATTTCTTTTTTTTATTTTTCATTTTCAAAAAAGAAATATTCTTTAAAAATTTTTATTAAAAAAAAGAAAGAAAGAATCAGGTCCCAGGCAGAGGTATAGAAGTTGCTATTTTCTGCCTCCACAGCTACAGGGGTTTGGGGTATGGGGTACAGGGTGTGACTGGAACTCATAAGTCCCCTCCAGTGGGCATAGCTGTACTGTGCCGTTCCACAATGACTCTGTCTAATCAGCAACATGTTTTACCACTCTCAAGAAATCCGCAAAATTACATAGAATGATTGACTCTTCTAAAAACTTCAAAGCCATACCGGTAGGGCTATCCATCCAAAAAGTCCTGAGACTATTAACTTCGTGATTTTAGATAAGAGCACTTCTGTGTCAAAAAGTCTTTCTCCCATGAGTCTGTTATTGTAGTTGAACTCTGCCACTAGATATTTACCGAGTTCATGTATGATTTTCATTTGTTTATTATTCATTCAACCATCAAATATTTATTGTATATCTTTTATGTGTATTGCCTCTTGCTAGGTACTCTAGAAAATAAAGATATGATCCCAGCCTCCCTGTGAAGGGAGAAGAAGGAAGCAACAGTTTCTGAGCCCAAATTATGTGCCAAGAACTGTACTAGACACTTGAATTATACCTACTGGCATGGGGTTGGTGGGCGTAACCATGGATGTATTGCACACAGGATCTTACACTTCTATCGACCGGCAGTCCTTTTTCTTATCTCAATCAGCTTCATTTGCTGCTGTTCCTGCCTTAGTTGCAGAGTGTCATGGGTCCATTTGGAGAAGCCGAAGAGTAATCTTGTGAATGGAAAAATGAACTGAGGGAAATCACTTTCTGTGTTGATTCAGGCCCCATTTCATCTTCACCCCCTAGGCAGAGGACATCAGTAATGATTCTGTCTCTGCAACTCATTCCTAAATAAAATTAATTGGAAACTAGATAGCTCCCTAATAACCATGCTTGTTTTTGCATAATAGAAGGAGAAAAGGATTAAATTCTTTGTTCTAATTAATAGGAATGAAAATAGAATTGCAATCTGTGGTATGGCAAAATGAGAGAAAATAAGGCTTGTAAGTAATTTTCATGGTTGTTTAGGAATAATTGTTTCATTATTGAGTTAATAGTTTTTACAAACAGCTTCCATTTCCATATCATATTTCTGCAGTCGCTCTTTATTGAGATTGCCTAGGCAGAGGATGACAAGAGGTTGTTTTAAATCCATCACTTGTCTAAAATATGAGTTCCAAAGTAGTTAGGGGAGGGACATGCAGCAGCAAAGAATGAAGTATGGAGGGAAATAAAGGGTCAGATTGAAATCAGTTGATTAAAAAGACAACAAAATTCATTCACCAGCTTGTTTCAAAGGAGACTCTTATTATTCTGGAAAGAAATTAGACATCAGATCCCTCATAGGCTCCAGGCTCTGACATGTGTTTTATAATGACAGTTAATTAGATACTGTCTGCAGCAATCATAGGCTGTCATTTCTAATACATTTCTGGGAAGTTGAAGGACAGGAGAATTCACCCCCTCCCCATATTCCCCCTTCCCGTAACTGAAATCGGTTGCCAAAATTAACTATGAATATATGAGGCACGAGTTCAACAATTATACAGCCGTTCTGCACATTTATGTTTCCTATTTAGTATGTGTTCTGCATCCCAGGCTGTGCTGGGCATGTATTTTGTAGACAGAGACGTTACTGCAGCCCTGGTAATATTTAGGAACATCTCACACAGCAGTCTCTAGCACCTGGTCTCATGGAAGATGCCACTTGTCATTGCAACTTATGCATTAGAACACAAAGAATCTTTTACATTGTTGAATTTAAACCACTAGGCTCCCCTCTATACTAAAACAAAACTTGCAAAACATTAATTAAAGTTATTTATTCTCATGTGTATAAAAACCTTAAATTTGGATAACTCCTGTAGTAGTACCTAACCTAGATTTTTCATGCCCACCTTTCCAGAGCATCATTATAACATGGCAATAAAGCATAATATTAAAAAAAAATAAGCCATGAGGTAGAAACCCTGTTTGTAACAGCCTAAAATCATAGATTGGTAAAATTTTAAACATTCTGGGAAATTATCTAATCCAGTCCCTCTACTTGGCAAACAAGGACGTTTGAGGCCCAGAAGTGGTTTGCCAAGATCATGCAGTTAATTTCTGGGCAAGCCTGAGTTGGAACTGCATCCTTCTGAGTTCTAGGCTGTTATTCTTTCCTTTTAAGAGCACCGTCTACTGACTTATTACCTGTGTGACTTTGGGCAAAGCACAGTCTCCTGATCTGTAAAATGGACATAGGAATAATATATGCCTCATAGAGTTGCAGAGAAAATAAATGGGGAAACTACTCCACAGTCCTCCACTGGACACCAAGCAACCTTGTGTTGCCCTCCGATTGCTTTAGTCACGAGGTTGTCATTTCCCAGCACTTGCCTAGATCTCTAAGTGCCTCCTAAGGGGCATAGGTGGCTCTCAGTACCTTTCTGGCTGGAAACCATACTCTTTTATAGACCACCAAGTCTCTGTTTCCTATTTTAAACACATACTCACTCAAGTCATGTGCAAAAATTCAAGCTTTTTCAACCCAAGTTATCATAACTGATGTTTCTAGGGCAGTGATTTCCAAACATGCCAGAGTAAGAATTGCCTGGAGAGTATTTTAAAAGTACAGATTCCTGTGCCCCATCCCACTTTTGCCCTCCTATCAGTTCCCCTTGAGAAAAAAACCCTAATACAGTAGGTTTGGAGCAGGGCCTGTTAATGTGTGTGTTTGCTAGCTTCCGTTTTATTTGTTTTTGCTTTTTGAGCTCCCTGGATAATTGTGAAGAGCAGCCAGGTTTTATAGTCACTGCCTGGGAGCTGCTGCTTACCAGAGCAGATTATATCCCAAAATATGTTACCTTCTACAGCTGCTAAAATCTCTAGTTATTTTTTGTGGATTCTAACTAACTTTTAAATTTTGGAGGTTGACATATCAGCAGTGAACTGATAATATAAATTCTCGGAAATACTGGCACTCCCTTCCTTGCTTTTATACAGTCAAACACAAAGCTACCCTTCCACCACTGCCACCACTCTGTCTACAACCCTTCCAACCTAAATGGATTAAATAGTAGATAGCTAGTGTCTGTGAAAATAAGCCTGCTGTTAACTGCCAGTAGAAACATGTTTGAGGATTGTCTTGTTTTGTTTTATGATGGTGGTAGTTTTAATCTCCTCACACTCTCTGTCCTAATAATAGGGCTGGTTTGTATTAAGCCATTCTTGCTTACATCTGGTCCCTTCATGATCAAAGACACACGTTTTCAAAACATGTACTTGAGATTCAGGATGGTGTGTGGTCCTGAGTGATTATTCTCTGTGCAAAACAAACTGGTATCAGAAAGCATTTTATGTCATGGCCCTGACCTCATTGTATGATTCTCTACCCAGTGAGCTAACCAGCAAGGCCAGAGTTGGGAAGACAACAGGATTGTAGGCCATTAGCATCCCTGAGGATCCAGGCTGATGTCTTGAATTATTCTCAGGCATGAACAGAAAGTGTATGCTTAGCCAATTCCCTGTGTTACTACAATGGTTCACTTGCTTTTTATTTATTTATTTTTATTTATTTATTTATTTTTTTTGAGACAGAGTCTCACTCTGTCGCCCGGGCTAGAGTGCCATGGCGTCAGCCTAGCTCACAGCAACCTCAAACTCCTGGGCTCAAGCGATCCTCCCACCTCAGCCTCCCGAGTAGCTGGGACTACAGGCATGCACCACCATGCCCAGCTGATTTTTTTTTCTATATATATTTTTAGTTGGCCAGACAATTTGTTTCTATTTTTCAGTAGAGACGGGGTCTCGCTCTTGCTCAGGCTGGTCTCGAACTCCTGACCTTGAGCGATCCACCCGCCTCGGCCTCCCAGAGTGCTAGGATTACAGGCGTGAGCCACCCCGCCTGGCCTGCTTGCTTTTTAAATGAATGCAGCCTCCTAACCAGCTGTGGACTCTTCACGTTTGTAAAAGTTTAAAGATGCTCCAGTAGGAAGTAGAATGACATTGAATAAAAATGTTGAAAAAAGAAGGCAACCGAAGGTAATAGGATAATATATATTAAAGCTAGTTTAGACAGCACATAATAAGCCTTCAATAAATGTTACTATTATTCTTATGCCATCACTGTTTAACTCAAGTTGTTAATGATAATCAGTAACATATTGACCATGGATGTTAAGCGTAGAAACTTGAAGATATTTAAGTTGATTTTTTTAGAGAAAAGCAATTTAAAAATTGTACTTCGTTCAAGCCTAACTTCTTACTCTATTTGTGCATATTATAGTATATGGTCCTTAACTTATGGACATTAGTTCTGAGTTCATATTTCCATTGGGTTTAGTGAATTGGATGTTTTTAGGTGAATTAAATGGGCTGTACGAAGCTCATCTCTGGACTAATTTCAAGAATCACTGAGCCTTATGGATAATTCACAATATCAATTTGAAGTTTATGATTTTTCCCTAAAGACTCTAATCCTCTACCCAGCTTGCTCCTCCCCCACCACCAGTTTATTAGTTGAATAAATAAGGATGGTAACCTGGTTAACTTGACTAAAGTGTGTTACCTCCAGCAGTGACCCAGATATATGGCAGTAGAATGGAGCACTGCCTGTACCCCTGGGACTCCAGGTCTGGGGGTTTTAAATGGATTTAACTCTATGGAGCTATAATTGTGGCAATTTTTCAAAAAGGGAGACAATATTTTACTTTATTTTTTTCTTAGTTTGTCTTGTCAGAAGTGAAGAATTGCATTTCCCTCCTAAACTTTTTACTATGTATTGCCACATGCCAAGGTTTCTTAATGTCTTTAATCTGTAGTATGCCTATCCTTTGGGGAAAAGAAGTAGAAATCAACATGGATGAAATACACAGCCTCCATGTGTTAGGTTTTTATGTGTACGCTGGAAGAGTGTACATTGATCATTTGTAGCTTATATGGTGGAGAAATGACTTCAAGCCACCTGTGGGGCTGTTCAGTTAAATAGTCAGTTTGACAGTTTCACAGAGTGATCTGCAAACACGTGACCTTGTTAATCTAGATACACAATTAAGTTCTGTCCTTATACCCTTGTCTTTTAGTTTATGGTCTTTAATAAAGTTAGAAGAGGGTAAATTCATTTTATCTGCCAAACATTTTAGCAGGTACATCCAGCAGAATGCACATAGCTACACTAATGTTACATAGGACATAATCTCCCTATAGTTTTTCTGTGGATTTCGTATAGTAGAGAGGACTGGGACACAGTGAAGGCAGCAAAATGTCTAAGAAAATATATGAGATCTTTTTCCCTGTCCATGTCTCCTTTGAGGTGTCCATAAGCTTTTTCAAAATTCACTTTTCTGTTGCATGTCCTAAGTACATAAATATATACAAGACAGTAGGACTGACATGACACTTTTATTGCAGAAAGTCATCATTTGGGATGTTCTAGTGTCTACAAAAGAAGAATTGAAATTTAATAGTTTTGAGGATTCAGAAAAGGATTTCTATAAGATACAGAATTAGGCTCAGTGCTAGACAAAAACCACATTATTAATTTTCTTGAAGGAATTATATCTGTCTTTTGCTTATAGTTAGTCTTAATGGACTTAAGGTTCATTAGACATTCTCAGATATTCTATAGATAAAAAGTACACTTAAGTTAGAGAAATAAGGCAAAATAAGGTAGATATCTATTTCTAGCTGGGCCAGAAAGCTAAAGAAGTAGAGACTTCACGTTGCAAGTGTATGATTTAGGGACTAGGTTAGCCACTTGAGGAAATTGAGTTTTTCGTTTTCTTTTTCCACTGTCTCTTTATTGATTGTCACAAGTCTGTTTTCTAATTCCACCCTTCAGTTCTAGGAGTACAAATGGTGTTGTCTTTATGTTGTTGCTCAATAAGTAGGTAGCATCCTACTTAAAGACTCCTCTTCCTCTCCCTTTCAGATGCTGCTAACTGAAATGATTTGTACGTTAGTTTCAGTTCCGTATTAATTTATTCAGTCATCTTTCAGAAGTTAATTGAACATCTTGTCTCTTGTTCCAGACATTTGGCACGTGTTGTCCCAAGCCCGGTTCCTTTATGTGGAAAGAGGGACTGCCAAAGAAGGCTAATTGACCTTCTTGTGAACGAAGGACTACGGAATGTGAATGATGGATTGGGATCTGTTGTGAATGTGGCCATGATTCATTTACTTTTCTCTTTAAATTTTAAGATCATGTGTAATTTATGAAAAATTCAATTTATCTTTGATTTGCGTCCTCTTAAATCATCAACATCTTATTTTTTAAGAGTTATCAAATGTTCAAGAGCTAACATTTGGCTCAGAGTAAGCCTATTCATATGCCAAATAATTTGGGTTAAGTTCAGAAACCTATTGCTTTGGATCTTCAAATGGGTGTTCTTAACAAAGTATGATTTTCTATGTTTCTTTATTGCAGGTTATGGCCATGAATTTTTTCCCTGCTTTACTGATGTCCTCCTAATTGCTTTGTATTTCAGAATACTTATCTGTAGTTCACTACCATATTAGAAGAATGAAACAAAACTGTCCTATAGTAAGAAGGTCCCTTTAGCCTTCAGGAAAGTAGCCAAGGTGAAAACAAAGGTGCAAAAGGACCACTTGTGGGCCAAATTACTTAATTTGTATTTTCAGACATTATTTTGTAAATATCTTTTGTTGTTGATTTTTTGTGCTTAGTCTGCTAAGGGGTCTTGTGAGAAGTTGCCACTCTAGAGCTCAAAAGTACTTTCACATTCTTAGTGCATTTGTTCAAAAGAATAAGACAGTGTTATGATTATTGGTAGAATCAGGGATGGCCTGATTTGGAACTGTAGTAGGAAGTCGGTGAGTAATATAAATGAGAGAAAGTAGCACTTAGTTGGGATGTAGTCTTTTAAAACCAGACTGTCTAGGTTTAAATCCTGGCCCAGTCCCTTAATTCGCTTTGTGACCTTGAGCAAGTCACTAATCCTCTCTTGTCCTACAGTTTCCTCATCTGGTATGTGAGGATGATAATAATAGTACTACCTTTTATAAGGTTGTTGTAAGGATTAAGCTTGTTAATACATGTGAAGTTCTTAGAAAAGTCTCTGGCATATAGCTGGTACATGTAAGATATATAAAGTATATTCATGAGCACTATCATGAGTCATTATGAAGTTTGTCTTGGTACCATACCATACCACAGTAATGTTCTGTTCTCCCTGAAACTATATCATCTCTGCATCTCTGTACTATTTGCAGTATAGACATCTAGTAACATTCACTCTCTACTTTCTCTTCTATTTTTTTGAAAAAAAAAAAAAAAAAACACTACCCTGAAAGGCTGATAAAAGCATACTCGATTGATGAGAATTGCAGGCATTCTTCTAAAACTATTTACATTTTAACCAGAACTGTGACGTGATTAAGACAAAAGAAAGGTCCAAAGTATTAAAAGTAAGAGTTTTGACCCAAGTTGCCATCCATCCTACCTCACCTCTTGATACTGATCTTAGAGGGTAATGAGAAAAGAAAACTATAAACCAAGTTCTTTATGAATCCTTTATTAACTTTAAACAGGACTTGATCTGAGGTATTATCTTACTTAAGACAGTCTCAGTATTTCTAGGATGTGGATAGAGTTAGAAGAGTGTGTCTTCCCAACCATAACTCATTCGGAAAGTTATCAGAGTCTAACCGAAGTCTCAGAGCTGCTTTCCTCTTCACATAGCAGAAACAATGCCCAAATAATAATTGCATTATCTAATCTGTTATTAATCTATAATGTGGCCTCTGCTATGTCATTTTTTTCCTTTTAATTTAATTCTACTAAAATGCTAACAGCATTTCCCTTCTGATTTAGCCTCACATGGGCTGCATGAGAGTCTTTTAAGTAAACTGTTACAGTGTTAATTAAGATTTTCATGGTCAGGCTCCACTCCTTAATAGATATGATAGGATTTGGCCTCCTCTGTATCTTCACATAAGCAATCCTCAAACATCCTTATGATCTCTCCTGCCGCTTTAGAAGATGTGATATAATGGAGATATGATGAAGCAGTCAAACTAGTTCTATTGATTCATCTCTGTGAGCCTAAATCATACATCAGTGAGTACCTTGGATGCAAAATTACCTTTGGAGTTTAAATTTCCATTGCAAAGTTGTATTGGAAAGGTAATTTTATTTTGGTAGGCAACAGGGTTTTGCTTTTAGATACCGTAAAATTTATATCTACTTGCCATCGTCATTGTATAAGTGAGAAGTTTAAATACTATGCATTTAATGCCCCTGTCTATAAAAATAAGGAATTTTTTTTAACAGTTTACTCAATACTACTAACTCTTATTTTTGCTGCAGTGCTAGGTAAGAAGTGTGGATTTACGGTACTATAAAAAGCAAAGAGTAGTAGGAAAAAAGCGAAGGAGCAGTTCAAATATCTCAGAAACTCTGTTCCTTGAAACTTTTCAGAACTCGGCTAGGCCTTAGCATCATTTGGGAAATTTCAGTTATTGATTTCTTGATAATTAAGTCAGAGGACTTATCCTGATGGTGTGCTGGAGAGTGGAGCAGTGTGTTCAGGCAGGTTGGAAGAGCAGAAGTTAGATGCCAGAGGAATTTTGCTTGACAAGTCATATTATCATAGAATTAATGTCATGAACAGTTTTTTACAACTAGCCGTATTTTTATTTTTAGTCATCAGGAAGTACCCTAAATACCTTAGCAGTCATAGTTAATATGCTTCCCAAAAATGCTTTATTTTCTTTATATTTGAAATAATTTTCTTCCTATATTTGCTCTTTAAGAATCTAAAAAAGTCACACTTTTAGCATTTTATTTGACAGTATTACCAAGTCAATACGGGGCTTTTTTGTTTTTGTAAATCTGGAAAGGGAAGCATTAATGATATTAGTGGCTTCAGAATATGTTGGATTTGGAAGCTCAAAACCTAGTGTTAAAAGCTCGTCATTAAACAGGCTGCATCTTGCACATATTAAAAAAAAAAAACTGCCTTCTTCTATTGATAGAAGCAGCCTCTTGCTTGGACGTAACAACTCTCCCAGATTCTCTGGGAGTCTACCAGAATTATTGTTTACACAAATAATTCCCAGGAGCAATGTCTCCTTTCATCGTGGAGCACTGTAGAATCCCACGTTGCACAGGAGTGGCCAGTGCAGGTAGGCCTGTCCTGTCGTGCTCACTCATTGGCTAGGAGCAACGGGGCGGGGGGCAGTGTGGCCTGCTGTGACTATCTGGGGACCCAAAGATGTGGCACCTGTAGACTGATACTCAGCTCTTCTCTCCCTCTCTTGAAGGGAAATCTAAAAGGGGCTCCTCCATGGCTGCCACACCCCTGTTAGCATATTGGTATTTGTAAAATGAAAAATTATAGATTTTTGCCTCCTGAAATGCTAAGTGAGTATTTGATCCTCTAAAAATAACTCTTATTATATACCATACTTCATGATGACTCCACTGTGACATCACAGAACTGAGTAGATGACCTTTTGTTAGTCTTGGGAAGCCTGCGGCACTGGCTTGGCAGGAGTAGAACATACTGCCTGCGTTCCCTCCAACACTTTGGTTCTAAAAGCAATGCCAAGTTTTGGATAGTGTGACCTTCTATATAAGGGAAATATAAAGTCAAGAAGCTAACAACCCTCTAAGTGTTGAATTCAAAACAGTCTGTGAAGAAGCATGTTGGAAGCTGAAAACTTTTGAAGGCCGTTCCAGGTTATCTGGTTCATTTGCTGTTGCCCTGGGGTGGCCGTTAAACTGAAGATCAGGCCAGACTTCTTGGGGTTCCTGGATTCACTATAAAAATAAACTGGCTTTCCGTAGTCTCCAAAATCTAAAGATGATTTGTCCATGCTGTGGTGACATTAAAAGAACAATGGGCCAGGATTTGGTAGAACAGAGCTTAGAATCTGGCTGTGCCACTTACTGGTTGTGTTTCCTTGAGGATCTCACTTACTCTTTTTGGGTTTGTTTCTTTTTCTGCATCATGCAAAAATTGGAATAGCAATGAATACAGAGACCCTTTACAATTCTAAAATTCTGTGATTCTGTCAGTGTGTAGGGTGGGTAATTCCAGATGATGGCAGCCCTGGAAGCCCAGCCACCCCATATACTTAAAGCTTGTGGGCGAGCTTGATATGTCTCCAGAGAATTTGCCTTGCATTGGGCCTTCTTTGCCTCTGTGAGTCTCCCATAGTTGAGCTTTGACTCGTCATGATTGCAGGAGAGGTAGGGGCTCAGAGCCCCAACTCTGTTCTTGGCTTACTCACAGCTTTATGCCTTTGGGCAAATGGCTGACTTATCTTTAGTTTCACCAGCTGCAAAACACAAATAATGCTTCCTTCCACACATGCCACTTAATGAGTGATAACCCAAAAAAGCTTTTGTTGTGTCAGAATCAACCTCTTATAATTTTAATCATTACTATGTAGCTTCTTGTTTTTGTTAAATCATTTCTTTGTAATCCTAGCCTATCTGGGTTATTCTGGGGGATGAATACAACCAAGTTGAGTCAGTATCAAGAAGCTGCCAACTGTCATCATTACTTGGGTTGCAGTGTTGTCTGCAACTAGTATTTTTTAAGCTTTTAAGGCCATGTTAGCCTCCTTAGCTCAGAGAAAGTCATCAATCCAGACATTGCTAGTTATTTGTCAAAAATGCTACATTAGGAAACGTTGTATTTATACTTATCCAGATTTACTAAAATGAAGGTAACCTCTGAGGGCATGGTATCATTCTGGGATCCAGACTAGTTAGATACTTGGGCCTCCAGGCTTATAAATAAGCAAATATCCCTCCTTGGTTTTATAAAGTTGTTGGATTATTTCAAATCACACAAATGCACCCATCCTTGGGGCCTTGAGGGCATTAACATTAATCAAAGTGATGCAAAATTCAATTAGAAATTATCTGATGCTCCCTGCTGTTGATTTCACTAGACAAGAAGTCTCTTTTGCAATATTCTGCTTGAACAGATGAAACTCAGATCAGGCAGGCTGAAATCTGTCAAAGGATAAGTTTCAAATAAGGGCAGAAAAATGATCCCGACATGGGAGCCTTCTTTGCAGCATCATCCATAGAAGTGGAGCCTGGAGCAAACCACACTTTAATAGGTCCCCTGAAACACTTTTTTTTTTTTTTGTAGATAAAATCTAGTTAAATGAATGGCAGGAATGACTGTCACCTTACATTAAATGTTCCCAGGACCTGGGTACATAAGTACAGTTATACTGTGCATGTGGGGAGAGGGGCATGATATCAAAGGCTAATGGTATTGTGTACAATATACAGAAAGAATAGGTCTCTGCAGACCTGCCCTCTGGCTTCAAGACCACCCACTGGTGGATTTTGCCCTGGTCACTGGCACAAGCCATTGGAAAACAGTGTGACAGAGTGGAAAGACCCAAATGTCAAGACAGACTTGAAAGTTAATTTGAATCCCAGCTTTGCCATTTATTTGCCTAGTGACTTTAGACAAATTAGTTAACTTCACTGTGCCTCATCTTTAAAATGGAGCTAATATTGATCTCATGGAAGTAATTTGAAGAATAGTAATAAAATATGTATAGCAATTCATACTATGCCTGGTATATGGTAGCATTCAGTAAATGATTTTTTTTAGATAAGCTACATCCTCTACTGTGAATATGAGCCTTTGCATCCCTTGAAAACTTTACTTTTTTAGCCCTTCCTCAACAGTAGGGTACTTAAGAGAATTTATGTCTTTATAGCATCCTTAAGTCACATTGTTGCCTAGGCTGCCAAGATCAGCTCTAGTTGAACATATCCAGAGATCAGGGGTTGGTTGTGGTTGATTATTGGAAGAGTGGATCATAGTCATATGCCTGTGTGGACTCTGATGCTTACATATTAAGCAGTGCTGTGTGTGACATCATGAGATCAAGCCCTGGCCCTGGCCATCATCCTATTTGTGATTCCCTTAGGACATAACTGCTTTTATGAACAATGAATTTAATAGGATTCCTAGTGGCAGAGGACCAGAATATTCGTCTCACTCACCATGCCAAATTACTCATCCATCTTTATGCTCTTGAACTCTGTTACATTTAAGTAGTGTAATAAAGTATGCATCCAGTGAACTGTGAGGAGAGTTAGTGTATGGGATCATTGCTTGTAGGTAGTTTTAAAAACCATAAATGATTTGAAAGGGAGGAAGGTTCAGTCTTTGACAAACTTACAAAGATAGCTTAGTTCTTTCTTCCTTTACTTACAATATACCAGAGATACATGTTCTCAATAACAGGAGGTAGTACAGATTTGGGGCTGTGATGCTTTCAAATTTTGCCAAACTCTTTTATACAATTTAATTGCTCAGGCCTGTAGTGGAAGACATGAAGAGAAAGTTTTATGCAGTAGATGAAATGCATGTTTATTTTTGACGTAGTTTGGTTTGCTTTCTTTGGACAACTTATGCATGTGATGAATTCTTCACACCCCCATCCTTATGCTCTTAAAGAATAGGAACCATTAGTTTAAAAACATCTATTTTATCTATCCTTCCAATTTTAAATGATAATGTTATTAATAATTATGGTAATAATTCAAATCAATAAAACTCGATTTTTTTCTTAAAGTGCTTTCTAATTTTATTAACACATAGGTTTCTCTTTGCTCATATTTTTTCCCTTCATCATCTAGTACTAGGCAAAGGCCAAGTGGAAGTACTTGTAATGGTGCCTGGCAGTTTTTGAACTCTAGTGGTTAAGACTTCAAGAGACCATTAAGAGGACAGAAAAATGCACCTTTGATATCTTAATTTGATCACTCTAATTGAGAAAATACACCTTAATAATTACTCAGTAGGTATATTGACCTGATTATTCATTTGCCTTGTAATTTGGACCCTTGGTCTTTGCCTCTCTGAGTTTTATCTCCATTTAACTAGGTGATATATGGAGCACCCTGGACATCAATATTCAGGGGATGGAGCACAGGCCTTGACCTGTGTCTTTTTCTCTTCATTCTTGCTCCCTGGAGTCCATTCTCCTAGTGTATGGCATTGCTGGTGAACTCCATCAGGGAGCTGACAGCACAGGCTAGTTATAATGATGCTTTCAGATTTCTTCAGAGTCTGTAATTAAGTGACATCACTGAGTCTTAAATGCATCTGCTGCGAAAGTCAGAAGGCTAAATTATCCCATTAAAGAGAGAAAAGTGTTACTTGGTGTTAAAGAATCCCAAGTTTAGTATGCTGAAGAGTTGCTTCGGGAAAGCTGTTGAAAGTCAGTTGAGCATGGAACATAGTGGGAAGATTGGGAGGCTGGAAGGCCATGTGGTTCAGAACAAGCTGTTCAAGAATCACAGCTGCACTCAGGCTAACTTTTAAAAAAAGAAGGCATTTAAAAAAATTTCTTTTGCTTTCCCAAATGCAGTTAACTGCTTGGCTGCTGGTTTTTACTCCTAACAGCTGTACTATGCCAGGCCCTCCCGAAGATATCTGCAGCCACGTGACCACAGGATAGTATATTTTAGTTAATCAGAGCACAGTTCGGGTGAGACCAAGGCCATGAGTTTAGTTCTCATAGGGCTGACTAACTTCACTAGGTTAAATCGCCAGTTATCATATGCCCAACACTAATTAGCCATCTTCCAGATTACTGCTTCATAGCAAAAGGGGTGTGGGAAAAAGAACCTCTATTTATCAGCTCAAAAGTGCCACCACTATTGTAATAATAGCTTAAAATTATGTTCCCCAGGTCTATTTGGCTAAGTGGGTAATTTGTGGAATTAAAGTGTTATTGCTCGTACATTAATGTTTTTCAATTTATCAGTTGTGATGCTCCCTTTTACATGTAAAATAACAATGTAGGCATTTGATCGAGTCTTAGCTCTTTCAAAGTAACCATTTTCTTTGACACTTCTATAGAACAGAGAAATTTTTCTATTGATTTTTTTTCCCCTGTGTGTCTGCTGTATTACACTGTATCATAATTTAGGACTTTTATCTTTTGATCACTGTGTAACATAGGGATAGAATGGCAAGACAGGGAAGAACTGGGATGACTTGGACAAAAACCACCCCATATTCCCACCTTCTTCCTAAGCACTTGATTACTTTCTCTGAACTGCCTGGCTGTTTCCATGCTCGACCCCTGAGAATGCCATTATTTCTAGCTGCCAAACTGAGGTCAAGGAAGAGATGGAAGACAGAAGTGGGCACATGTTTTATTCATGACTTTACTTTAGAAACACTAAGAGTCTTCTTCACATCTCAACTTCTTTCCAGTACACCACATATATCAATAAAGAGTTTTTTATTGTAAATTAAAGAAAGCAATGCAAAAAATAGGGATGTTTTAAGCAAAAAAAAAGGTAATTTTTTCAGAAGGACACTAGAATGTTTCATAAAATCCAACCCTTTGGAAGGACAAAACCCAGGACAGTTCTGGGGACCTCAGCAAGAGGAATCTGTGTGTCTTTTCTCTGTTGTCATCACTCCTAAGTCCCAGGCCTCTCACTTTTCCCAGGTGTCTCCTGACAATGTGCAAATCAACTAGAGCAAAGACAGGGCCATGCAACAGAAAAAATGTCTTTGAAGAGTCTACCCTTCTGGGGGTTATGCATCCTTCTCTGAGAAAGGGACTGGGTATGCCATTCCAAAGGTATCCATGTTGCTGGATCCAGAGTTAATGAAGGGGCTGGAAGAGAATTTAGTATATCAAAAAGCAAGTGTCAAAGGGTTTTCTGGACCAGCATCCATTCCAGAAATGTAATGAAAGCTATCAGAGCACATTTCATACCTGAGAAGTTTGGAATACTAAGTAAAGAAAAACACTTTTCCTCAGGCTTAAGGCTACAGGTCTATACTCTGTGCTATTTTATATTTCACTGACCTTTATTCAATTGTTTGCCTCTTCTCCCATCTAACAAAAGGCCATTTAAGATCCAACAATGATGACTTCATCATCCTGGCTGTTAGAAACTTATGGTTTACGTATCTCATATTAAATGTTCCCTCCTAAGCATATAGGCAAACAGAGAAGAAAGTCCAAAAGACTAAAGATCCATATTTTTTTTTTTTGCCCTGTCAAAAATGTATTAGTCCACTAATACATGTTTAACATCTACTATGTTCAGAATGTTGTGCTATATTTGTGGAAAATATAAGGAAGTTGAACCAGTTTCTGAATTCAAATAGCTTACACTTTAGTTGACAATATAAGGCATAAGCAGAGAAGTAGTTACAATTACACTTAAAGGTTGTAAGCAAATTTCAAATGATTGGTGTATAGATGCAAAGTGCTTTAGGCATAAAAGATTCATGAATAACAACAATAATGGTAAGTAACTTTTATTGAGCACTTTTTATGGGTTAAGTCATTTAATCCCTCAATGTATAGGTGCTGGTGTTTTACAGATAAAAAGACGGGCTTGTTTGTTGTCTTGGTCACCTTGAGCTGCTCTAACAAAATACCATAGACCAGGCAGCTTGAAAAACAGACATTTGTTTCTCATAGTTCCGGAGACTGGAAGTCTGGGATCAGAGTGTCAGTGTAGTCGAGTCTTCCTGGCTTACAGTCACCTGCCTTCTTGTGTCCTCACATGGGGGACAGAGGAAGAGCAAGAGCAAGCTGCCTGGTGTCTCTTCTTATAAGGGCACCAACCCCTTTACAAGGGCTCCATCCCCATGACCTCGGCTAAACCTAATCACCCTCCAAATGCCCCAACTTCTTATACTCTCACATTGGAGGTTAGGCTCTTGATGTATGAATCTGGGTAGGGGTACAATTCAATCCATAGCATTCAGGAAGTTTAAATAATTCATTCAAGGTCACACAGGTAGTAGTGGCATAACCTAGATACTTCTTCCCAGTGCATGTGTTCTCAACCATTATGATATATTCTAGGGAATTTTCTAGAGGGAAGGGAACTTGAATAAAGTTCATATACATTCAAAACACTACGATTACTGGGTTCTTGGTTGACTCGCCTCCTCCCTTATGTGCTGTTGCTTTTCTTTTGCTGGCTTCTCCTCATCTTCTCTGCCTCTAACTTGGAATATCTCAAGGCTCAGTCTTTGGACCTCTCCTCTCCTCTGCTCTGTCAGATCCACTCCCTAGTCTCAGGGCTTTAAATACCAATTATACACACTAACAGCTTCTAAATTTTTATCTGTAATGCCAATCTCTTCTTGCAACTCTAAATACGTATATCCAATTGCCTACTTAGTGTCTCCACTTAGGTGTCTAATCAGCATCTTAAGCTCAATTGGTCCAAAACAAAGTTTCCCCCAATTTTTTCCCACAACTGTTCCTCCTGTTGTCTTGCTTCTCTCAGTAAATGCTGCATCTTTCCATTTGCTCGGACCAAACCTCTTCATGTCATCCTTGACACTTCTCTTTCTTTTATACCCCACATGCAATAGGCCATCAATAAATCCTGTGTGCTCTGCCTTCAGATTATATAGAGAATCTAGCTTTTTCTTGAAAGCGAGATCTGCAGCTTGCTGACCACATAATTAGGCAAAACATATATTCTCATGTAACAAACTAGATACTTTACACTATTGCCACTGCTACCGTTCCCATCTTGGCCACTGCACCCTCTCATCTGCACGGTTGCAATAGCTCCTGTCTAATGTTTTATACTATAATACTTTTCTTGTCCTTTAGAGTCTTATTTCCACATGGCAGCCAGAGTGATCCTGTTAACACACAAGGTAGATAATGGCACTCTGTCAGGGTAAAGTTCAAATTCTTTGCCATAGCATATAAAGCAAGGAAGGAAGGAAAGAAGGAAAAGCAGAGTCCAGAGAGTTTTTTGGACCAGCATCTATCCCAGAAATGTGATGAAAGCTTTAGTTTATTCTTGATCTGAAAACTTCTGGAATGCAAGGTTCCAGAAAATACTTGAGGAAATTAAGGCTACACAGAAGCTGTCCATTTTGTGCCATTTTACATTTTGCACATGTTTATTAAATTCTATGCCACTTCTTCTCTCCTCTCCTCCCCTAGCACAAAAGGGCACATGTTTTGCTTTTGCAGATATGTTCAGTTGTTGATTTCCAGCAAACATCCTAATACAGTTTCACACTAGTGACATATGATGGTAAAACAGAAGCAGTGTGAGTGATACATTGTAGAGAAGACTGGGAGAGGTTTTGAAAGCCCTGGGTTCCAGGCTCATTGCTGACCTAGGTATCCTTGGTCCAGTTACAACTCTATACTTCAGTTACTGTGTTTGGTTATAAATTTGGTTATAAGATTATGTTACTGTTATATTAATTACTAATCAGTCTCAGTCTATCCATTTCAGAGGGAAATTGTTATTTTGGTATCAGTTTTGGGGCATGATGAGAAAAGACTTTCTCCTTCCCATTTCAGTTTCTAAGAATACACTGTTATTAAAAGTAGTGGTAGACTTTATGTGTAAATTTTACATCTTAACCCTCTCAACTGGCTGAGTTTCTAACTCTCCACCTTAGACGTAGTCAACATATTGATCATCCGGTTTAAAGTGTCCAAGGACTTGCCACTTCTTCTGGCTAGTGAGATCTTCCGCCTGCTGACCACATTATTAGGTGAAATGTATATTCTCATGTAACAAACCTGATGCCAATAGTGTTAAGCAGCTCCTACTGGAGTCAGAAGCTGCCTCCAGCCTCGTAAATAATGAGCACGTAACTAACACAACCTGATCTTCCCAGCAGAAATAGGTCTGCCCACCTCACAGTACACAGATACGGTCAATGAATCAGTGGTTGCTGAGTGAAATGCAGTTCCCCCAGCTGGAGGAGAGACAAGCTTTTTTCGGAGTGACAGAGCAAGCAATAGAATGCAGACAGGAAAGGATTTTGATGAATTGATTTTCACTGGAAAAGTCTGAGAGATGTCTTCACCTGAGATTGCCTAATAGTCCTGAAGCTTTGAGCTGCTAATGACTATCTGCCCAGCCCACCGAGGGCTCTTACATGTTGCTAAGCATGAGTAGGCTGAAACAAATGATCCAAAAACATGATTCCATTTCTTGGAACTGTGGGGGTGATTCCCATAACACCTCAGATTGCACCAAAGTGATAGAACTTAGACAATTGGTAGAAAATATGTGGGAGCTATTCGCTTTCATCACAAGTTCACATGTAAGCCTTATTTCACAGAATTTGAATTTCGTGGGTAGCCACATGCATTCCATTTGAAATAAATGATTAGGCAAATTCTTCATATAATTCATCCTCCATTATTGGAGCTAAGTTGGACTGTTTATGATTTACAACTACTAGTCAGTAACTGAAGGGAAGATACCATGACTGAAATATTCTTCAATTGCACAAAACAAGCCTTCCCAGATTGAGATTTGCAGGTCGAGTTTCCTGCTGCACACGGCTGGGGGCTCTGCGGAACCTGCTTGTCAAATAAACAGAGAACATTTGTTCTCAGGCATGTGGTCCCAATAGCTTTCACAAGCATTAAACTCACTTAGAAAATAATTAGTAATCAAAAAAGGCATTTAAACTCAACTCTCTGAAGCATGAAGGGAGATGTACGTTACATCAATTGAATTATCACTACAAATATCTACTTTACTTGTAGACATAATTAGTTTTTAGCGAAAGAGGACATTTATGTAGATCGGGGGGATGTGGAAGGTTTTAATCATTGAAGTATCATTTTTATTAGAGCTGGAGATTAGGGACTGGTATTGAGGTATGGATCCTCTCTTCTCCGCTGAGAATGGTGGAATCTTCACATTTTAAAACCAGAGGGAAGCTGGCAGCTGATCTCATTCAGTAGCTGCCTGTCCATGATGCTCAACTCCTAGAAGTCTGAGAAGTTGGTGATAAGGTCCACAAGTTATTTTCAGTATGTTCATGAATATGAATGTGCCCATTATATGGCTGCAAAATTACAAGTAGGTTTGTTTATAATTAGGCTGGAATTATATTAGCTCAAGGTATAGCACTTATTGTGTGTTCCATCGAAGTAGGGGCCAGGTCTTCCCAGTTCAGTTCTGTGTCCATAGCTCCCATGAATAGGGCCTCACGGACTTTAATATTTGTTGTTGGATAGTTGAACAAATGGGTGCAAGAAGAACTGATCAGAAGTCCTTTTGGCTGTTATATAAACTTGGATAAATTTTCTTAAAAAAGGAAAAATAAATTATTGTTTAATAAATGCAGTTTGCTTAGCAAAAATATTTCAAAATAAAATCTCTGTGATAGTGAATTAGTAAAATAACTTGTTGGTATGAAAACTACCTTGAACAATTATAAACTAGAGCCCAGAGAAGTGAAGTGTTTTGCTCCAAGTTGGGCAGTGGGGTGATGACAAAATCAGGATTAGAATCCAGAGCTATTGGTCCATGGTCTTCCTGCCACAAACTATATCATCTAAAAAAGATCAGGTTCCTACAGGTGTTTAATCTTTATGAAGTAAAAATGTGATTTAAGATTGAGAAGTCAAACATTCATGGCTCTAAATAAAACTGACCTCTGCAGTTATTTCTTTCTTTTATTCTTATATCTAAAGAGTCTGGAAATTTAATGAAACATTGTTTTTCGCATGCAGATGAGACTCTGTTTAAGGGAATTTTGTGGTTTAGGGTAGTTTTGGGGGTTATAGCTACCTTTGAGAATATGATGATAGGGTCCAGCTATGGACCCTGCCCTGGAGAAATGCATCTATGCCCAGATCCGTGCAATTTTACTCACAGCACCAGGCAATTCGTAGACCCCAGGGTATGGATCCTGCTTTAGGGATCTGCCACTATTCTTTTTGTCCCTCATTTGGTTTTGGAAGCTCCTTTCAGAATTGATGAGCTTTCACATTTGCTTCTACTCAGATTAAAGTTAAACAGCTCATACTGTTTCATCATTTAAAATGCCCTAAAAGTACTTTTCACCTTGTCCATAGAAGGTGATTACTTCAGTTACAACTAAGGCATTTTTAGTTTTTAGAAATACAGAAAATAGAAAAACCTGCTGTAGAAGAAAATCGTTCACAAGGAACAAAAATCTAAATTACTATGCTATGATGAAGCCATAAGTGCAGCTATTGTAAAATATGCATTTCATCCCGAAATGAAAACGGAACTGTAAAAACTGAGACAATTTTAATGTTCTGAAAAAAGTGTATAAAAATAGTATGCACTTACAGTTCTTCAAGAAAAGGCATCAAATAATAAAAAAGAATGATCAACTCTAGGTTGTCTCAGTGGGTTTGGAGGCTCATTATGTAGCGAGAATCAAATGGCAGGTCATCTTCCCAGCATGTCCTCCTTACCTTTGGGCCATCAGCAGGGCTGCTGTGGGAAAAGAAGGTGAACGTGGACACTCACCTTGGCTTCTTTGAGGCTTTCTCTCCCTCAGTCTCCTCCCTTTTTCTTTACCCGTGAAAATGAGGTAAATTACTGGAAAAGTAAGCCCAATGTGTTCAATTAGCAAATGAAGATATTAGTAAAAATGAAGCCTCGAAATCTTCAAAGAACAGCGAGACCAGGGAGCCTCTTTACCTCATTGCATCATCTTCATTGATGCTGTTAATTCTAGTGATTTGAAGAGACTCTAGCAGAGGCAATAGTACTCTGCTCATCTCAACTATGTCCATCAGGTACCTCACATAACTTTCCAACTACGGGTCCCAAATATGCAACTCCAAGAGGACTTTCAGGCTCACATTACCCTTCTAAGAACAATGAAAACGTCCCTCTTACATTTTGTAGGTCTTTTCCTCTATATGCTGTCCTGATACAGTGAGAGACTAATTGAAGAGTTAGATTTGAGGACCTTGAGCTTGGGGAAGCCATTTTCCCCTCCTATCTCTAGCCTATTATTTTGCTATGTATTTGGGCTTTTCCCCCACTTTCCAGTTTCTGTAGTCAAGATTGAATCCCCTGTGATGCTTCCAGTGTTCTTGAACCCTAGTTGGAAAAATAACTCTTTAAAGATGCCTTATCATATACATTCAGGAGCCTTCAATAATTTGGATGATATTTTCATCTTTGCTGTCCAGATGAGTCAGAGACTAAGTGTCTCTCTCCTGATTTAAATGGTGAATTCCTTCAGGAAGCCCCTTGTCAATTGTACTAGTGACATTGAAGCTATCAGGCCTTCTCAGTGAGCCCGGGAACTGAATCTCCTCCTTCTACTTTGGAGTCCTTACTTACTTTTCCAAATGAAATTAAATTACCTTTTTCCTGATTTTGAATTTTAGTACCTAGGCTATTCCATCTCTTAGCACCTGAGAGGCACTACCTTCAATTCAATTCACTGAGATTTCAATTTTTTTCAGCCCAGATATTCCTTCCATCATTTTATTAGTTTCCTTAAAAGCTATCGAGGCTGCTGATAACAGCCCGAATGTGTCACATCCGACTGCCACTGATCACTTTCTCTTGAGTAGCAGCACTCTTTGGTCCCATTGAGTGAGCATCTCTCAGTCTAATCACTCTGGCTTCCAAAACAACTACACATTGTGCATGCTTTCTTAAATATAAAATTGAAGAGATGCTGTATTCAAAAAACTTTGTTTAAAAACATCAGGTAATACAAATAAGTTCATATATAACCATTGTAGAATATATTACCCTCAATGAGTAAGGAATGATGACACTTAGAAAAGAGAGAATGGTGGTTAATGGGTCTGCTTTTCCCTCTAACCACAGCCTTGAAAATATAGTCCTCATTAAAGGGCTGTAACACTGTCTGCCTTAGTGGTTCAGCACACTAATGCCTCCTTGCTTTTAGTGCTATTTTAGTATGTTGACCCCCTGTTCCCTGCAGCTGGGAGTTTATTAGTCTTTGTGGCCTTTGGGAATGAATATTCATAATGAGATGGCAGTGATGTTTCAGATTCCTTTTAGGGCCCTAAGGGAATTACTCTTAGCAACTAGGAAAGCTGAGAAAAAGCAAAATCATGCCAGCGTTCCATGTCAAATCATGGAATGTGAGGCTGTACTCAAAGGATCTAGTGAGGAAACTGAGGCCCAGGGTTGCACAGTTATATAAATAGTGCACCCAGATCGGAATCCAAGTCTTTTGATTCCCTGCCTGTGTTCTTTCCATAACATTATGCTATCTTCATAATTTGCCTTTTCCATTCCTGAGGTTCTAACCCATGGAGGACATGAAATGCCAAATATCTAATTAGAATTTGACCGTGATAGTAAAACATCTGTGACAAAGCTACTCAAGGAGGAGCAGAAAAGTATCTCTATCAACCATGTAGGTTCTTAGAAATAAACTCTAGTTATATTTTGGGGTGCTAATTTCGCCAACTGTATCATATGTTTTTTCTTTTTAAAAATCATTATTGTTATTAATTTCTTTAAAACATCCTTAAGTTCATTCCCAGAGAGTTTACGGAATACCTGTTAAATGCTGATCATTATGGTAGGTAGAGTACAGAATATGGAAGACATATGTTGCTTCTTTTTAATTCTTTTTTCCTAATTGCATTGTAAACATCCTATGAAGATGTATAATTATAAGCTAACTTCATTAAAATTCTCATGATGGCATTTTAATTTATTACAGACATCCAATCATCTAGTCTTAAAAGTTCTGGGGTAAATTCTACTTAACTTTCTCCATAGGTATGTTATTTTAGTCAGTGTTGTACTCCTTTAATTTCTTAATGAGATCAGGTCAGATGAAAGAACTATTTTGCTTTCCCAAGGTGACATCATTTGGTTCCCAGACTGAGGTTGCAGTTTTCTTGGGGTGGATACCAGTCACATATGTGGATGAGGGAAAGGGGCTCTAGTGGAAGTACAGCCAGAGGGCCGCCTTTCCTGAGCAAGGCTGCCCCCAAAGGTTCCTCTGTTCAAAAGAATGAACTAGATGGCTTTGCCTATTATAGGCATGGCATTGACATAACATTGGGTTAACAAGATTATTTTTAGTGATCTGTGTCTTTGGTTTTATGTGGAAGACACCTGACTTCATAGATGGGCTCCTTCCCCAGTTAACGTGCCTGGGAAGCTAATTATTCAGTCGGAGGGTAATGAAAGACCCTGCCATCTGTCTGCTGATTTAATGGAGTGTCAGCATATCCCAAATAGGAAGTAATTGGATTGACAGACACAAAGCCAGTTATTAGACTGTTATTATCTGATTGGAAAAAAGCAGGCGGAGAAGCATACAACTGTAGCAAAACTAATCTGATGATGTCTGTTGTTCCCGGAATGCACAGTCTGCCACACAGAACGCATGAGCTTTGAAACCCCTGACCGGCTTAGGAACGTTTGGAGTTCCTGCTCTCAGAATTCATCTCTGTATTCTTATTACAAATCATTATAGTGCAATCGAATAAAACACAGTTTGCATAAAGATAGGGCCCATTTATAAAACTGTCACCACAGCCACTCTATTAATAGAGCCATTTTAAAGATTTATTGTGAGCATATGTTACTTTTTGCAGGGGGCCAGATTGAGAGCTGCAGGATTTGAACATGCAAGAATGTGCTACTGGTGATAATTAAAAAAAAAAAAAAAAAAATTAAAGCTACTCTGCCCAAGTAATGCCATTAGATCTGTACCTACTCTTTCCTTACTTTTCAGGTACCATCGTCAAACAACAGGCTTAATGAGGCATTAAAGGTGCCAAGGTCTAGAGCAGTGTTATGTAACCATTTTTTCCTTTCGCAGATTCTTGTTTTACTTCCTGGTACGACTGGAGGTCAGGGAACACATGGGATGGGCTAAACATAAGGATTTGTAACCAGAACTGGGTTGGGAGCTTTATTCTTCTCTGAATACCTGTGGCTGGATGGATCTGATGGGGGAGAAGCAGTAAAGACATTCACTGATTGGTTCAGCAAGAGTTGCTCAGTGTAATTCCTGGGGTTTCTAGTCCTTGCAGTTTATGGAGAGAACTAGACCAGAGCTCAGCAAGCTTCCATGTATTCAAGATCATTTACCTGCAGTGTGCTAGGCACTTTCCTAGGTTCTAGGTGTACAGCTGTGACTAAGTCCCTGCCCTCACGGGACTCGCGTTCCAGGTGGATGGTAGACAAGTCAATATATGTGGTTCTGTAAAGCCAGATATGACAAGTTCTGTAAAGAAAAAGAAGCCAATGGAAGGAGACAGAGTGATTTTAAGAAGGCGACGTGTGCAGACACCCAACTGAAGTTACGGAATGAGTTGTGTGAGTCTGGGGTAAGAGCAGCCCAGGCAGAGGGACCAGGACTTTGAGAGGCCCAAGCACATTATAAGTATTTTTGTCAGTGTTACCACCAAGAAACCAGGTGCCGCCAGCTTCCTTTACCTGATAACAGTCCCCAGCATTTCTATGTTGTAAGTTAGGGAATACTGATAATATGTAAAAAAAAAAAAAGGTGGTGTAATCTATAAACAAGATATAAACATATGATGGGGTTAGTAAGCTCCAAGTAAGCTCTAGAGACCATCATTGTAAACTGAGTCATTAAAAGCTTTGAGGGACTTCCTACTTAAAAAGACTGACTCTCTGGTGACATCACTTTTATGATACAAATATTCTACATTAATTTGATTGGCACATTTACAAATTAATTATTGGAAGTATCATCTATTATATAATGAATGCTACTATATTTTACTTATAACTCATTATACTATGTATTATAATACAAACATCACTGCCAACCTTACAATAACCCTGCAAGACAGATATTATTTCCCTGTTTTGTAGATTAGAAGCCTGGGTTGTCAGGGAATTCCCAAAATTAAATATCTGGAAGAACTGAGATGCCAACCCAGGCCTGTCTGATCCCAAACCCTGTGATGTTGTCTCCTGTGTATTATGTTGACCAAAAAATCATGGGACACTGTTAGGAATCATGGGAAATATAGGAAAAATAAAGGCACAACCCCTGTACTCAGAGAAATGACAATATAGTTAGGGAGAGATAATCACATGAGAAATAACAGAGGCCAGGGAAAGATGAGGTGTAAACACATAATTGCATTCCTTGGACTGTGCAATCTTAAGGAAAGAGGGAGATTAATGTAGACTAGAGACAATAAGCCTGAAGATGAGCTTTTGAACGACAGGTAGAATTTAGGTATTCTATCTCATAGAGTTTCAATCATATGTGGGTGTTGGAATCTACTCTTGTACCTCGGGTGAAAATTGGATGTCATCATGATTGCCCATGAAAATTCTTTAGCAAGTTAGAGATGAGCTACTGTCACTCGTATACAGCTATATTTTCCTCCATTTTTCCGCCTTGGGTCAAACTCCAAAAGAAGCATTCACCTTGTGAATAATAGGCATTATATTGCATAAAATACATATTTTAAAATACGAGATCACAAAGTCACACTCAGAGTTGCTAGATAGTGACACCATGAAAAACAGCCAGGAGCTGAGTCTGATTGAGGCACTTGAATTGGTGTCTCCCTGCCCTGCTAACCTGGGACATATTCGAATTCAGTGGAATGGCAGGCTGAATACCTGTTTTCATTGCCCCCATCTCTCTCAGCCCATGCACCATTGATTTCATATATATTAAATGTGGACATTCTGAAACGTCACTGAAATGGGGTGTGTTCTGAATGAGTGGAAAAACGTAAGTGAAAGGTCCAGGGTGGGAATAATTTTGGATTCTCATGAAATAATGAGCAAATGAGCATCCTCCAGAGATGGGAAAGCAATGGGGCCAGGTCATAGGAGGGCCATGAAAACCAAAGAGAGAATTTAAGATTCATGAGATGGAAGTAGAAACCACTGAATGTTTTTGAGAAATGGGCTATCGCTGTGAAAGATGAATGCAGATTAATCTGGTGGTGAAACGTAGGATGAGTAGTGAGTGAAGTGGAAACGGAAAATACCAGACCAGAGACGCTGGGTGAGGAGGGTATAGACCAGAATTATAGACCATTTATGGAGATGGGATTTGTTTGGAGATGATTTAATTGCCTTTTCACTTCACTTAATCTCATTAAAGCAATTTAAAGGGAATAATGCACATTCAAATGAGGTTAAATACTAAGAATTTAGTGATTCAACTAGCTATAGTTTTCTAAAATGCACTTTTTCATCCATTGAAACTTCTTTCCTCCTTCTCTAAATTTATACTTACAGTCAAACACGTTACTTCCCAAAAGTCTCAGCCCCGGCATAATATTATAAGATATTGATTAAGTTAGGTAGTGAATATGAAGCTGACTAGAAAATTCTGAAAACAAATTTGAAATGTTATGATTATTATTATTATCTAGTTGTCACCCCTTTTGGATTCTCTTAAAATCATATTTCAATTAGGAAGATTTATGTATTGTACATTTGATAATAAATATAGCCTTCAATGATTCTCATAGTTTCAACTATTCTGATTCTTTCTGCATTTTTACAATACCTTCTCTAGAGAATTAATTGACCAAAAAGAAAGAGAGTCTTTTTTCTTTATTAAGACCTACAATAATCACTTTGGTTCTCTTTAGGATGCTCTGAATGAAAAATTCACAGCTCCAAGAATAAAAGTTTTCCTGTTTTGTTTTAATAACATCCCTTTTATTGTCCTGATAAAACAGTACTAATAGTCATATTATTAAGTAATATTCCTGCACTGAATTTTCAGTCCTCTGATAAGGTTTTCTTTCTTTTGTTTCAAACAACCTCAGGAACAACAGTCAAAAAGAACTTTTTATTCAGGGAAACATGTCATGGAGATTCCCTGGTCATTGCTTACAAAGTGTAGATGACTCAGGTAACTGGCAGTGTTGACATCTAGTCATAACTTTTTTTCTCGGTGTGGGTACCCAACAGTCAGGCATGCTCTACTCTCTAATAACAGTACTGCAAAGTGTCAAGCACACATAACTTCTCAAGTCTGAGAGCAAGATATGAAATTTTTAAGATCATCTCATGCTTTTGTTCCATTCCAGTGGTTTAACTTACATGAATTATCCTGAGGAGTAGAGCGGCTCAGGCCTATGGTCAAAGTTGATCAAGCCTATCTTTCTCCGATGAATAAAAGGATTGTTACATGACAGGTGGCCAAGAGCCACAGCCTGCATGACAGACACCCACCAGCTACTTTACCATGGTGAGGGCAGATGATGAAAGCATGCATGTGGTTGGAGAACATGAAGGCAGCTCTCCCCCCACTTGTTACAGCTTTCTTAACAATGCTGTTCATTCCCACGCTGATTTCCAAGGGAGTTATGAGAAGAGGGGCTTGGAAAACAGGACTGGGAAATGACTTTCTTCTTGGCTGTGAGCTAGACATTATTTACTAGCATTTCCCCATGTTTATGTTCTGTTGTTGCTTGAGTATGTTATATTTGCTCTTTATAAATCATCCATAGGCCTACTCCCCCCCCCTCCTGTACCACTGCATTCCCAGCTAATAAGTGGCACACTTTTGTCTTAGCAGTAACATTGTTTGCAATTTCTGAATACTTCCTCAAGGTACAGACTCAGAAATATGAATTAATTAGGGCTTGCGATAAATGAATTTAGCTCTAATTGTCATGGATAGAGAAGATAAAAGCATAAAATGATGATAAACACTGGCCAACAGCTAATGAATATACAGATGGCCCTCCAGTTATGGTGGTTCCACTTGACAATTTTTTGACTTTACGATGGTGTGAAAGTGATATACATTCAGTAAAAGCGGTACTTCGAGTACCCCATACAACCATTCTGTTTTTCATTTTCAATTCAGTACTCAATAAATTACACTAGATATTCCACACTTTATTATAAAATAGGGTTTGTATTAGATTATTTTGTCCAACTATAGGCTAATGTAAGTGTTCTAAGCATGTTTAAGGTAGGATAGCCTAAGCTATGATGTTAAGTTAGGTGTATTAAATGCATTTTTGACTTACAATTTTTCAACTTATGAGGCGTTTATTGAGATGTAACCCCATCGTTAGTCAAGGAACATCTGTCTATTTTCTTCACATATGCTCAACTAAACACAGCCCTAAGTTAGCTGGTTTGCATCATGGCCATTTTCAGAGCACGCTTGATTTCTCACTTTATGCAGGAGGTTTGCACTGAGCATCTGCCAATGCACTATGCCATGCACTAGGGGAGTACAATCATAAATCTAACCAATATCCTGCCCTCAGAGAACCCAGAGTCCAGGAGGAGGAGAAGGTAAACAAATTAGAGACTGACTTGTACCATTAGTGCTCTAAAGTGATATCCATGTCTGCTCAGAACTAGTTTTTGGTCCAACCTGATGAATAGCACAGATATGTTCCCTATAATCCTAAAGAATTCCTAAAGAAATAAGAAAAATTGTCAGTGTCTCTATCACCTCTACTGAGGTGAATATAACAGAATAATGAATTATACATTATTGGGAAATGATCCGTGTCGTCTACAGGTAGGCAAAACATCTACCACCTTCAACTTTTAATACATTTTTATCTTGCTAATGGTCTCTTTTTATTCAGTATACTGTTGAGGATTTTTCTGAAACCATGACTTAAGGAACGAAATCCACCTTCAATTATTTATGGTTTAAATTAATGCAAATAAGACTTTCTGGCTTGCTGTGCTGATACTCATTAATAAATATTTCACTGGGTATTAGGAAGGTTCCAATTGACTAAATGGGCCTCTTTTTCAATATAAACAAAAGCCCTTGTGTTTTTCACTACTGTGCAGGCCTGATTCTTACGTCTGGCTTTCATTACAGCAAATGAACGTTGGATGGTCGCATCAACACGCTGATGGCTCCTGTGGGAACTGGAGTCAGTGGGGCTGGGCCGGGGCTCTGCAGTGAAATAATCCTCTAGTTAAACCACATTTAATCTCATTAGCAACGTAATTGTGCTGTTAGGGGAAATGACCAACCAGGTTAAAGAGAAACCCACGTAGTCTAATTACTCTTCCACTTCTGCCATTGGAGAATAGAACATTGAACTAAGAGGCAAAAGATGCAGTTTTTGTGCTTGGCCTAACACTGGGATTGAGTCTTAGAAAATTCTAGCTCTCTCACAGTTCCTAGGGCCTGTGTATGGCATTGGTGTCATGTCATACACATTCCGGGATCCTTTCCCATAAAAAATTAGCACACCTGTAGTACAGCATCCTATCACGTTGCTCCTTTTTATTTATGTATTTTGTCCACTCACCTTTCCAACAAAGTTATACAAATGAGACTTTGCCAATGTTTTAAAACAGTTTAGGATGTTTTAGTGCATCAAAAAATTCTAAAACTACCAAAATATCTAAAACTTAGTTATAAAAAATAGGCCTTTTCATATTTCTGCTCATCGGTCAATTTCCTAGAATCGTTGAATCTGCGACCCTGTATTTTACATTCTTCGGAATTTACATGCATTATGGGCTTTGCCATTTTTAGGATGTGGTGTAGAAGAAAGAATGGTGAGCTAATTAGGAGCCAGATCTGGCTTCCAGACACAGTCTTAAAGCTTGATAGCAGTGTGACCTTCAGCAAATAAATTATCTTGTCTGAACTGCAGTTTCCTCGTATGTAAAATGGAAATAATTATCACTGTCAAAACAGCGCCGAAAGCAGAATGAGGTTCAACTATGTGAAGGTCTTTTGTAAGTGCTAACGTGCACTATAGATCTGAGACAGAATTATATCCCCACTTGACTTATAACACTAGCTTCTAGGACACAGCTTATACATGGCCAGTAAATGTTAGCTGAATTAATAATTAGTTAGATATTTGGGAGATTTACCATCATGTTTCAGTTTGTTGCTGGGATTGTACGTGAATGATTATTGTCAAAATGTGTCAAAAGCAGACAGTATAATGGATGCTCCGCCATACTTTTTAAAAAGAGAGAAAATACAGTGGATACCTCCTGTCCGAGAAGGGCTCACATCACTTCCAAAACAACATATGCATGTGGGGGGAAATGACATAAAAACACTTAAAGATATTAACAAGTGTGAATGCATTGCCATAACGACCTGAATACATAAATGGGAAATGCAAAACTTACTCTTGTGTTTGTTGCTATCATGCCTGTGGCCATAATTTTTCACTGTGGACCTCATAAAAATGAACAATTTTATGTATACTATCATATTGGAAATAAACTGTCAGAGGGACCTGGATGGCAGTATGATGGCTGGAAATTGGTTCACAAGTTTCATATGAGACAAAGTAGTTTTCTGAAATAAATTTTTCCCATTAAGATGTACTTCATATTTGTGTTGTGATAAAGCATATATTCCTTAAATTTTTTCCATTGCTTTGAAAACAGGAAACATTTCTCAAATGAAACCAGGGCTTACATTAGATTTTTTTTTTTAATGTACAAACTACTTCTATAGACGTTTTCTGTCTCTTGAATATTCAGTTGCAGTTAGTAGCAACAATCAGCCCGAGAGTGTAATGCACAGTGCAGAGTCACCTGATTGCAGACAGTGACTTTTGGACAGATGTTTTATCTTCTACGGGTTTTAGGTATTTGTCATCAACATAATCCAAAAGACTATCAGTTCTGCAGGAATAATATTGTAATCAAAATTCTTCTACAGGCTCTAGTTTTTCTTTGGAAATGATGTGTATTCCATCATTTTAATGCCTATACAATTGATAGATACTCACCTGCAAGTAATCAGCTAGACAGGAGGCTATTTTTTCTTTATTATTCCATATACAAATGCAATAATCTATGCTTTTCTACATCTCAAATTTGTGAGCAGAATTTTTAACTCTAATTTAGCCTTACGGAGGATATGACAACTTAAATGGAATGGAAGGAATGCTAAAGTCTTTAATTCCTATCTATTAGTAATAAGTAGACCTATTTATGAATCTAACTCTAAAAATGATATAATTCTGTTGCCTCTAGAAGGAACATAGGACAATAAGAATGGAATGCTGGATGAGATGGCTTAAAATGTTTAGCTTAGTTTACTTTAGGTATTAAATTGATTTTAGTCCAACCTGTTTTGTCATGCTGAAACTGTGAGAGGGTGGTATGTTAATAGACAACCAAAAGTGAGACTCTAGGAAGCGCTAATCTCTTCTGAGTAGGAAAGGGCTCTGGCTGGGTGCAGTGGCTCACGCCTGTAATCCTAACACCCTGGGGGAGGCCAAGGCAGGAGGATGGCTTGAGCTCAGGAGTTCGAGACCAGCCTGAGCAAGAGTGAGACCCCTGTCTCTAGTAAATATAGAAAAATTAGCCAGGTGTGGTGGTGCACCCCTGTAGTCCCAGCTACTCGGGAGGCTGAGGCAGGAGGATTGCTTGAGCCCAGGAGTTTGAGGTTGCTGTGAGCTAGGCTAATGCCACAGCACTTGCCTGGGCAACAGAGTGAGACTCTGTCTCAAAAAAAGAAAAAAGAAGAAAAAAAAAAAACAACAGGAAAGGGCTCTGTAGAAGGTAAATTTGAGAAAAACTTTGAACCACTACAGAAAAATAACTTTGTAAATATTGTTACAAGATAATTATATGTATATATTGTTCTGGGAAAATGTAGACATGGGAGCAGAGAAAGGAACCAACAGTGATATTGAGAAGATCATTGTGGCTTAATTGAAATAATCAAGTACACAAGTAAAGGAAGATAAAAGTAGAAAAGTTTAGCTGGGCACGTTGGTATAATCCTAGCACTCTGGGAAGCCAAGGCAGGAGGATCATTTGAGGCTGGGAGTTCGAGACCAGATTGGGCAATGGCAAGATCCCATCTCTACAAAAAAAATTTGAAAAGTAGCCAGTCATGGTGGTGTGCACCTATAGTCCCAGGTACTTGGGAGGCTGAGGCAGGAGGATCACTTGAGCCCAGGAGTTCGAGTTTGCAGTGAGCTACGCTGAGGCCACGGCATACACTCTTCTAGCCCAGGCAACAGAGGGAGACCCCGTCTCAAAAAGATTTTTAAAAAGTAGAAAAGTTTAAGGAATAAGATTCTTATCGTAATTGTTATTATCTTTTTGTGATTCATGTTATAACTGGTGACTAGGAGATCACTCACTTACTTTGCCCATACTTTTCTCTTAGAACACTTTGCATTTAAGTTGGCAGTGAATAAGTGATAGTAAACATGAGAGTGGAAAAAGAAATAATCATAAGCTAAGTTCAGGATCACGGTTAGCTGCCAGATAGGCTCATTCGAGATCATTCAAACTGAGTTTCCCAAAACATTAATTTATTAAACATCACGAAATCCATCCTGTTGAGGAAGAGTGTAGGAGAGAACCGAGTACCAGCCTGTCTCTTCCAGCCAATATACACTGCAATTTTATCCCAGCAGGCGCACCGTCATGTTTTTGACGCATGAAATACCTCCAGTCTTGGACTTACGTCATCGATGCCTGAGTAGTGTTCAACTTAGGCCAGATTCACTAAATTTCACATTTGAGAAAAGGACGAGGTTTTAGATTGCTGATTGTTTGCCTTAAAAATGCCTCACATTGATACATTGAACAATGCATGCATCATTTAACTTCACAGCCTTCTCTTTTTGCTTTCACACCTCTATTCCTTTTTCGTCTTGCTTAGCCAGCCATGTTTATTTCCTAAAATATAGCCTTAAAATAATCTGTGCTTCGTAACCCCTTTAAAAAGCACTGGCTTTTAAGGACAAACCTAAACAAGCTGTATTAATAACTTATTACTTATTAAAACATTTATTAACTATGTTCACTATACTTGATACAGTGTTAGGTGCTTCTAATATGATTCAAAAATGTACAAAACACAGTTGCTGCTCTGAAGGAGCTTGAGTCTAGTAAGAGAGAGAAAAGCATAGGTAGGAAAATAACTACTGCTATGAAATCATGAAGTAAAGTAGTTCAAATAAATAAAGTAGTTAAAGAGCTCGGGGAAAACTTTATGAGTAAGTTAGTTTTGAATTGGTCTTTGAAGAAAGGCTATAGTGAAAATAATTTTTCAAACCTCCACTCCGATATGTCACAATTTAGAAAATGCCAGGGAACACTAGGAGCAGACCACATGGACATGATGAGAAAAGGCATGTACATTTTTATAAAACAAAAAAGCAGAGAGTATGCAGAAATCAAATTTGCTGATGAGTAGAAGTAGAAATAATGTTAGACTTATTTCTTGAGTATCTACTAGGTACCAAATACTGTCTACAATGAATAAGACGTGTTCCCTCTTTTCAAGATGTTTAAAATTAATAGGGAATACAGACACCTCAATCCAGTGTTCTGTGGACCTAGGGTGGTATGGTGCATAGTTAAATGGCAATCACTGTCCACTTAAGGGACAAGGGCCTCTGAAGGAGGTGACATCAGAGCTAGCAGCTATAGGACAAGTGACTGTAGGGAAAGAGGTATGGGGAGGGTGTTCCAGGTAAAGGGATCAACACGTGCAAAGACCTGGAGGCAAGAGAGAGCAGGGCACCTTTATGAAACTGCAAGTAGTTATATGATCTGTGCTTCAGTGAGACTAATATATTATAATAGCTTTATGTTAGATAAATTGAAGAACGAAAGGATTGAAGATGGGAGAACCAGTTAGGAGATTGTTTAGTGAGTTCTGGGAAAAAAATTACCTTATGTCAGGTTCTGTTCGTTCATCTACATCATCTCATTTAGTAAGAACCTGAATTGGTGTGTGAATGTTATAAATAGAGGTACGGGAATGTCCACCTAGGTGCCAGCATTGTACTGTTGGAGTTCATGTCACATGCTATGTGAAGGGTAGCCCCTGGGGCACAATTCTTTCACTGTGGGTGCTTTAGCACCTAGAATAGTGCATGCATGAGATAGGCATTCTGTAAATATTGCCTAGAAAAATAAAGATGTGAACAAGTGGATAAATGTATGAACATAAGAGATAATATAAAGAGAATATCTGTAAGACTGAAAGCTTCTTTTTTGAGTAGCAAGAGAGAGGGAAAAGTAAACAATGATTTTTTCTTTTTTTTCTGAGACAGGGTCTTGCTCTGTTGCCCAGGCTAGAGTGCAATGGAGTCATCATAGCTCACTGCAACCTTGAATTCCTGGGCTCAAGTGATCCTCCTGTCTCAACTTCCTGAGTAGCTGAGACTATAGGCATGCACCACTATGCCTGGCTAATTAAAAAAATATGTATATATTTTTTGTGGAGACATGGGAGTCATTATTGCCCAACCTAATCTCACACTCCTGACCTCGAGCCATCCTCTCTCCTCAGTCTCCCAGAGTGGTAGGATTACAGACGTGAGCCATTGTGCTGGGCTTGATTTTTTAAACTGGAACCTGGGTAACTGGAATGATGACGACACAAAAATAGAGAAAGCAGAGGAGAGAACTGAAATAACAATGAGAAGGCAGTGGTGAAGAGCTCCATGTTGGACATAGTTTGAGTTATCAGGTGGACATCACCTGAAAGTATGTGACAAGTGATTGAAAATGCAGATCAGGAGCAAGAAGGCAGGGCTGGAGATAAGATTTGTTATATTTCAAGGTAAATAATTCTCAGTCTTTGATATTCAAATATTTGTATTAAGCAATATTATGTTCCTCTCCATCCATACAGGGTCCCACTACATCAGCACGTACGTTAGGGTTTTCGGCATGGACCGTGTCTATTGACTGTCCTCCCCATACCTGCCCACTTATCGAGTTCTAACCCTGGGGTGAACAGTGAGAGGCAGTGATTTTGGAACGGTGTGTTGGATAGAGTGGTGGTGGTCAAGTCCAGCATGGTCTCTAGAGTCTAACTGTCCACAATCAAATTTTGACTCTATCACATACTACTTGTATGACCTTAGGAAAGTGACTTAACCTTTCAGTGCCTTCATTTCTTCTTCCAAATGGCAATTATAAAAGTACTTTACTTGGTGGTGTTGTAAGGAATATGTGAAGCAAAGCATGGTGATTACTTAAAACAGTGCTGGTATATGCACTTGACCCTCAAACAACACTGGTTTGAACTGTGCAGGTCCACTTACACGTGGACTTTTTCCGGTAAATGCATTCGGCTCTCCATATCAGTGGGTTCTGTATCCACAATCAAATGCAGATCAAAACTACAGTATTCACAGGATGGGAAACCCAAGGATATAGAGGGCCAACTTCGTATAGGTAAGTTCCTCAGGGCTGACTGCGGGACGTGAGTGTGCATGGGTTTTGGTATATGCAGGGGGTCCTGAAACCAATCCCCCACAGATACTGATACCAAGAGATTACTGTAATAAGAACAACATAACTGTCGCTGTTCACGTTGCTGTTATTTTTGCAGTTGCTCAGTTTCATCATATATAAAATGGAGATAGTAATAGTGCAGTCCTCAGAGTTTATGTGAAAATTACACAAAATAATTCACATAAAGCTCTTTGATCAGGACATGGTAAGAGCTGCATAGGTGTAATCAGGTATTAACATGGCTCCTACTGACGTAGCAACAGGTAGAAGATTTGCCAGATTCCCCTGAGTCTTGCATTAGAATATCTGAAGGCCAAACTGATATGGAGCACCTAAAATAGAGTATTATTTAATATGTTTCCGGGAATATGACAGACATTTTGCAATAAGTTCCAATTTTTCTTGGAAAATTTTCTGACAGCCTTATCTTTTATAAAAAATATAAAGAAGAGGCTACTTTACTAAAAGTAAGATAAACTGAAAGGCTAAAAATGAAATTTCAGTCGTCTTGGAAAAGCAGGGTTATTATTTTGTCTCCAAGTTTTGTATCAACAGCCCTTACTTATTTCTTTATTTTTTAAATTCATTTTTTTCTGTTATAAAGAGATTGCTTGATATTAAGGGTTAGAGTTTAAGTCACTTCAATTTCCAAATTATATGCTTAAAAAATTTAACAGCTGTCATTTTAAAGAGGTTTACTTCATTTTACTTAAAGTGCTTTTGAGTCTGGAGGGAACACTTAAATGTAGTCACAAATCACTTGCAATATAGTCATGGTAAGATTTGTAAAACTTGAATTTGTTTATAAGCCTACAGAGTCCAAATTTTGTAGATAATATTCTTTTCTCCCTTTACTTAATGATCGTTACCTCTTTTCTCCTCTAATCCTAGGCATGCATTTCACACATTACAAATAAGAGTGCCCAAATCCCTTTTTATTTCATTAGTTCAGCAGATTGTCTCCTAAGGGTATGGGCTGAGGACATGATTGGGCTCTGCAGTGATGAGCTTATTTTGCACTTTTACACAGAAAATCTTTATATACAAAAGGCACAGACAGTAGTTACACTCAGCATGAACAATTACAGCCTGTTGGGGGAGAGCCTCTTCCTGATGTGCCCATGGCTTACGCCCATGAATTAAGAGGCAAATGTGCTCCAAAGTGCATTAACCTTTATGGATTTTTCTCCGGTTTTCATGTTCCACTGATTTATGGTCTTAAATATGCCTGTTGCTGCTGTTTCTGAATGAGTCTCTTGTAAATCATTTCTAAATGATCTTTTCGACCCAGATAATACAAGTAAGTTGAATACATCTCGAATCAATTCCTCTGAGGCTTCTTTCCTTCTTTGTCCAAGTTGTTTTCCAGTTTTATCTGTGTCTTAAATGTCATATCTGAGAGCAATGGAGTAAGAAATTTGTCTTAAAGGAGCCACATTTGCTGGGGTGGCTTCTGTCTGCAGACTGAGTTGTTTCTAGCCTGTTGCGTAGCCTCACTTGGGTTTGATCCCAAAGGCCCATTTACCTGAGTATAGCTAACTGATCACAGTTCTTTATACAAGGATGGGCTCGTGTCTGGCAGTCGATTTTTTTATGAGTTCTGGGTTGATTTTTTTTCCATACAAGTCAAGCATGCTAGGCATTTTGCATATACTGTGTTCTCATAAAAGTTCACTATTTCCCTTAGAGTGATGTGCAGAAAGTGTCATCAGAATGCAGGACTCTGTGTTACTAGTGCTGTTTGCTATCTTTTAACATGGGTCCATATTTCTCCAGAAAAGTTCTGCATTTGACAGTCAGTGTTTCATTCTCTTCTGGGTCCAAAGATATTTTCAGTTTCCTGGATTTAGGGGAAAACGTACATTTTATTTTCTCCCTGTAACTCATGTGTCATTCATGCCGCGGGGTTATTGTTACTGTTGTTTGCATTCTTTACATAAAACTCAAACACAAAATCAAAGGTATAAATTTCAAATGCAGAATTCTGGCTTTTGGAGCACAAGTAATTTTCATTCATGAATGTGTTATAGACAGTGTGTCACTGTTTATTGCTGATTAAGTTTTTAATGTGTGCATTTATATATGATCTATGTCATACAATGTTATTAAAGGTACATATAGTAAATGTGACAGTAGAGGACTGGCACAATGAGGATGGGGCCATGTGGACTTATCTTTGACCGTTCTTGACTGCTTACTTAAGCAAAGCTCCTGCAGAACTGTAAATATCATACAACTTCTCTTCACATAGAAATATGGACTAAAATGGAGAGAATATAGTCAGATTTTTTTTTTTTTAGAGTCTTTAAAGCTATTACGCAGTGGAAGAGATTTAGAGCTTTGCAGTGGAGATAAGCATGGTACCTCTCTGCAGAGTCTAGACTAGATTAGAAAGTACATTAGAGGAAATGATATGGTGGGAGATCCTGCAGATGCAGAGCCCATAAGGAAAAGTCACACTTTTCCACTGGTTCTGCTACGTGGGATTAGAAGAAAAATCCCCAGCCTTCCGGTTATATATTAATTTGTACATTATTCCTCCTAAACTATTACAACCCATGTGTGATAATAAATAAAAAAGTCAGGAAATACCAAAATGAAAGGATATGTTGTATGACACAGATCATATATAAATGCATACAATTAAAAACATAATTAGCAATTAACAGTGATACACTTTTTATGACAGAGTCATGAATGAATAACTTGTGCTCTAAAAGCCAGAATCCTGACTTTGAATGCTCTGAAATTTGCACCTTTGATTTTGTATTTTGGTTTTATGGAAAGATGATGTGTCCCCATGATTAGATTCACCTTATGCATTTTTCAGCAAGAATATGAGAGATACTGTGATACTGTGTTCTTCTTTATAACATATTAGGAGGCACATGGTGTTCAGTTTGTCTCTTTATTAGTGATGTTGGCCATCGAATTTTAAAAACTCATTAGGGTGCGAATATAAGGAATACTTATTTACTATGAGCAACTATTTTTTTATTCAAATGAATAAAATATCACTGCTCCCATTGCAGCTTCTACAATATAATGTAGGCCCTCTGTGTTCAAGAATATTTCCAGCTGGTAGCAGCCACAATTCTTGGCTGAGATGAATCGGAAGAAATGGAGCTTTACAATGAAATGGAATTTATGCTAAGGAGGCTGGGCTAAGGAAGGGACTTGAGAAGCTTGAGTGAAATTTTAATTAGTTGACAATTTCCCTAGATAGAAATCAAGTCAAGATACAAATTTTGGAAATACTGGGTGAAATGTAGGTAGCGTGTGCTCATGTGTGCATTCCAACAGCTACGTAACTTGCTGCAAGAAAGAGTAAATTAAAAAATATAGGTATTGCATATGTGCATACTTTTGGAGGGCTGCTAGTTGATAATCTGAGATGAAATCCTGAAAATTAAATATTTACAAATAGCGATATTAGAAATTAGGAAATAAGGTCCATGCTTTAATCATTCAAATGCAGTGAGGGCCAGTTGCGTACTGTCATTATTTGTTTTTTGGTTTATCCTACATTAGAACCTTAGGTTTAGGAGGCTGATCTGAATAAGGTTCCTCAGAGTCCTGTAATTAGATGCTCTCCACACAGCATGAGGTATATCCTTTCCTTTGATTCTCGTTGTCTCTTTTTCCATGTACACAGATGTACCTGTACTTTGCGTTTTACCTGCTCGTCACTTACAGAGATAGGAAATCCCCAGTGGAGAGGCCCTGCATGAGATTAGATAATACCTTTTTGACAGGGTTCCATCTGCGTTCTAGCTTAACTTTGAATGAAGTATTTTCTTTCCTAAATGAGATCCTTTTTGCTGTTAAAAAATTCAGTGCTTTCATACTTCCATAGAGCTAATTACGAGCATTGTTGGAAAAATTGAGCATTTTAATGATTCTCCTCTATACCTTTCACTCTCCCTCCTGTCTCCCATTCAAGAGATCATTTTAAAAATACTTACCAGGTGAAAGGACCCATGTAGTATGCTGTGGGAATTTGGGGAAAATAAAATATAGATTCTCCCATGAAAAATGTTGAGGAACTACTTATGGTATTTGTGGAAATAATTCAACAGAAGCAAAATGAAGACATTCCCTAATAAATGTTTGGTTTATAATGTTGTGTTCATTAGCATGATGGAATGAGTCTCAAATACTCAAGGAAAGAGTAGAATAGAAACTAGTGTGAACAATCATATTGCACCAAATAAAAAACCATGCGGGAATGTGGGCAAGAACTAGAAAATACTCTTTTAATAAGAAGGACCAGTTAACACTGGAGTGGTGGAGATATGGGATGATTTTTTTTTTTTAAATCTTTTATTGAGACCTCTAGTCCAAATTCTTGGGAAAAGGGCAATGTTTGTCAGATAGGTCATGCCCTAGTTTCAGGAACTATGGGTTGCAATCAAAGGACCTGTTAATTATTTTATTTAATACTTTATTCAGCAAATGTTTCCTAAGAGTCTACTATGTGCCAGCCGCAGAGTAGCACTACTAGGCACTGAGATTATAGCAGTGAACAGTTTACACTTGGCCTCTGGCCATGTGGGGTTTTGGTCATTCCTGCGTATGTTTGTTGCTGAAATAGTCAAACTGTTAATCTAATGGTCTGAATTGCTAATTAGGGATGATTTCATGAGAAAGTAAAGTGGAGCAAGGTAAAAAAAAAAATCATAAAATACATCACACTTTAATCTCCAACGTCATCAGGGTTAACATAATGATAGTAATTATAAAAAATAGCAGCGACACCATTTACTAAGCAGCTACTAAGTGTCAGTCTCCATTCTGAGTGCTTAATTTTTATTTTCAAATTTAATCATCAAAGCAGTCCTGTGAGGTGGGTAATGTTATCATTACCCACAAGTAAGGCTAAAGGATGCTAAGTAACCTGCCCAAGATAAAACATTCCAGGTCCAAACTCTGGAATACCTTCTCTGCTCCTGACCCCTCTTTCCCTAAGTCATTCCTCCCTGCAGAGCCACAGGGAGTGAGGTTCACCTCCCGGATGGCCAGCAAAGTTCGTTTTCTGTGTCCTTCCTGCCCACAAAAGGGTAGTTAATTTAATGCAATTGCTTCCTTTAAAAAATTTCTGCTTTTAGATTTTTATTTATTTTTTATCGACAAATAGAAATAATATGTATTGATAGTGTACAACGTGCTCTTTTAAAATCCGTATACATTGTGGGATGGCTAAATCAAGCTAATTAACATATGCATTACCTCACGTACTTATTTTTTGTGATGAGAACACTTAAAATCTACTCTGTGATTTTCAAGCATTCATACATTGTTTAGTAACTATAATCACCATGTTTTACAATAGATCTGTTGAATTTATTCCTCCCATCTAATTGAAATACTTCGATCGACATCATCTGCCCCCTGCCTCACCCGCAGTAGCCACCATTCTACCCATTTTTGGCTAGAGTAGAGAAGAGACTGGAGGGACAGCCCTCATTTTTCTCTTTCATTCTCACCCACATGTTTCATGCTTTCTGTGCAGTGAGGCCCCTAACAGCTCTTACAGCAGATCTGGAAACATGTTGAATGGGTCCCCTCGAGTCAGAGATGACAAAATTAACCTGGATGCGTCATTTGAGACTAATGCGTGTGCTTTAGGGAACAACAGATTTGTATTTGAAAGAAATCACTCAACCAAAAGTGAGGGGGCCCCTCTGTCTGTGCTGCTCAGAGTGGTTCCTATTTTGGGGACACCAAAGGCAAATAGGGAACTAGCAATAAAAATGTGGATGATTTAGAGCCTCTCTCCCTCTGTTGAGGAGCAGGTTGACTAGTAAAAATTTTATTCTAATAAATGTTAAAGATTTTAAAAATATAAGAAGTACTTCTGCTCAGAAAACCTTTTTTCCAAATCCCTTTGAAGAAAATAGAGATTCCAACGATTGATTCTCATAATTTTAAAAAATAATAAAAAGAGTTTTGATGTATTTACTCATTAGCAAATTAATAACAACAGTTTTCTTCCCCGAGGCCAACCAAGGAGAGCAGGGTGCACTTGGTGGGGGATTTCTCTGAGGATTAGGTGATATCAGAAAGGGTCATTATCGCAGGACGTGGGATTTGCAGATGCTAAAATTATGGCCATGGTTAACTATCTACTTTTATTTCCACATTTTTTCCTGTCCACTTACCCTCTCCGTAAAGATCCATTATATCTTGTTTGGGGTCATCCATTATGTCTTATTTTCCTTTCCACATTGATAACATCAATTAGGCAGCCTCATTGCTGTTTCTCATGCCTTCTTAATTCCCACTTTCTTTTCTGTATTTTTTTGGTTACTTTTTTCGTTATGTGTACGCTACCACCCTCCACGCCCGCCCCCACCACACACATACCCCCCCCAGGGGTTAATAGGGCATTTAACTGGTGATTTGGAAGATTAACAGCAATGTGTTAATTTATTAAGTAAAAGAAACTCTTTATTAGGTTAAACAGCTAAACTTAAGAAAGTATTTATATACTAAACTTTAAGTGTGCCCTAATTAGATAGCAATTTATGTAATATAGTCTTTGATATATGTAGATAAGTTTTAAATTTTCTCATTTAAAGTTATTTGAGTAGCTAATACATTCAGTTTTTAAAAATCAAATGATTATAAAAAGTTACAATTGAAAAGTCTCATTTCTACTCCTCTTCCAGTCCTCACCCCTAGCCCTGCCTCCTACAGATACTTGGTTTTTTTTGTAAGACTTCCCAGGGTGTCTTTATGCTAAAAAAAACAAATGAGATTATACAATTCTTATAAAGAGGTTAGCGTAGTAAAATACTACTAAATACATATTGATCTACACTTGCTTTTTTTCACTTAACAATATATATCCTGGAGATGGGCCAGGCGGTGGCTCACACCTGTAATCCTAGCACTCTGGGAGGCCGAGGCGGGAGGATGGCTTGAGCTCTGGAGTCCAAGACCAGCCTGAGCAAGAATGAGACCCCGTCTCTGGAAAAAAAAAATATATATATCCTGGAGGTATTTTCACATTACTGCATCAAAAGCTTTCACATTTGGGGGTAGAGGGAGCTGCACAGTATTCCAATAAAAACTGTAGCTATACCACAGTTTATTCTCTGATTGGTAGACTTTGGGTTGTTTCCAGTCTTTGCCATAGAAACAATCCTACCATGATCTATATACTCTACATATAGATCATCTCATCCATATTCAGGTATAGCTGTCAGAAGAATTTCCCAGAAGTGGGATTTCTGGGTCAAAAGGAAATACATTTATAATTTTGAATGATAGTACCAACTTGCCCTTCATAAGGGTTGTACCCTTTTTTTCACTTCCATCAATAATATACAAGAATACTTCTTTCCCCACACTTATGCCAACAGAGTGTGTTTTCAAACTTTTGGAATTTGGCCAGGGGTGTAAAAATTGGTATTTCAGTATAGTTTACTTTGCATTTTTCTTATTATGAATGAAGTTAAGAATTTTTTCTAATATTTAATGGCCATTGTATTTCTTTTACTGTTAACAGTCTTTTCACAACCTTTCATCATTTTTCTACTAAGTTGTTTAGATATTTTTCTGCTTGATTTCTAGCCATCATCTGTGATATAAGCTACAAATATATCTTCCCAGTTATTCATCTTTTGTCTTTATTTCATTTCATTTCACTTTCCTCCTCTTCTTTTTTGAGAAAAATTTAAAGTACAAGGCCTGCTTTCCATAGCACCGTGTAACTGTAAAAATGACCATGCAAGCTGAAACCTCGCCCAACAATCTTAATCAATAGGGATAATAACAGTTGTTTCATGACTTTTAAAAATTTTTGTCAAAACATTAAAAGGTCTCTTACTGTTATTTATAGATGTGTACAGAAATGAAAAATAAGGTCACTGCTATGCATTTAGTACAGTGTAACATTAGAAACATTGAGAATTAAAGTATTTTATTTCTTTGTTAAAATCTTATCCAGAGTAGTTTGAAGAGTGCTGGCCACCTTCTTCTTGCCTACTCTATAATATACAGCAAGCTGCTTTTCTGGGCCTTGGCGAACCGTCATACTCTTTCTAAGTTTGGATCAGCTGCCAGCATTTTTCCTTTGTTTTTTCAATGTTGTGAAATGTCTCCAAGAGTTCCTTAAATGTGAAGTTTTTTGCCAGCATTACTTCCCCTGGCGTCCCATCCCTCTCCCTCTCTTTCGTCAGGGCCACTGTCCTCGTGGGTGTGGCCCTCACCCCGGCTGCGTCTGCCCCCCGAGTGGCCGCAGTGCCGACATTCCCACGGGCAGCTATTTCTTCTATAGCTCCATTTATATTCCATTCAAATTTCACTTCCAGTGTTATCACTTTTAGTGGTTTTTTTTTTTTTTTTTTTTTTGGCTGTACTTCTATCTTTGTTGGCCAATTCCTACTTTTAATTACCCATTTTAATAAAATGTCACATGGGTTTATCACCAGGAGACAGGGAGGCACCACAGCTCCATGCCTTGCTGCCTGTGCATGAACTGAATAGCAATGTGCAGTGACCAGTCTCCAGCAGACTTTGGAAAAAGTGATGTGATAGGTCACTGATCATGGTGCTTGCACATCAGTTATTTATATAGTTTTTCTGAAGAGCTAACAGCAAAGTTTGTACTTTCTGCAATTACTCGTGGTTAATTCTCTGTGGTTGCTATACTGTGGTACTGTGGAATTTAAATCATGTTACTGGGGGACTGAGGTTATTTGACTAAACTGTGGTAACTTTAATCTGTGCATATCAAGCCACACAAAGCACGGGCTGCCTATATACAAAATTACAAAGAATAATATAACACACATCTGTGTACTCATCTCTGAGATTTTATAGTTGTTAACATTCTGTTATGTATGGTTTAAGCATTTTTAATAAAGGAAATAAATTATAAGTAAGGCTGACATTCTCTTTTGTTCTCCAATTCCTATCCCATTCCTTTTCTTAACCTCCAAACTTATATATTATCAAGAATTTTAAAGAGTGTCCTTCATTCAAAATAACATATTTTGAAAAAATTAAAAATCATATATAGACAAATAAGAGAGTGGTGACCTGCCCTCTTCCTGGAAATAGCCAAAGCCTGGAGATACTTGTGTCATACTTGTCTATTTTTCTGGGATATTTAACATCTTTCTTACTGTCTGTCTTCCAGATTTATTCAGGAGATTGAGCATGCCCTAGGACTTGGCCCAGCCAAACAGTGCCCTCTTCGAGAGTTTCTCACCATGTACATCAAAAACATCTTCCTCAACCAGGTCTTGGCCGAGATCAACAAGGAGATTGAAGGAGTCACTAAAACATCTGACCCCTTGAAGATTCTGGCTAATGCAGACACCATGAAGGTGCTGGGGGTGCAGCGACCTCTCCTACAGGTAATCACACACTTTGAGCTTACTGTTTTTATCAGCAGTTGTCATTGACGTAGCAAGAGTGATAAATTAAAAAAAGAAGAATTGCCATCTGTTTCCATATACATCAGGGAGAAAACAAGAGGAAATAAATTTCACAGGCACTAGGGAAATTTTGGTCTAATGTAGTTGGATAATGGAAGTTCCTTAAGATCTTTAAGAAAAAAAATGGTGAGCTTTGAACATGGGAGATAGAGAGTCCCATTGACATGCAGGCCACTCCTCATTGTCATGCCTGGAATTTGTCCTTGAAAGGAATTTTTTTCCATTGGTGAATGCATCCCAGAGTATGAAGGATTAACAGGAAGGAAGTTATTCTGATTAACCTCAATTACCAGCGGGAAACTCTCTGTACCATTTGAGGGCAGACATATTGTAAATACCTTGGCTAGCTCACAGTGAATTTGAACCTGGAAACTGGCTTTTAAAAGTCAGATCATTTAATTCCAGTGATGATCTTGTTAATACTGAAAATTTTACTTTGACTATAACAAAATGGTTTCTGGGCAACAGGAAAAGTAAAATAATCTGTCAGTAGATATTTTTGATTAATAGGCTGGAGGTATATATTTTATATACATTTTAGCTAGTGATTTGGAGGTAAATATAAAATTAAAATAATTAGTATGACTTTAAATTATAGGTAAACATTAACTATTATTACATTGTGACCAAATTCTTACAGTGTTTCTTCATTTAAGAGAAAGATGGGCAAAATAGCACTTTTTTTTTTTTTTTTTTTTGAGGCATGGTCTGGCCCCATTGCCCAAACTAGGGTGCAGTGGTATTATCATAGCTCACTGTAACCTCAAATTCGTGGGCTCACGTGATCTTCCTACCTCAGCCTCCTGAGTAGCTGGGACTACAAGCATGCACCACCACAGCTGGCTGATTTTTTTTTTTTATTTTTGTAGCAATGGGGTCTTGCTATGTTGCCTAGGCTGGTCTGAAACTCCTGGCCTCAAGTGATCCTCCTGCCTGAGCCTCCCAAAATGCTAGGATTATAGGCATGAGCCACTGCCCAGCCACAATAGCATATTTTTACATAAGTTATATGCAATGAGGCTATTCAAAGTGTGGAAGGCTGTGCTTTTCAAAAGAAGTTGTGTAAATGGAAGGGAGCTATATTTGCTTCAGTCCCCTGCCCAACACCTGCCTTTATATGTCTTCCTTGATTTTTCCTTCTTTGTACGTTAAAATTAACAGAAGTGCTAGACGTTTCTCAGGGAGGTGTACTAGTTATTAGCATTCTTTTTTTAATGTGCAAACTCTTTTGGTATTGAGAACATAGGACAGAGGCATCGCACCCAGGAAGATGTTCATTCGGAGGGCCTGGGGCTGTGTTAGAGATGCTCCCGGTGAGGGATCTGTACTGAGTATGGGCTGCAGAGAAGGGGAATGGCAAAGTGTGCTCACTCTTCCTCCTGCTGGATTCCTCTCCCACTGGCTCAGTGTGTGGCTGGGATCTTCTCCTCTCTGAGTCTCACTTCAGATGTCACCTACACTGAGAGGCTTTTTCTGACTGCCCTACCTAAGTAGGTCTCCTTTCCTGGCTGTTCTCCATTCTCCCCTTTTCCCTCAACCGCCATCCATTATCAATACTGAGGCCAAACCCACGGACTGTATCATGGGGGCTCCCTTGCCAGGTGGCCTCGGATCGGGTTCTGGCAGTAGGAAGCACCAGCAGGAGATCGGAGGGTGAAAGGAGAGCGAGGGAGGGTGATTTCTTCTCCTCTTCCTCCCCACTTGGATCATGGTCCTGGCTGTGGTGCCTCTCTCCATAACTAGCGGTCCTGCCGGATGACACTTGCTTCATAGCTGCAGTTATCACTTGGCTCTCACAATGCAATTTCTTCTCTTTGCCTCTCGATTTCAGCTTCCTGCTATTACTAGTCTCTGGGTGCCTCAATATCCCTTGTTGCTTCTTTCAACCCTTTCTCTACCTCTGGAAGTTCTCTCTTCATTAATGTTTCCTCATTTGAATCATCTGAATGGGATACCCTTATTGTCAGCCTCCCAAATAGATCTCCCCAGTTAATCAATATTTTAACATTTTGGTTTTTTTCCTTCTTAACACGTATCACAACTATAATTATTAATTAATTTTGCTAACTTGTTTATTTTCTGTTACCACTAGACGGTAAGTTCCAAAAGCATATCATAGTGCTACGCAACAGGAAGGTGCTCAATAAATAATTTATTGACCGAATGAATGCATGCATGGCTAGATGGATGGATGGATGGATGGATGGATGGATGGATGGATATAGTGAATAAGTTTTGAGAGTTATAAATACCTGCAGAGTCAGATGGGAAGATAAGAAATACAGAGTGACAAAAGCATGTTTACTTTTATGTTTTGTCTGACAGTGTTATTAGTCTCATTTCCATCAGAAAACCTGTTGGTGTTTATTTCCCTGCAGTGTCATGCTATATGCTGTACGGAGCAACTTTAAAATGAATTTACTGAATTTAAAAGGGAAAAAAAAGGCAACAGTGCACTACAGAGTGCATCTGTGAGCTAAAGACGCTGGCTTATTCAACGTGATAATTTTCAGCTAGAGTAGCAAAGACACATTAAAACTCATAAGTAGTTGACTACAATCTGGGCCACAGCAGGGCCATATACTATCAGCTAAATGGCATCTCTGGCCAGTCTGTCTCTGTGCCTGCCAGATCCTGCCAACCTCGTCACCTGCCATTTTGTACATGTTACTATGCCTCTTGTCCTTTAGGTGATTTACTCCTTTCCAAGGCTGGGTGAGGACTTCAACTCTACCTTTTCTCTCTTTGACCTTGTCAAGGTACAGTAATTATATATAAGTGAGTAAATCTTGACACCAAGGCCATTCAAGCTATTAAGCTGCAAATTCGCTTTCAGAGCTTAAACACTTGCTTTGGTTTTTGGTTATTTTGTTGTCCTCTCTTTCTTCATAAAAATTTTATTTTGTGGAAATGCAAATTAGTTATGCCATATCAATAAATTTGTTTAATATTCTCAGAGTTTGGCGTTTAAAAAGCAAATGAGGCAATGGTTATCTTTTCCCCATCTTCAGAAATTCTCTTGCTTTATAAGGATTGTAAAGTGTTTTCTAACAATCTGCCATGCTCAAGTTTCATTGTTTCTTAAACATATTTCTATTTCTCCTTGATATTTTTATTCCCAGCTAATGATAGGCGGCTAATCTGAAGAAAAAGTGAAAAATAATTCTCAAAAATTTTAGCTGAGTCTCCAAAACAAATGTTAAGAAGGGAGCTTAGAGGAAATGTACGTCTGTGTGAAAGATGCATATAGATTAAGTACTTAATTGCAGGAAGTTTGAAAATGTCCTTAGAAGTGCTTCCCTCTGCCAGACTGTGGTTTGGTCACAGAATGGAAGAGAGGATGTGCCTTCCCCCTGGGGCAGCACCCAGTGTCATGCAGCGTCACCCAGCAGGACTCCCAGGGAGGGTGGAAGGACCGCTGTCTCAGTGCTGCCTCCGTTTAGTGATGGGCAGACGCAGCACCTGGGAGCCCTGTGAAGACAAGCCCAGGACACTCTGTCCTTGTCTCTCCAAAATGGCCTCAGGGCAGTACAGACACTCGGGTTGTGAGGGGACATTCCTGTGGGTGCTAACATGCGTTCACATCAGTGACTTTACTTTCCAGTCACAGGTTCCCCAGGAGGGAAGGAAGGAAGTGAACAGGAAGGAAAAGAGTACAAGCACCATTTTATATGTGAAACAGTCATGCAAGCATTGGCCCAAAATGACACAGCAGAGTAGTACTAGTAGTAATAGTAGAAGTAATCAGAGTGATGACAGCAGTCATAATAGCAGGTAGTAGTGATGATAGCAGCTAACACTTAGTAGCGTTTGCTGTGAGTCAGACACTATTCTGGGTGCTTTACATGCATTGACTTGCAAGTGCTTTAAATGTGTGGCAACGACTCTGTGGAGTGGTGTTCTTATTATGGTGAGAAGACTGAGAAACAGTGAAATTAAATAACTTGCCCACAGTCGCACAGCTGGCAAGTAGTAGAACTGTAATTCAAACCCAGGCGAAGTGCGTTGGTGGTATAGTGGTGAGCATAGCTGCCTTCCAAACCCAGGCGATCGAACCCTGTTGTCTGCTCTAAACCAGTTCTACGCAAAGTGGAGTCTGAGGATTATGCTTGTCTGCAGGCTATTTGGTACCCGTCTTCCCTGAGACATAGGGAATTTGAGAGTGATCGTGTAGCCACTGTATTTTTTTAGCAATTGATATTTTTAAAAAATTGACATTGTTTTGGATCTAATAATAAAAAATTGGGGCTTGTGTTTTGTATATCTTTGTGAGTTTTAAAATTTCTTTTTTTTAGTGATTCATTTTATTGTATCTTATAAAAGTATCAATGTGCAACAAATTGGGTGGAATAAACCAGGCTCTTGCCATAGTTAGAAATGCACTGCTCTAAATCCCTCACTCCTCTGCGCTGCTTCCCAGAGAAGAAAAGCACAGAATCATCTCCTCTGCCTCAGCTCCTAAAGTGCTTTACAACTGATAGAGCAGCTATTTGTTGGATATTTCTTGGATATTTGTTGCAGTTGGTTCTCTCTTAAGTCCCCAGCTCGTAGAACACATCTGCCACAGAGGAGGCACTCAATACTTAATAAATGGATGGACGAATGAGTCAATGAAAATGAAGGAATGAATGATAGCTTCCTTAGGACAAGGACATGTGTTTGCATGGTTTCCACCCACAGTATGAGATTCATGATCCTGAATTTAGGATTCTTGACCAAATTAAAGTGTCACAGTTTTTGTGCCTCTTATGCTCCCCATGTTAAGGCTGGATTGGATACACTGCATGGTCCTTCATCTCTGCTCTTTCTGTTGCCATCACTTTTTCTGCAAAGTGGCTTCACCCATTGCAAGGCAAAGCAGGCTGATTCAAACTAAAGAAATCTCTTAAGAATAATTTCTCATTTCTCCTAAGTCAGATTCTGAACATGGAGTTTTGGAATCCTGGACATGGAGTTTTGGAAACAATTGATTGAAGTGGATACCTTTTCATGCCTTACATATCTCCCAGAGTCTACAAATTGTTCCCTCCTCAAACATGAGGAAACAGACTGAACTGACTCACTTCAGTTCCCTAGTTTGTCACTGATTTGAGGATATCATTTAATTGATTTCTTCTTTGCTGCTCCATCTAAAAAAAAGAGTGAGGGGACTAACAAGGTTTTTATCCCTTGCCTGTCAAAGTGCTGAATGGGCAACTATCTATGTGAATAATGATACTAGCAAAGTTTCTTCCCCGACCCCCAGTGGAATATCCTATACCCTTGCTACTTGGAGAGTGGTCTGTGGACAAGAGCGTCAGACCTCTGAATCAGCATCTGCATTTGCACAGCATCACCAGGTGGTTTGCATACACAGTAGAGTTTGTGAAGCATTGCCTTACACCAGCGCAACGCACAGTGTGCACTGGGAGCATCCCCCTCACCTGGGAGCTTGTGAAAAATGCACACTCCTGAACCTCACCCCACCCTGGGATCTTTGTTCTAACCAGCCTACCAGTGATTTTGATACACACTAACATATAAGAAGCATTCCCTTAGCACAACAGCATCCTTCCCAGCTTCAGGTTAGGAAATGGGATCTAATGTTGTGGGCTCTTGGCTTTTTGGTGAACAACAGTAGTCACTTAAAAAAAAAAAAGTATCTAGCATTGTTTCATACAGGCCAGAAATTGTAAAAACAATATTTGCAGCAGGACCAGCAGAAGCTGCTTCCTCGTCTAGCACATTGCTGGGTTTTGGAAAGTTCTTTCCAAATGTAAGATGAGCCTACACTTTTCTGGCTCATGGAGGGCAATGTGAAACAGAGGCAGCTTTCCTAGTGCTCAGCCTCGAGTTCCCGCATCGTTGGAGGAACAAACATAAGCTGTGCAAGTATAAATTGTAGACAGTCTTGAAACCTTTAAAGCACATTTTCATTTTCCTCTTTGCCCCGGTATTTGTCAGAGCACACTCTGAGATGTGAAATGGCCACTGCAGATGCCACACAGTCGTCTCCTCCCCTGCCAGCTGTGGGCTTAGAGCGGTGGTTTTCAGCAACGCTACCTTTAGAATCACCCAGGGGCTTCCTAAAAATACCACTGCGCAGATCCCATCAGTTGGTCAGAAGCGAGGCCTGCCTGGGGCCAGTGTTTTTCAAGATGCCCAGGTGGCCCCAGCGTGCAGCCAGAATGAGTGCCTCTGGCCTGGGTCTTTCACGCCACAGTGTCAGTTATTGCCCTGAGAGAGAGTCCATCAAAAATCATGGTTGCAGCACTCTTTAATTCAGTCAGGTTTATAACAGAGTGCTCTGTTGGATACTTCGAACCAAGCCTTGTACATGAGCCTTGAATCAGACAGAAATGGATTTCGATCCCTGCCATTTCATTTGATAGCTTTGTGACCATGACCAAATTGCTTGACCTCTCTGTACCTATTTCTTCCTCTATAAAATGGGAATAATCAAATGTATGTCATAGAAACACTAATGGTTACATGGAATAATGAGCGTAAAGCATACCCTCTCCTTCCTACCCTGTGTCACATGTGTGTGGACCTCTGCATTGACGGCCCTGATGTGTTGCCCGCCTGCTCCTCACCTGTCGCCTTCCCGGCTCTCTGACCTCTGCTGACTGTGCTCCTCCACCCCTGCCATCTTCTTCTCATCACCAGCGTGCTGCTGTCTACTCCAGCACACAGCTGGTAACTTCTCTTTCCCGCCCTCCACTACCCTGGTGTGACAGCAGGAGGGGATACTGCTTCACCTCCTTTCTCCTTTTCCTAGAGTTTGTCAGCTGATCATTTATGAGCAGCAGAAGCGGAGGGCGGTGTCTGTGACCATTAAAGCTAGTGGATTAGTCTCCTAGGGCTGCCCTGACAAATTACCCCACACTTGGTGGCTTAAAACAACAGAATTTCTTCTCTCACACTACTGGAGGCCAGGAGCCACATCCCTCCAAAGGCTCTAGAGGAGGACCCTTCCTTGCTTCTTCCAGCTTCTGATGGCTCTTGGCGTTTCCTGGTTCTGGCAGCATAACTCCCAGCTCCGCCTCTATCTTAACATGGCCTTCTCCCCTCTGTCTCCATTTGTTCTCTTTTTGGCTCTCGTAAGGATACTTTCACTGGATTTGGGGTCCATCCTAATCCAATATGATCTCATCTCAGTCCTTACCTTAATTACATCTGCAAGGATCCTATTTCCAAGTTAGGTCACGTTCTGAAGTTCCACGTAGAATTTCGGGGGCACACTATTGAATCCACTACAGCTAGTAAGTAGAAGCAAGTTATACAGAATGCAGTGTATTCAATTTGCTATATTTTCCTTGAAGACCCTCTGGCAGGAAGCAGGGTAGAAGTATTGCTGTTACGGGGGTAGGCCCAGGGTGGATTAAATTCTAGATGTCAACAAGATTCAAAATGAAAGTTTTTGGTAGACTGAGTGATTGCTGGAGTTCTAGTTAGACCTCATTGAAGGTTGGTGGACACAGCTGCTTACAGTATAGTAATTTGTTAAAAACAATTATACTGATGCTCAAACCCATTATTTCCCCATCCAAGCCAAGGCACTGCCAGTAACGTCTTCTGGTTTCCCAAGGATGTGTGGCCAGGAGCAGTAGCATATTGTTTTCATCATATCAAATTATGTTAATATAAAGAAGTTGCATTTGAGTGGCATTTGCATCATGGCCAGTTGTTGCCGTTCCACTCTCTAGTACAGAACAGATTCAGCTTTTATTAGTGTAAATAGATTAGTCCCATTTAAGGTCTGCTGGAAGTCATCATGAAAATCATTACGTTGAAAAGAGAGCTGATCAATTGATTTTTTTTTTCTCCCTGTAAGCTCCCAAAGATAGTGCTAATGGTCTCACGGTGCTAAAATAAGTCTTAGAACCAAGATTCCTTGGGTCTAATCTGATTCTTCAGTGTTTACAAATACCTAAAGAAATACTAACGTACCTCTCATGGTTTTGATTTTCTTTGAATTTTACTCTTATTTATTCAGTAACAGTGTTGTTTCACCTCTTCCTGTCGAGAATGGGCCTCAAATAACCAACTACCTGTTGCTACTTTAGACTTTATCCAGGAAGATGAAGTAGAAGATGCCTTTGTTCTTGTGTTTGATTGTTTAGCTTGTCACCGTGGCTTTTAAAACACACCTGTTCACTTTCAAGACAACTGAGCAGCTTAAATCTTGCATTACTAATGGGGATTTTCGGGATCTTGTAACATTCATCTGTGTTTTCAGATGATTTTATCAAGTTGTGTTACTTTGTATTATTAATTCTATTACTGGTTTAATACATTTTGATTTTTGTAGAATTTTTGTTGTGACTCACCCATTTTTGAAAGTAATGAAACTGCTAAGTTTCATCGTGATATGGTGGGAAAAGCATGTAAAATGTGATTTTGGTCTTTATAATTATCAACTTGATGACCTTAGACAAGTCCAAGCCACTTACCTTCCCTGAGCTTCCCTTCCCTCATCTATAATATGAGAATGATACTTGCTGAGACTACTTAAAAGACTAGGGTAAGAAGTACAGTGGGATCATGTGTTCAGCAGGGCTTTATGAAGTGCTTTACATATGGGATGTTTCATAACAATTATTACTGTTGGTCCACATGCCCACGTGGTTGTTCCTTTCAGAAAAATCCATTAGCATTAAAGGGAATGGTGCTATAATTTAAAAAAAAAAAAAGCCCTACAGAAATAAAAAATGTTTTCTATTAAATGAAAAGCTTCACTAATCTTTTCCAATAGTTTGTTTCATACATGATTAGCAAACCACAATAAGAATCTGATAATATTTCTGTCCACCAGTTTATCATGAAGATATTTTAAACATGCATAAAAGCTGGAAAAAATGTCAGGTGAGCCACCCACATACTCACCACCCAGATTCTGCAATTAACTTTCCTATATTTGCTTTATAGCATACCCCAACTTGTATGTTAATTCCTCTTCAGCCATCCCAGAGATGAATTCCCAGTCATTCCCTGAGCACCTTACCATAGTACTGTTCACAGGATTGTAATATCTTACCTAGAAAATCTGAACATACAGAGAGATACATTAAGTGAAAGAGTAGTTACTTTAAAAGAGCGTTCATTTCAAGTACTCATCCAAATGTTTCCTTCAAATAGTGTCCTGGAGGAAGAAATTGACCAGCTCGTGCTTGTGATTAATCTATAAGTAGTGCTTTTATTGATATAATATTACAAAGGAATTTATCCTTATAACGGTTGATGAAAAAGGCTATGAAGTGAGAGATGATTTTTATATACAGACAGAACAGGCCGATTATATATGATCAACTTGAATTTTTATAAATATCTTTAACTTATTGTCTTGTTTCTGAATGAAAAAGAAATAGGATCTTGTCTGTCTGGCTGGTTTTTCTTGGTTAACCAGACTTCTATAAGTAGCTTTCTGCAAAGCAATGGGAGAAAAAAAAAGTATCTATATTTAAACTAGCTTCTATATAGTATAGCCAGCTAGGCCTTTGGAATAATACCAGAGGGGCTAAAAATAAACATTATTTTTTCTTTTGTCTGCAGAAAATCACCTGCAACCAACCTTATATGTTTTATAAGGATCTTTAATGATTTCAAAAATCTTTGTTTTTTGAGGTCAGTCATTATTCCGAATACTTTCTTCCACAATCCAGCATCTCTTATAATGTATTTGGAACTGATTTTAATTTAGATGCAACTTTGAAAGAATTCATCTATTACATCTGGTTTATGAGGTCAGTTTTAAAAGAACAAGCTGGAAGGCTTTATCCACATGGGTAAAGGAGTCACAAGGGACTGCTGAATGAGAAAGTAATTACAGTTAGTGACATTTGTTTACCAGCTTTTCTTGGGGCTAAGAAACTTGTGTGAGCATGAGTCTGTTTCAGAGTGACATCAATATAGGGCTAAGCACTGGGCTTCAAACTAGGACTCAGAGTTTACTTTCTATCGTGAGTAAAGGTAGGCCCACGGATGGCCATCTTATTTGTCTCCTAGACAACTAAGGCTCATTGGGGTAAGCATTTTGAGACGTTGATTGGCTGCTGTCCATTCTGATCTTGCCTCAGCCCACTCCTTGGTGGATAAGCAGGAGAGAGAAGGTAATGACTTATGACAGATCTGCTGACAGGGACCCAAATACATTAACACTCTGTCACTCAGATCTGAAGAGAGCTGCCTTTGCCTGAAATATATTTGACGTTGCTTGCTAACAAAGGCATCTTCAGATTTATTTCTTTTCCTTAAATGTTAGAGAAAAGGAAGAGCATCCCATTAAAAGATACTAGGAAGAGAGAAAAGGCTGGCTCGACAGCCCAAGCAAATGATAGTTATCATTCTTGGGAGCAGCACAATTGCTGATCGGGCAAGATTACCCGTAGGAGCCAGAAGAGTGTAGACAGAGAACTGCTGTACTTGGGGAATTTTCGAGGTTCTTATCCTAAGTAATTTTTGCCCTGTCTGGATGTTGCTGCTCTGGTTTAGAGATGTTCTAGCGAGAAAATGAAGAGAGAGATACAAGACTATCTTGGCTTGGAAGTTTAATGGCCCTTTAAGATTAACTGTTGAAATAAAGCAGCTGTTTTTCTGCATGCTTTTCAAGGACCCTGTCCTACTCAAAAACTTGCATGCGCTTAATCTTAGCCTAGACTAAGCTGGGCTGGTAAAAATCTGATACATCTCCTTTAATAAGAGTGACATGACACAGTGGAGTCATTTCCACTGCTGAAATTCTAATACAACCGAGCGATTAATATTTATTTATTAAACACCTGCTTTGTGCTATCACTAGACAAGGTGATGTAGGGATACAGAATAAATATAAAGCAAGATTCTTTCTTCTCACAAATTTAGTAGTGATCTATTAATTAGGGAGCTAGAATTTCTCCCACCCATGAATCCAAGAACAGTAGAGGACAGTTTATAATTGAGCACTGAATGTGATCATTTAGAAGATTTTTTTGCAGTAAGAATTGAGGAGAGAGACAATGAAGACTGGAGAATTCAAGACAGACCTTAGGCAAGAAGTGGGTCCTGGGGCATTGCAGGATGTGTAGAAATAGAGGAGAAAGCAACTCAAACAGGGGACACAACATAAGCAAAGACACGAAGATCAAACTGACCACCATGTGTTCATGAGACAGAGCAGTCTAGATGAAGAATGAATGCAGAGTGAGAAGTAAGGGTAATGGGTGCATAAACTCTATGGAAGGTCTCAAACTTTGAGCACACAGTTTCCTTTTGAAGTGGGAAGGATACGGGATGCCGAAAGGTTTCAGAGAAGAGACATACTCAAATGGATGCACTTTATGAATAGTGGGTTGTGGCAGTTTCCCGACGGGATTAGAGGGCAGAAAGCCTGGGCTCGCAGAGAGCAGCTAAGGCAGGGATCCAGCTCTGAAGGGAGGCAGGTGGTTTCCTATGAGTGTTTCTCTCCAGACCAAAGCTTTGGGTAATGACCTCATGGCTGCCTGAGGTTTGGTGAGCCCCAGCATTTTGCTGAGCTCAGCATTTGAAGTCATTCTTTTGATTGATTGTCATAATTGGCCAAGCCACCCTAACAGTCTAACTCTCTGGGATAAATACGGTACTCATTAATCTCCATCAGATTGTCCTTCCTGAGCCCTCGAAGGCCATGACTAGATGGGTTTGTCATCACCTCCGTGTCCACAGGAGCAGCCATTTGGCTGCAGCGTGTTCATATTTGTTTAAAGATTAAGCCGTACATTTCCCATTTATTGCCTTTTTAGACACACAGGAACTCCGTCAGTTAAAGTCCTGCTTTGGGGAAAAGGCAGCACACGGTAGCTCATTAACAGGTTATCTATGTCATTATGTCCTCTTTGGATTGTGCATATAGAAAATAGAATCCTTTGAGAAGAAAAAAAGATCCATCTAGGCCTCTAGTTTCCCTTTTTTTTTTTTTCCTCATTTTTATCTTCTTTTTTCTCCCTCTAAAGTTACAGCTATTCCCATGATGGATGGTCATATCTGTGGAGTCCAGAATACCCTGAGTATTCACTTGCAAATAGCTACAAAGTCAAAGTCAGATAACTGCACTGAAATGAGAGCCATTCTCTACCTCTCCTCAATGCACACGCCCTACTTCTCTTTGCCCCATTGCAACTGCAGGAATTTAATTGCTTCTTCCTTTTTGTCCCACAGAGCATTTCTGAATTTGTTGTCCCCTTGGTCATTTCAAGGTCAAGGCTGCCTATCAGGCACTTACAGAAGTGCTCTGGTGACCTTGCTTGCTATGTTTGCCGGTAGCTTGCAAGGTTTTACCAGAGTGAGCAGCCTGCCTGAGCAGAGAGAGGGCTGGACTGTCAGTTAATTTCTTGCCTCTAGAATCTTTTCTTTTATACTTTCAAAATTTTGCTTTAGAGCCAAAAGAGATCTTTGACACACAGTAGGCACTCATTTGTTTAATGAATAAAATGGAAATTGCCGAAAGCTATGTTAAAGTGTAGCCTCTGGCTTACGTGGTTAGGGATAGGGTGTGTAAAAGGGAACCTATGTTGTTTGTCAAGGAAAGTAGCATCAAATATTTGTTTTGTAATAAACTTTTTATTTCAGAAAAGTTTTAGATTTACAGAAAAGTTGCAAAGGTAGTACAGAAAGTTTCCACATATCCCACACTTAGTTTTCCTGTTATTAAGACCTTATTCCTATATTTGTATGGTGCATTTGTTAATATTCACTAATATCAATACATTATTATTAACTAAAGTCAATACTTTCTTCATATTGCCTTGTTTTTTTACCAAATGCCCTTTCTCTTCCAGGATCACATCCCGGATACCACATTACATTTAGTTGTTATGTCTCTACCAGGGGTGGGGAACCTGCAGCCTTGGGGCCTTCTGGGTCCTTGAGTGTGGCCTTTTGACTGAATCCAAATGTTACAGAACAAATCTACTTAATAAAAGAAGTTTGGATTCGGTAGAGGGGCTGCAGTTGGGGATCTAGAGGGCCACATGTGGCTTTGAGACCACAGGTGCCCCACCTCTGCGCGGCTATCTTAGATGTAAAGTTTTCTCACTTTTCCTTTTTTTGATGACCTTGACAGTATTAGGGAGTACTGCTTCCATATGTTATAGAATGTGCTGCAATATGGATTTGTCTGATGTTATTCTAATGATTTTACTAGGATTATGTGTTTTTGGGAGGAAGATCACAGAGGTAAATTGACACTTTCATCACATCATATCGGGGTACACACTATCAATATTACATCTCACTGTTGATGTTAACCTGGACTACTTGCCTGAGGCAGTGTTTGTTGGGCTTGTTCACTACGAAGTTACTTTTCCCCACTTTCCATAGTGTACTCTTTGGAAGAAAGTCACTTTGCACAACACATACACAAAGGGCAGGGAGTAATGCTCTACTTCATTGAGGATGGAGTATCTCTAAATTATTTGGAATACTTCTACATGAGAGATTTGTCTCTTCCCTCCCATTTTTGTATTTATTCAATCATTTATTTATGTCATATGGACGCATGGATTTTTGTTTTATACTTTAGTTTATGACCCTGTACTACTTTACTTATTTTGTTGCTCAGATTGTGCCAGCTTTGGCCATCAGGAGTTCCTTTAGTTAACTCCTATATCCCCTATATCCTTATCATTGTGACTTTCTTTTTAAAGCACTTCCTTACTTTCTGGCACTATAAGATGCTCTAGGCTCATCTTGTGTATTTCCTGCCCCAGTCCTAGAATCAGTCATTTTTCTGAGGACCCTATTCACTTTTATTAGAGAATAGTATTAGAAACCAAGGTCTGGGGACTTGATATGCTTCCTGCTACTTGAGTATCAAGACCTTCTCAGCTCACGTTAAAAGGAAATATCCCAGTGTATACTAGCCCTTGTATGTGTTCATATCTGTGAATATTTCTATATGTAACTATTTGTATCTGCATCAAGCTACAAATGAGTTCATACTGATGTCTCCAACCCTAAGCCATTACTACATGGATCATTCTAGCCTCTGCTTTTTGCTTAGATGTGATATGTTCTCCAACAGTGAGAAACCTGGCTCCCACCATCTGCCGTCATTTACATAATTATATCATTGATTCTCGTATACACATCTAGAAATGTTCAATTCCACTATACATGTATAGCAGTATCAGAATTGTAAACCCACACCCTTGTGGAGATAGTCTTATCCACTAGCATACAGTGCTCATGTGTAGTTTCTTTTGCCTTTAGTCTTACAGAATGTGCTCATTTTTAAAGTTACTTGGGTCAGCACCTTTTCCCGCACCCCCTTCAGAAAGATTGTTTTATATATTTGCAGTACAGTTAGATGGTTTTGTCCCATTCTGCATTTTATCCTGTGATCCCATGATATCCTAAATGATTTTTTTTAATTTGTATACATTAATGTTCGCTCTTTGTGCTTTAAAGTTCTATGGGCTTTGATAAATGCAAAATGCCGTATGTCTACCATTACAGTATCATATAGAATGGTTTTTTCTACCTTAGAAAATTCCCTGTGTGTCACCTATTCATCACTTCTCCCTCCTCCCAAGATTCTGGCAATCACTGACCTTTTTATGATCTCTCTAGTTTTGCCTTTTCCAGAATTAATACCGTGGGAATCATACCGTGTGTAGCTTTCTCAGACTGGCTTCTTACAATTAGCAATATGCATAAAATTCCTTCATGGCTTTTTATAACTCGGTAGCTCATTTTTTTAATCACTGAATAACATGTCATCATATGGAGGTACCACAGTCTTTTATGCATTCACCTATTGAAGGATATCTCGCTTCCATTTAGGGTGATTATGAATAAAGCTATAAATATCTACACGTAAGTTTTTGTGTGGACATACACTTTCAAATCAGTTGTTTGTTTGTCTGTTTTATTTTAACCTGTATATCAAAGTTATTGAGATCAATGGGGTTGCAGTGGCGGGAGCAGACTTGCAAATAAACAAATACATCACAGTAGTACATGTTTTATTACAAGTATGAACATAATGTGTAAACTGTTGAATCTACACTAAGAAAAAGGTGAAAGTAAAAATACTTAAATTACTCTTAGATTCTACTATAAAAAAGATAATACTTACCATTTTTTTCCAGGAAGAACACTCTCTTTCTTTACACACACACACACAAAACCAACCTAACTTGCTGAAAACATGCTGCTACAGCTATAGAAAAGACCATGAGTCAGAGGCCACAAAAGTCTTCAGTCTGAAAAAAGATAGTCGTAGGAACTCACTGGCTGCAGACTCCTGTAGAACTTAACACACGATTTTTCTTCTTCCATCTTAACTAGTAGGAGAGAAAAATCCATGTAAAGGAGATCAGCTCTTGCCCATGAGAAGGAAAAAAAAGACTAAGGATGTTTAGGTATCTGGAAACCTGAAATTAATAAGACAAAAGAGCAAATTTAATTATTTTACCAAGTCATTCGGACCTAGCAACAAGTAAATTTATTCTGGGATTTGTGGTTCCTTCCCTGGGTATTTCCTATTGAAGGAGCTCACCAAATAGGAAATGATGAAATCTTGCTTTGTCAGGAGGTAAGCTTTCCTCTTTCTAGAAGAACTTTTGTGTTAAGCTTCTAGGAAGAGATGGCTTTGGCCGGGAGGCCTTTTAGAGGGTTCTTGCTTTCTGCTTGCACACTTTTGAGTGTGAGATGGCTGGTTCAACTGGGCCAGCTGCAGCCTGACTTATACACCAATCAGTGGTAAAGAAGGTGGGACAGAGAGAAGGCAGAAGTATGATTACTGCCTGGGAGATGGAACACATGGTACCTTGTACACACTCCTTGAATGTGCAGTGGCCCTGCGTATTAGTAAAATAACACAAGCTCAGAGGCTTGATTAGATTAGCAAATCCTCCTCATTTGAAAAACAACTAATAGGGTGGAAGGAGTACAGTCAGAGGGGCCAACGCATAAGTGCAGAAAGAACTTTCTCCAGCAGCCGGCAGGACAAGAAATTTGTAAGCAGCAAGTGATCAGAAGAAGCTTTTTGATGTATAGAACATAAAAAGAGAAAATCTCTAGGTGAAAAACAAAAAATTCAGAGATATGTTATAATTTATGTTATAGTTTAGTTGGTGAATGTTTTTAATTAGTCCCTGGATAAGTGTATTTTTTTTAATCTTGATATAGTTCATATATTTGTCTAAAATGCATTAGTTAGATATTTATGTGATATGTTACATATTTATAATATCTGGGTTTTTTGTGGAGTAGTTTTATAGAAATCATCATAAATGACTGGATTGAAAGCTATTTTTACTCTTTCTCAACTAGCTTTATCTAGGGAAAACCAAGGTAACTGGCTTATGAAACTATTGACTGGATTCACTCATGAATCCAGTTGTTGACCTTATGCCTAGGTGGAAATAATCAATCGCTTTAGTGCTAGCTTAGCAAATGCAAATACTTTGAGTAGTAGCAGAAATGTTAGGCTTATTTTAATTCTACTTCCTTATTATTCTACTTCCAAAAGAATTGGGTCTGAAATATACAGTCACAGGCTTGTTTATTTATAAGATGGAAATATTAATATAACATAGCAGACAGGCAACATTGTGACCAAACTGCATGTACATGGGACATTCTAAGTCATAAATCTTTTTAATAAAAGCCTCATTGTGTACGTTCAACGTACATTATGAATTTTCCCCAGCTAGCATTGGTATTCTCCTGTCATATAAAGAGTAGACTTCAATAGAATTTTAAGGCTAGAAGGTACCTTAGAAATTAATCGAATTTCATCACTAGAGTCAAGTTCAACATGTTAAGTGCCTTATATAAGGTGAGATAGATGTCTGGTGAATCTAGGCCCCTCCCCTTCTGGCGTAATTCTTTCTATTCACCTGTAGTATTATTTAAAACCTGTTACCTTTGATGTCCTGAGTGATTTATTTGTATTGGATTTTAACAGCACCAACCCTTGTACTATAATAAATATTTTGTTCTGCTGAACTTCTAGAAAAGTAACATCTTAAGCCACCTCCTACTTAGGGTGACTTTGCCTTTCCTTTTGCTCCTTTCTCTAAAGGCAGAACACATTTCACTCCAAAACTAAGTAACGGGCATCTCTCTCCTAATTTATGGTTTTCAAAATTTTAGAGTATTTTTTTCCCTTGCTGCCCAGAATGCTGTCTGAAAAGTCACAATGATTTAAATAATTGATGGCTACTTTATGAAATTGTCAGCCTGGATCCATCCTCCTGCCTCCCCCAACCGCAAGTCCTTCAGCAGCTAATCCTTTTATGTTGTATGCTTTTTTTTTTCCTTCCTGGTTTCATTTAGATAATTATATTATTCACCCTGGAATATAATTGCCGTTATACTGTGGGGGAAGAGGGGGTGCAGTGGGGTGGGAGCTGCCTGCCGCTGGCATCTGCAGGTTGTAAAATGTCTGTTACACTCTAGCCTCTAATTTCTTTCCATCCCACCCTTTAAAGATTTAATTATACCTGTGTAAAAGCATAATTTGAAATGTGACTTCTGATTCTTTCAGAAGATAAAAGAGAGATTAATCCATTGTTAAACATGAATAAGCATAGCACAATGGAAAAAAACTTTGGACTAGAATTCAGGCATCTGTATTCAGTTGAACAAACAATTTCTGAGTGCCTACTGTGTGCCAGGCACCATGCTAAGGATTTAAAAGAAAAGAACTGTCCTCTGGGAGTATCCATCCTGGTGATCTCCTACGAACTTGTGACTTGACTTTGGGGAGTGCACTTAATCTCTCTGGACCTCAGTTTTCTCATCTCTAAACAGAGGCTATTGGACCTCTTCAGAATTTCCTCCTAGCTGTAACATTTGGTGATGCTCCAAAAAAGACCACAAAGTAGCAGCCACATTGCTTCTTTGTCAGACTTAATTGGAAGAGTAGGGAGTAGTAAAGGTATAAATTTTCTGGAACAAAAGTCAGCTTTTCATCTCTGAAATCAAAGACAATCCAATCTGAAAGCTCTTAAACAAAGAGCTTTTTCTTTTTCTTGAATGTATTTTCTACCTGCTAAATCCAGCATGCCCAAAGCAGGACCTATTTGGGGGCAGAAGGTAATCATCTCTGAGTAACTCAAAATTGTTATCAAAGGAGCAACTTTCTCGCTCAGATTATTGCCTGACATCTTTTTGCTAGTTCATGGAGCGGTTTTTCCAGTGAGGATTCTAAATCTAATGTGGTTTTCACAATTCTAAATTTCAGTATCTATTGGTTAGAAGGGAAGATCACAAAATGGGTCTTATGCTTCTTTACATATTATTATATACTATTCTTTTCTCTTTGGAGGTGTTTAATTTGGATATGGTGGGACTTTCCAACTCAAAAACTTGGAAAACTTAAAGATATTACACACAAAAACAATCATAGAGCAGGCTTTGTAACTTTATATTGCCTCTGTCAGATCCTTACAGTGTTGGATAAAGTAAACCCACAATGACAGCATATAGCCTGTTACAAATGGAGCACAAATGACACATGATAAAATAGAGATTTAAAGTGGATTTTATAACATGTTTATTTTCAGGGAGCAAATCATAACCCATTTGCCTTATTGGAAAAACAATTTTCCTGTTACACAGGGAAAATGGAGTATTTAAAAAGGAAATGAATATGACAACCAAATGGACTTGGTTGAAATTGGCAAATTTGTTTCTTATTTACTTGTTGTTTTTGTACTAGGGAGAGTCATATAGGGCCTAGACCAGCTTTCAGCAGTAATGGTGTTTTTATGACAAAAACTAGCCATCTGGGCCAAATTAGTTTGTACGTAGCCCACACTCTCTAGGGGCATAAATTGATGCTAGAAATTTCTCCCCTTCATATACAATATTAATGCTTTCCTTAATTTGCAATCTACCTCCTTTTTCTCTTCATTTTTATAAAAATCTTTGCAAGCAGCCCTCTCCTTTATTGTCTAATAATAAAATATTATGAGTCTAGTAATAACTCCACCCCTTTTTTGGAGGTTTTATTTCTCTTTAAGACTGTGTTCTTTATACCAGTGCTTCTAACATTTTAATATTCATGTTCATCACCGAGGGGTCTTTTAAAAATACATACTGTGATCCAGTCTGGTTGAGTCTTGATGTTCTACAGTTTGAACAAGCACTTAGGTGATGCTCATACAGCAGGTTCATGAACCCTACTCTGAGTAGCAAGGCTATAGACCAGGGGTCAGCAAACTTTTTCTGTAAAAAGCCATATAGTAAATATTTTCGACTACGGGAGTCATATTGTCTCTGTTCGAATGATGATGCTTTCATTGTGTAAAAGCAACCATAGACAATAGGTAAAGGAATGAGCATGGCTGTATTCCAATAAAACTTTCTTTACAAAAACATTTGGCAGCTAGATGTGGCTTGCAGGGTGTAGTTTCTAACCCTTGCTTTAGACTATGTGATTTAAATGATTTTTTGTTGTTTTTAACTTAAAGGTTTCCAACCAAATGTTTACATAGGATGGTTTTATAATGTGAGGCACATATATAGAATGGATACTTTATGCTCTACCTAGCTATTATGCAAGAAAAATTTTAAGTCAATTAACAAGATATTTTTTTCCCTCTAGAGGACTTAGAATAAGGTTGAGAAGCATAGTGGCTCAGCCCTGTCATGGCGTAGTAGTGCCAACATTTTGAAAAATCACTTCCTCTTTGGCAAAAAGTGGTTTTGTATTATATATTGTTATGTACATGCCTTTCTCTGAACTCTTTTTCCTGCATATGTGTATTTCTTTTATCACATCCCTTGCCATATCATTTGGCACTGATCCTATTTGGGTAATGAGATAGTTTGTTGTGCTTGCAAAGAAGAAAATGATTTTAAATGTTTTTTAATAAGTTAACAGGAGCAAGTCTTGAAATTACTGTAATGAGATAATGACAGTGTAGCATATTGCTTTGAAGATTGTGCTCTGGTGAAAAATGGTATGCTGTTAATAAATTCATTTTCACTGTATTTTCCTTGGCAAGGTTCTTTAGCATTTGCCTCTTTGTCTACCAGTAATAGGGAAGTGGTTGTATGAGTTGGCAGTCAGGAAAGAATGAAGACTGAAGCTGGTACTCACTTAAGAGTACTATCGAGATTTAGGATATCAGCGGTGGGGGACTTGTGCCAAGACCCAAATCCTATTGTGACAAATGCTTTATGGGAATATTAAAATCCAGACTTACAGACCTCAGACCGATATACTATGTTCATCTTTTTAATCTGTCCATTACGATAGATCACATGCAGTTTGTTTCTTTGAAGTTTTGAGTATTATACTTGGAAGTTGTCTAACAATCTTTGCACTTAGCCAGCAAGTATCCTGTGTGTATACTCAATATACAGCACAGTGTAAGACACTGAAACAACAGATATGAAGAAAAGCTGAGTCCTGCCCTCAAATTTATTGTTTGTTAGCGAGGAGCAGACATACTAACAAATCAGTGTTATATCTGCCATGATCTACTTTTGTGCATGGCACATTGGTAGCTCAGGAGACAGTGGTCAATCCTACCTTGAAGGTCATTTTTAAAAGATATCATAAAGGAGATGATGCTTAAGTTGAACTAAAAAGGTGGGAGAATGTTCCAAATAGAGGACAATGCATTAACAGAGGTATAGAGGCATAGGTCATTGAGGGAAATAGATACATTGTCATATATATCTATAATGGCATCCTATATAGCAATGAAAATGAATGAACTGCATGTTGTACATACCCTGGATGAATCTAACAAACATAATGTTAAAAGAAGCAAGACACAAAAGAATATGTAAAATATGATTTTTTTCATAGGCAAAATGAAGCTATGTAGTTTAGGGATACATATCTAGGTGGTAAAACTGACAGAATATTAAAGAAAGAATTATTACAAAAGTTAGCTCAGGTGGGAAGGGAGAAGGTTTTGATTAGGCAGGGGAGCATTTAGGATACTAGAAAGTTATGTTTCTTTATCAGGTGTGTGGTTCCATTGGATGACATCCCCGACAGTCCTGTGTCTGGCTCTCTTAGAAAGTCAAGAACCCTTTCGTGTGGCTTGGTGGGCTTTCTTCCTGACAGAAGCAGTTCACATATGTTGACTCTATACCGGGTAATTCCTGCCTTGTGTCCCAGCCATGGTGTCTCCCTTTCTCAGCCATCGAATCCCATCTTTCTTTATTATTTTTCTCTCTCTCTCTCTTTTTTCACTCTGCAGCTCACAAATAGACCATGTTTCTTGATACCAGTTTGGACCTTGGTTTAAACAAAACTCCACACTTCATGTTGCATAAAGTGAATTAAAGGAAGCTTTGCTTGCTGTAACAGATTATGGGTTTATTTTATAATCATGAACACAAGTCACAGTAATCGGGTTCTTTGCTGCAGTGGCATCAGAGTGCTTTTTGGGGGGGGGAAATGAAGTGTCTCTGGTTGACTGGCTAAACTTTTCAGTCTTATAGGGTTTGAAAGAACGTAAAAGGCAGGCATTTGTTCACTATAATGAAACAGCAAGATTTGCAATGCATTCTGTGATAACTACCCTTTACTCCTTACTCTCCTATGTATACACACACATGCACACACACACACAGGAAATTTTTAATTTATAGCAAAAAAAAATGAAATGTCACAATTATTTTGTATCTCTGAAGTAGGTCTTCAATCAAGCAAAGAAATAGAGGATAAAGTGAAGAGAAATTTGAGAAAAGCCCATGTAAGAAGCAAGCTGAGACCAGAATTTCATAAAATCCATTTCTAGTCCTGTCAGCTACTTGCTTCGTTACCTTAGGCTTTCATATAATCTTTTAAGTCTTTAGTTCTACCTTTCTATGCTGTTCCTTTTCTTCATTTTCTTATAAACCTCAAAAATGCTAACAACAGAAATCATAGGCCAATCTGAAGTTAGTCAAGCACCTTGTAGCCACAGCCTTTTTGCCCTTAACTGAGTTTGTGTTGGTGGCATGCATGTCATGGTTGGTGCTCTGGGATTAGACTGTCCGTGCTTGGTGTGTAGGTGGTATAGATCCCATGGTGGTACTGTGGGTTTAGAGAATCCCTTTCCAGTACTCAGTAGATACAGATTGTTCAGCTGTATGCTGGACTGAAAGAATCCCTACTTTTGTTCCTGGGAACTTAAGACCATTCAACAGGCAAAATGGTATATAGTTCAGTGGTAAGCAAACTTTTTCTGTAAAGGCCCAGATGGTAAATATTTTCATCTTTGTGGGCCAGATAATCTCCGTTGAAACTATTCAGCTCTGCCTTGGTAGCAGGAAAGTAGCTCTAGACAAATACGTGAATGAATACATGTGGCTGTGCTCCAGTACACTTTAATTGCAAAAGTAAGTGGCAGGTCAGATTTGGCCCATCGGCCACAGTTTGCCGACCCCTGGTACAGAAGCAAGATTGCTGGATTTTGAGCTAGGGTTGAGACCCATATCATCACAATGTTGTCTTACCTGGGTCTCATCACTGTTATATTTATTCGTAAAGTTCGTGGTAAGAGCGCTTGTCATGCCTCTCTTAGAAAGCTAAATGGGACAATTTATTTTCCTTTTTTTAACATTCTATAGACTTCTTTTAAATTGACACATTATAATTGTATATACTTATGGGGTACATTTTGCTGTTTGTATACATGTATATGTTGTATAATGATCAAATCAGGATAGTTAGCATATCCATCACCCACGTGTTTATCATTTCTTTGTGGTGAGAACGTTCAAAAGCCTCTCTTCTGGCTATTTTGTAATATCCAGTACCTTATTGTTAACCATAGTTACCCTACTTGCAATAGAATAAATGGAATAATTTCGAAGAATAAGATTTATTCACAATGAAGTACTATGTAAACATATTTTTTCCTAATAAGTTTTATTAGCAGCAGCAAGGGCAGTTTTTCTAGTGGAGTAGAAGATTAGGATTCACTTCTATTTCCCCACAACTGTACCAGAGTATCTTGGAACTTATGAATTTGGGGGCAGAACCACAGCCCTCAGAGAGCCCCATGCCGGGAGGTCTACTGCATCTGCAAATGTGCCTATGAATGTGATTCTGCTTTGGAATCTTAGCATCAGATCACTGAGCAGAGGGAAGTAATAAGATACGGTCCTTTTTGCCTGAGTACACAGCTTCAGGAAGAACATGTAGGAGAAGGGGAAGATGTCCACAGGGTCTGTGATAATTTTTACATTAACCCTTGCAGTCAGTGAGGTGACAGATGTTGCGGCTGATCTCCCTCCCATCTAAATATTCCCATGTGAAGATTTTAAATTTGCCAAGAATTTGACTCACTGAAGGGAAATCATATTGAAACTTTCCCAGTTTTAGTGTCTTTAACACTAATGCAAACATTTCTCCTAAGAGACAGCTGTGTGAGATAATTGTATCTTATATAGACTCGTATGTTCTGTATAACACAGACCAGACCTTCTTCTAGTTGGTCTGGTCACCGTCCCCTGAAGCGTCTGGAGCATTTTCTTTACCCCTTATGCTTCTACAACTCTTCCCTCCTACCTGAAATATTCTTCATACTTTCCTTCAACGGTCAGATCTCATCTGCAAATACATCTCACCTCTTCTGTGGGATCTGAAATTTTCTTGTTTTCCAAAGTCTAATAATACCATATGGGGTCTGGGCCATCATTTAAAAGTTACAATTTACCATTTTATTATTTTTTACCTTCTCACATCTTAACTTCTCAATGAAATTATAAATTTTCTGAGATCAGGGACCATTTCTAATTCAATTCTACATCTGTGTCAGAGCCTTACATATGGTAGATTGGTAAATATATGTTTATTGAATAAAACTATGTTTAAGCAAAAGCAAATATGTTTTTGTTACAGGAGAGCCTTTCTAAAGCCAAGAATACCAGGATACAAAAACCTTGTTTGGTAGCTTTTCATAAAGGTCTCATCTGTACTAACCTGAAGCCTTGGGACTTGAAAATAGTTCTCATCCAATAGTGTTCTGGTAAATGTTTAACTGCCAACTCCCTGGGAAAAAAGAGTAGGGGAAAACAAATAAATTAAGCTGGGTTTATAGTGTTTGCCAATTTCTATGGTGTAAATACTCCCAGTATGGCCAATTTTAAGCTACCAACATGGTGCTGAATGTAGTCTTGGGAAGAGATGCACAATAGCATGCCATTATATAGAATTTGCATCATACAGATATAATAAATGTAAATAACCTCAAGAGCATAGAGAGAAGGAAAATATGAAATAACTGAGAATTTATAAGTTTAGAGTTATTATTGTTTTTAATAAATTCATTTAATTATACATTTATGTAATATAGTTTTTAATGATGACTGCGTTTAATAAGTGGCTCATGAAAGTCCTAAAAATTTAATAATCTACTCTTGCGAGCCCATATAAGCTGGCTCCAGCACATCACTGTTCTTATCACGATTTATTATAATGGCTTATTTAATTGTCCGCCTCCTTCCCTAAATAATGAGCTTCCTGAAAGCAGGGATAGTGTCTATTTTCTCAGCGTTGCATTTCTCATGCCCTAACACATTGTAGGAACTCAAGTATTTATTGACCAAATGTGTCAATCCAATTGTTTGCATTCTTACCAAATTAATAAAAATTAAAGCAAAGGAAAAGGGTTTCTTCTTCTAAAAATCACATTGTATTTTCTTTCTCTTGGTCAGCTTTAACAATATACTCTGAACATCTCTAAGCATTTCAGCATATGAAATATTAATGTTTTCAGTATCTTGCAACTAAGTATATGTGAGTTATTCATGGGCATAATGTTCAAAGAAAACTCTTAATGTAAATATGCTCAGTAGAATGTCAATTTCTTTGAGCTGTTTGTGTTCTTCTAAACCAACAAAACACTGCCAGTTCCTGTGATATTTAGATTATTTGTCTTTATAAAATTGCAGAAAATTGAAACATTTTCTTTGGGTATTATATATCTTCCAAGTTTTTAGCCTAAAGCTTTGTCACTGACCAGAATGTAGAAGTAGAAATTCTAGCAGTTTTGCACTTTAGGGCATTCTAAGGAGAAAAGAATACTCTTCCCAGAGCGTAGGCTAACATTTCCTAAAATGTGTTCCATGGGATCCAGCCCTGTGGGATGTTAATAGGTACTGGGTAAAAACTGGTTCCAAGGTTAAAATAGGTTTGGGAAAAAATTGCTTAAACATTAAATAGGTTTCTTTACAGTAGCACATCACAGAAGGGGGTACAGTGTATAGTATTTCCCACATGAATTTTTTTTCACAAGAGTATCCCAGGGACCTAATGTTCCAAGGAATGCTTTTTGGGAAATATTGCATTTGTATATGAACAGACTTATAGAATCATGTGTAGAAATGAGAGGGTTTAAAGGTCATCTAGGTTACCTTCCCTTTCCCCCCAACACACTCACCCATGTAAGAATCCATTTTTACATCACCCCTGACAGATGGCCGTCCAGCCTCTGCTGACTACAAACCTTAGTAGAAACTTACCCCTCCAAAGGGCAGTCCACTGGCCCCCTTTCCTTTTTTTAAACAAGGTTCTTCCTTATAATTGAACCAAAAATCTGTTTCTCTTGTAAATTACCCATTCCTTCTAGTTTTACCATCTGGAATACTGGCAAAGCAAGTTCGCTTTCTTTTCTTCAAGATGACTATCATGTTTCCTGTTAGACTTCTATTCTTCAGACTGAATATTCCCAGCTTATTAAACTCTTCCTCATATGAGGAAGTTTCTAGAATTTTTACCATCCTGGTTATTCTTTCCTGGATAACATCCAGTGCCCCTCTCAAAATAATATACCTAGAATTAAACACAGTCTGCTATGATCTGTCAAGCACAAATGTTTAACTTTTTATTCAACAAATAATTCTAGAGCCACTGTTCTATTTGGGGCACTATTCCAGATGCTGTAAATATAGACAATAAGAGAGGCAAGATCATGTATTTCATGGAGCTTATAGTCTAGTAGTACAAAAGCCAAGTCAACCAGGAAAGATAAATAAGATGGTCTCAGGTAGTCCAAAATGTTATAAAGAAAATAAGACAAGATAATAGGATAGAAAGTATTTGGGGAGAGGTGGCTTATTTTTGATCAATGGTGAGGGAAGTCTTCTCAGAAGGTGCCATTTGAGCTGTTCCTGAATGATACGAAGGAACCAAGAAGTGGATAAAGATCTGTGGGCACTGCATTCCAGGCAGAGGAAGTGGTGAATAGTGGCCTCTATGGTGGACACATGTCTTATCAACAGAAAGATAGCCTGTGTGGGAAGTATAGTAAAAGAAGTCACTTGAGCCAGCTTATTTAAGGCACCACAGCCATGTTACCATGGCTCAGTAAATATAGGTTTTAAGCATAGTAGACAGCCATTGGAAGATTTTAAGCAGGACAGGGACACAAACTTCTAATAGGTATTCTAGTTGATTTGATTTTCTCTTGAGTCATCATGCTGCATTATACTGCTATTAATCCAGCCCAGGATCTTTGGTTAATGCCATTGTTTTGCGAAGAACCTGGGCCAATTTCTCACTCAGATTGCTTTTTGGCAAATTAAAATCCCCAGATCTTTTTATTATTTTCTTATGATCTTGACCAAGCCAGTAATTTGGAATCCAAGTGAAAAACATTTGTTGCTCTTAAATTTCATAATTTTGGTGTCATGCTTATCAATAGGAAAATATTGAATCCTGACTTTGTCATAGGTAATAATAGAACATTCTCAACTTTCTGGTTTTATTTAATAAATAAATCCTGTATGTCTTTATTCAGAGTTATCAGTAAAATTGTTGTACAGGTCATTTCCAAGGACTGTAGTCTATTATGGATATCCTTTTCGGTTGAAAAGAATCCATTAAGCAACCTTTTCTTAGTATAGCTTTTCAAACGCCTGCTAATACTTGACTCCATGAATTGTCATCCATCCCATGTTTTTATCACAAGGATAGCCATTGAGATAATTCAAGACATATAGATCACTTAGTCTACTAATCCTGTGAAAAGGAAAAAATTAACATAACATCTACATGAATGCATGATGGCTCTTAGTTAACATTTCTTTCTCTAAATGTTCATAACTCAAGAGATGATTGAAATTTAATCAATACTTTCTAAAATGCATTCTTTCCCTTTTTAAAAAAGTAAGCATAGCATTTTCCTGTTTCCAGTCTTTGAGACGGAGATTAGGGAGGAAGCAGAACTCTTAGGGAATTTTATTTGATAAAAATGTTCTTTCTAAGAGAAAGGAACAGCAACATCTGCTATTGCTTAAAATCCATGCCCAGTATGAATTCACACATAGTGAGTTTATTAAGTACTCTCACAATGACCAAGGGACCAAAGATTCCTGAAAAACACAAACCAAAACAATAAACAAATAAATATACAGACAATCAGATATCTCTGCTCTCAGCTATACCTTGAAGGCCTGGCGGAATCTGAGATGGGTAAAGTTACTGAAAGCTAGATTTAGTCAATTACCTGGTTTTTTGCTGCTGATGTTCAGAATCCAGTAAATGGCAATGGCTCTAGCCTAAGGTAGAAAAGTACCAGTTAAAATGCAATTTGACCATGGTTGAGGTAATCAAGGTCTCAGGCTTCTTTGGAACAGTGCCATTCTTTAGCATGACACTGAGGATAACTGTGTACTTATTCACCAGCTGGAACACCTGCTTCATGTGGCTAGCTGGCTTCTGTTACCATCCACTTTGCTCTGGTCTTGAACTCCCGAGCTCAAGCAATACCTCCCACCCCCACATCAGCCTCCAAGTAGTTGGGACTACATGCATATGCCACCGCACCCAGCTTCAATATTCTTATTGTCAAGATGTCATCTATTGTTTTGACCATCACCACCACTATTTTATGGGGAAAGAAAATCTTTCTTTGCCCTAATGTCTAAGTTGCTCGGCATCAGGCCTAGACATACCTGAGGACCTGAAAACCATTCACAAGTGTTGCTGGTGCCCTGAATCAGAATTCCTGATTCAATTGGGTACAGCTCAGCAGGTGTTTATCAAGCCCTTCCCTTGTGCTCTTGTTCGTATTCGTCTCGGGGGACACAGAGATCCTGTTCTAGAGACATTTCTCACCTCTTCTAGCCAGATTAAACCCAAGAATGTTTGTGTTATACTCTCTTTTTAGGTGCATTTTTTTTTTTTTTGCTGGCCTGTCTGTGGGCACAAAGGTACTCATGAACGAGGTTCTGGCAGTTCCCAGTCCCTGGAGGGTTCAAAGGCTATTGTGTGTGTTTCCATTTGCCTTCAGAGGTTGAGTGTTTAACCTTCAAGAGGCTGTGGTGCATGCAGGAAACAGCCTCATCCAGGAGCCGGTAGGCAGCTGCCTCACCAGAATCAGCGCTCATGGGGAGAGCGTGTGTCCAAGGGTCCATCCCATTTGGCTGCGGGGAGAGGCCTCCTAATGACACATCAGCGGGCGTTGTTTCACACTCGCCTCTCCAGACACTAGCTGTCCAGCCTCCTGTTTCTCAGGGTGAAGCCAGGTAGAGCTAGTCTGAAGGACAGATTCCAGGATGGAGGGCAGTGCCTTTGAATTCTGAGGATGGTGTTCCCCTTGCACGAGCTTGCTCCCACTCATTGGTCTCCTAGTACCCAGGGAATTTTCTTTAGCATTCTCCTCAACTGGGCTCAACTGTGAAAAAGCATATACACACGTGCGCGTGCACACACACACACACACACACACACATTTTAATCCTGTACTTCACATGCCAAGAAGCTAAAAAGAGTGCAACAGAAAAGAAGCTTACATCAGATCTGACAGTCTTACTGATTATTGCTGATAAAAACTGGCAAAGGGAAAAGTAATCGGAGCCTCGGGAATTCAATTCACTCCTTTAATCCACTCAGCAGATATTTTATTTTCAAAACACAAGCGCAGCCATCAGCAAAACTGAGAGGCTGTGTGGGACCCCGAGGCACTTTAAACTTTTGAGCCCTCTTAACTCCCACCCCATCCCTACCTTCAAATAGTCCCTCTTAGCCATTTCTTCTGCTTGGGTGTATCCTCCTCGCCATCCCTTTCCTTTGCTCCCTGGAAACTAATTAAACAACAAAAAAGAACTTGCCTGTTGGCATTAATTAAAGAAGGAAGACGCCTTATGATCTAGAGACGTGTGCAGTATATTATCCCTGCTGCTTATGGTTCTCTTATTGTCTCCATGTCTTGCTCATTTGCGGCAAGTAGATAACACAGTGCTGCCCTCTAGCTGACAGGTGTGATAATGGCTCCTCTGTTCCTAAGCATTCCAAATCCCCTGCTCTTACTGGTAAGGAGCAGCCAGTTGTTGCTCATGTACAGCTCGTCCCAGGCATTCAGTAGAGAGGATCTCTGCAACTTTGTACTCCTCTTTCAACCCGCCTGAACCGACCTTCTGGAATAATCTAATAATCTAAACCAGAAAACCAACTTAGTTCCACCTGTGAATTTCTGCTGTTCCTCTACACTGGAGCAGGTACCCTAGAAGATTTCTTCTAATAAGACATAAAAAGATATACAAACACCCATGCCCATACGTCTTCCATTTATCAGGCGGGCAGGATTGATTGACTCTTAAGATGGAATCGCAACTGCATTTGGAGATACGTGGCTTTCATTCTAGGGTCCTGAGATCTGTATTTTAGCCTGTAACCTTCTAATCTTCAAATTCATTTTCTCCACCCTAAGTTCCCACGTGGTGATGTAATAGTGCTGCTAACATAATATGGAGTGATAAATGATTCTGAAAAGCATAGTGTGTATCTTTTTCTTTGGGGAGAGGGTAGGAGCCACAACTGATAGGAAAGTAGACCTTAAGTCAGCTCCCCGCCTTCTGTCTACCAGTCAGAGTAACTAACCCTGCGCTCCCCTTCGCACTCAGGAAGGTTAGTGAACAATTATTACATAACTGTAGTAATTATCTACCAGTATGATATCTACATATGTAGACAGATCCTGGCCCTCAACACCCTGAGCCTCGATTTCCTTACCTGTCATCTGAGATATTTTTTTTTATCTCTCAGGGTTGTCAGGAAGATTAAAAGATCTGGAACATGTTAAAGTACTTTGTGAAACCATATATGAATATTAATTTTAAGAAGCTGGACTGTGTAGTAAAGAAAGCTAAAAAGAGTGCAAGAGGAAAGAAGCTTACATCAGATCTGACAGTCTTACTGATTATTGCTGATAATAATGGTTAAGCACCTGGAGCACATTGCCTAGGCCTGATTCTTGGCACTGCCATTTGCTAACAGTGTGATGTCACCTCTTTTGTAATTGCTTGTTTACTTCTCTGTCACCCACAGTCTGTAATTTCTTGAGTATACAAAGATTGTCTTCTCACTGCATGAGCAGCTCCCTTGTGGAGTATCTAATGTGTAGTGAGTACTCAGAAAATGTCTGATGAATGGATAAATGCACGACTTTTATCGTCTGCCATGCCTTTTACATGGTGGTACCTCATAGATATCATTCACATTCATAAAGATAGCTATAAATTGAAATTTCTAGGGCAATGGCCAATTAATATAGCTTGTATGAAATCCAGATGCTCCTATTCTGTGTCTCCAGGCTTCTTGATGCCTCTTGATTCACGTTCCTTCTTATCTAAAGCCAGGAATGCGATGGAGAAATAGAACACTTTTAAAAATAATACCTCCATTTGATCTACCTGGATGATTGTCTTAATGCCCCAGGACTAAACAGCCATAATTTTATTTGCCAAATGGCTCCTAGGAAGGCACCCTGAGTGCCTTTTGGAATCACATGTATTGGAAACTCCTTCAGGGTAGGGACCTGGCATTGCTCATGAAATGTTGATTCTGAAGTTGAATGGTGTTCCATTCAGTTCACAAACATCAGAGAGTTTTCCTCTACTTTTACCCATGGCAGTTAATCCAAACCCTGTGATATTAAGTTAATTTCAAATTGGTCAAAATAATGTCACAGCCTTAGGCACCACTTGTGCTTCATGTGTTTTGAACAGCAAGTGGCATCTTGTTGCAACTTACTATCCAACCCTAAGATGCGTTTCAAATTCCAAGCACTTATTTCTTGACAGCCCTCCACTCCAGCGGGTCTCTTTGTTGCCATCTTTGGCACCCTCTGGGTACTGACTCTAATCCCCTCCCCCCAAACTTTGCAAAACCACACCCAGGGGCACCAGTTTGTTTTTTCAAAAACCTTATTCCACTTGTCTTATTGTTCCTTTCCAGTTGAGTTAAATCTACACCCATTGCTTGTGCAGTCTTAGTTTTTTCCAGCAGCCATTAGAGGCAAATGGCACCACAGCTTCTGCTACATTTCAAGCTCGTGTCCCAGAGGTAGCAAGATAGAACATCAATCTTCAGTGCCACCTGGCTCCCTGATAAGCTTTTGTTTTATGTGTGGCTATGCTATCAGAAGCTTTGCTCTCTCTCTTCCCACCACCAGGCCCAGAGAGCTTTTCTGAATATGACAACCATCTAAAGACGAATTATCTGCTCACAAAGTTAATTTCTGTTTCTCAGCAGGGAGGCACTGGTTCCCGCTGGGTTTGAAAGTGCTGCTGTTTGGTTAATGTATGAGTGTCTCTTGGATCCTGGTACCCACACTGGAACTGCTGCAGCGCCTGGCTTTCCATTTGCTTTAATTTCCTACTTGCAGCTGGCGTTAGGAGACCTAAATGGGTTTATTCACGGGATAGTGGCTTACAGTCATTAGCAGTGGGAGGAAATCATATTGGAGACGAAGACTGGAGAGCTGCTTTCATGCCATCCTTGATCAGTTAGGACAGTTTGGTTGGTTGGTTGGTTGATTGGTTTTTTTAGAGAGTGAATTCACAAAATCCTTCTAGAGATAGAACAAATGGCCTCACATAAGAGGTTCATCTCTGACTTTTAAGAGTTGGAAAAGAATAGCATTTTTTGTGTGTCTTCATTATACAGGATTATGAGGATAAAATAAGATACTGGATAAAAATTGCTTTGAGCACGTTTAAGTGTAATAGTCAATGTTGCTTTTGTTTTGTATGCTTGAAGCTCTTTAGAGTGCAGGAAATTCTGTAAGAAATAGCTATGTTGTCATCTAGAAAGCAGAGCCAGGTGCAGACCAGAAAACTCCTTAGAACACATCTGGAATATTTCTATTAGATTATGAAATTGCCACTTTTGTAGGTCGAATAAGGACAAATATTGGCAATTTCATATGCATCAACCTATACGATGCTGGCTTTTTAGATTCAACAGTTCTGAAAGCCAGCAGAGCACCACTGTAGATATGTTTCTTCCCTCTGGAAAAATCCAAAGCCTGGAGGCCAGTGCCCATTTGTCCTTGAGAGGAGCCCAACTCTAAGCTGTTAACTGTGTGAGTCAGAAATATGCCTCCGAATTGCTCTGTTTGGGGAACATCTGGTTACACAGGCTGGCTAATGTTGGACAGCTTGCTGTCCCTCTCTAAGCCTTATTTTCCACAGTGTTGCTACATATTACACAGGCAAGCTAACAGAGCGTGAGAGATCATCAAACTGAAAGTTCTGAGGAAGAAAGTAAAAGAGCCAGCAATTCCTCCTTCCTAAGAAGTGCCACTGACAATGAAAAACTGTAATTCTGGTGGCTCCAGAGATGTGTTTAGTCTGCAGTTTGGGAGAAGGAAGAAGGAACCATGCAAAACAAATGAAAAGGAGATCTTTCCTCCTTTACAGCTGTTGTGTGACTTTGGGCAAATATCTTAATGTCTACTAGTTTTGGTTTCATAGTAAGGAAAATAATATTTCAGAGAGATGTTGGTTCATTGAAGGAGATCAAATAGTTAAGTATCTAGGAGAGAGCCACACACACAAGTGCTTCATACATATTACTTCTTTATCCTCTTCACTTCCAGTCTTCAGACATAGAATTTAAATTCTTTAATTTAGGTCTGTGAAATATTAGTAATACTCTCTATAAAATATTTTAAACTTTTAAAACACCTCCACATACATGCATGATCTCATGATTTACCTAAAGGCATTAATATGAATGCTCTCAACATGTATGTATTTGTTTCTCTCTGTATAACTAGAAATAATTCAGGCACGTGAGCCAAACTTAACTGCTCCCTGTTCTCCTTACATGCTAAAAGTATTCTTCCTACTTCATTTTTCTCCCCTGAGAACGCCCTTCCACCCATCCCCAAATATCCAAATATTACTGGTCAGCTGCCACCTTCACATAGCAATCTCAGCTGTTCTCAAGTCCAAAAGGGAAGTGGAGCATGTGAAGGGGAGATTATGTTAGAGCTGGCCTGTGCTCATACAGCGTAGGCACTAAGTCATAGAAGAGATCAGCAAAGATTTTCAGGAAATAAGAAGCTACAATAGGACCAGAAACAGTGATTCTCAAATTTAGGTGCACAGGAATTGCCTGTGAACAATTTAAAATGTAAATTCACCCCACAGATTCTGATTCTCTAGATCTGGAGTAGAGATGAAGAATCTACAATCTTAACAAACACGCAGGGTGATCTTGATGAAGCTGTTTCCTGGACATGCTTTGAGAAACACTGGTTTGGAGGCCAGGTACCTTTCACATCAAGATAAATAAAGAAGAGTAAAGAAGGCAGGGTTAGAAATGTCAAAGCGATGCTTCCACAGTTCTGTCTGAGGTCAAACCCATTTTTCTTTGGTGATTACAAATCAAAGTCATGAGACAAAGCCGTTGGTTATATATGTAGCTCTAGAAACATTCCCATAAAGCTATAATAAGGTATACACCAATATTGGCTCATACGGTTCAAATCTTTAGTTTTCTTTATCTTTTTTTTAACGTCCTTCATTAAAAAGAGCTTTATTCCCAGAGGCTTCATTAATTGAGATATTTTATTTCTTGGTTTGATTGACTGATTGATTGACTGACTGAAGTACTAGTTGCAGCAGAAAGAATGACCTTTAGTTAAACTAAATCATTACTTCTAGCTGTGAAACTTACGGCTGTTGCTAAGATTTTTAGAGATCTCTACAAGAAGTTAAGGTTGCTCTTTAAGCTAAAGATAAAAAGGTATATACATCCATAAATGCATATATATTTCTTTTTAGAAACTGAGGTAGGCATTATGTAGGGAAAGCATTTTCCTAAATTTTTTCAATGTGTTTACATTTGGTGATGTGATAGATTTATGTTAACAGTAAGAAATTATATCAGGGCAAGGACACATGAGTAAAAGTATTTAAAAATTAACATCTAAAGCATAGTTACCAGACTGAGGGTCTTTGAGTTACTACAAGGATCCATTAATCTGAGTAATTAGGGCTCATACATAAAATACTATTTGTCAACATGGGTAAAAGCTATAATGATAACCAAACTATAAGATCATCTGTAAGCATTACTGGATTCATAGTATCTTTGAGTAATTAAATATTTCCTTTATCAGTGAATATCGAAAGTACAAAAACCATCATGGGGAGATCAGTATAATTTTTTGCATTAAAAAGAAATTGACAGGGCAGAATAGAAAATCAAGAAGAGACCAACACCTGGCTTAGGACAACACTGCCGTTGCTGGTCCCTGGGGGAAAGGTGATCTTTTCCATATTGATGCTGGATCAACTAGATACCTAAATGGTTAAAAAAAACTAAGACTTTGGAAAGATAAAATAGGAGAATATCTTTATGACTTGTAATTAGGCAAAGAGTTTTAAATAAGATACAAAAAGCACCAGTGATAAAAGAAGAGATGGATAATTTAAACTTCACTAGAATTTCTGTTCATTAAATGACACGTGTAAGGGAGTGAAAAGGCAAGCCACGAGTGAGAGAAGATATTTGCACTATATACTTCCAACAATAGATGTATGTCCACAGTATATATACACACACATTTTTATATATATGTATACACACCCTACAAACTAGTAAAAAAAAAAAAAGACAACACAATTTTTAAAAGTAGGTAAAAAAAAAAATAGGCACTTAGGAAAATAAGCTGCCCCAAAAAACATATGAAAATAGTGCTCAGCATCATTAGTTTTCAGGAACATACAAAATAAAATACCTTAATGAGATACTGCTATCTGTCTAAAAGGCCTTAAAAAATGTCTTAAAAAACCCCATCAATACCAACTGGAGTAAAGATGTAGAGCAACTAGAACTCTCGTACACTGCTAGTAGAGGGCAAATTTTGGTATGACTACTTTGAAAACTCTCTGGCAGTATCTATTAAAGATGACTATAAACATATCCTATAACCTAGCAGTTCTACTCCTAGGTGTGTACCTAATAAAAATAAGTACATATGTTCACTGAATGATATGACCTCAAATGTTCATAGACAGGCTGAAAGCAACCCAGTATCCATCAACAATAGAACAGATAAATAATTTATGGGATGTTTATACAATGGAATACTAGAACACAATGGAAAAGAACAAACTCTTCCTAAGTGGCACCACATGGATGAATCTCATGATATTGAGCCAAAAAAGCCAGACACAAATGTTTATATACTATGTTATTTCCCTATATAAAGTTCAAAAACAGGTCAAAGGAATCAAAGGGATAGAGGTCAGAATAATGGTTACCTTTGGGCCGAAATAGTGACTGTCAGAGTCTAGCAAGGAAGGCTTCTGGAGTGCTGGTAGTGTGCAGTGTGCTCTCTTTTAATTTAGGTGGTGGTTATATGGGTGCGTTTGCTTTGTAAAAATTTTTGCTCTATACTTTTGATTTTTGCACTTTTCTGTTTGTATATTTTATTTCATTTAAACATTTTGCTAAGAAAATAAAGGCTATGTTAGAGGATGCCATCTAGCTTGGAATGGCTCTCTTATTTGGAAAAACAGTCAGCTTTGCAGCCCCGCACCAGTGACTGACAGTTGTGACATTCAGCAGGTCTGCTAAAATCTACTGACCAAACAGGGCTATGAGTAAACAGATTTCACAGAAGGCAGTAGGTGGCCACTGAGTTATTTGTTTTCTACTTGTATTTGTTTAGGGTGGTATTAGCAACAGTGAGAAGTATATCTTCTCATGTTGATTCTGGCATTTGTTTTTTTCATGCCTAGAGTTGTTCTCATCTTTATCATCAGTTCATCTTTTGAGGAATCCCGCCCTGTCTCTGCTGTAACTTCGGATGGCTACATCATAGTTATTCAGAAATAAATGAAATGAAATAGTACAGAGCATTGTGTGGCCACTGTGGATTTTGTTCACAGGGACTGAAACTGGATTTGACTAGGCCCACTCATTTATATGTGGAAATTGATGATACTAATGAATATTTGGATGGCATTTTACCTAATGCCTCTGTGTGTATGGTGTGCACAACAACCTTGTAAGAGAGGGTATGTCTTCTATTTTATAGAGAAGGAAACTGCATGACTTAGTTATATTAATACAACCCAGCTAGCAGGTGGTAGATCAGGATCTACTATCCAGATCTTCTCACTAATTCTGTGTTCTTCTCACTCTACTGCCCTTCCTTTTCTGGATCAGGAAGGCTTTAGGAGATCTCATTAATATGCAAAAGTTGGTAAGAATCATTAGGTAATTCCACTAGCTCCCAAACTTTTCCTGTAACTATTAGCATTTAATAACTTGCCAGATATCAATCCGTGGCATATTGGTAAGCAGTAAATTGTCCAGTCTCTTCTTTGTAGCTTTTAAGACGTTTGCACTCAAATTAGAAAAGGCAGGGAGATTGATGACTATAGATAATTATGGAACAAGAGATAGATCTGTCACTAAAATTTTTAGATTTTCTAAGTAAATTATGTGTACCAGAAATGGAACCATACACATTGCCCTGTGTGGTACATCTGGATCTAGCAGTCTTATACAGTAAGAAGTGAAAATGCAGTAGTGAGGACAGATGATCAGATTCTTCAGAGCAGGAGTCCTAAGAGCAGAAACCCAAGGTACGGCCAGCTTGTCCCCATAATCCCTGATAACACTTTGATGGCCTGGGGACAATGGGCGGCAGAAGTCCTCTCTGAGCATTCATCTTCCCCAGTCCTGAGTTCCTTTTCTGCTTTCTCCATCCAGCCCTGTGGTTGTCATGCCCCCGCCCCATTTTGTGTTCTGTTGTGGACATGTGTCCACGGGCCTTGCTGTCACCCTCACCGAGGCAGTTGTTGCATTTGTGGAAATAACAAAGACATTTTTTTCTATTATTCCTGTAGTCATTTCAAGAAATAAATAATAATTGATTGCTAATTATGTATAGGGCACAGTGCTAAGTGCTCTGAGATATACAAAAATGAGCAGGACCAAGCTTGGCTTTCAAGAAACTTATATTTTATTATAACACAGGGTTTTGAAAAATACATCTGTATCATGAATCCTGTCTTTATTCATCAAAGTATTTGGTATCTTCTGCACACCTGACTTCTTGTTGGAGAAGATAATGATGCTCTTGCATTTTATTTCCTCTCTAAGCACTTGATTGATTAAGAAATTAACCACCAAAAGTAGATTAGCATAAGCAAAATTGAAAGCTGCTGAGTTATATAGCTAGTGGCCATAAACCTAGGTACCAAACCTTATATACTTTACACACAGGCCTTCAGACAAAACCTATTTATTTTAGAAAAGTTTGTCTATCTAAGTTACTGGTTCACATTATTTTAAGAAACAGCAAATAACCATTGCACAAACTAAAAACAATAAATGTCTACTGCTATTTTTTATTCCAGCATTGAGATTTAATAGTTGCTAGTTTCTATAAGAACTATGTAAAATCTTACAACTATAGTTCATGGAGTTTGGAGCCACTTAAGTGAGGTACACACTGCTTTACCTGCCACTATAGCCTTTGAGAACACGGCTTTGTTGCTGAACAGAAAGGTTAATTTTAATAATAACAAATCATTATTGTCATGAGTCATTATGAGGTCACATTAAGATCTATAGATTCCACTGTAAAAGGCAGGAAAGTATGAATATATTTTAGAAAAATCATAAAAGATGGGAGTGTAAGAAATAACATTAATCACATAAAATGGTAATGGAATTTTGTCTTACTAAATATTGTTTTAAAATAGGTAAACCACCTGTTAGGAATTAAGATTTTATTTGTAAAACCCTTGTCTGGAAAATGAAAGTGAATAGTAAAGGATTATTATGCATATAATTTAAAAGATATTTACTGTTTTATAATAATTTTTAATTTTTCTTAAATAAATTTGATGGGACAGAGTTGTTATCTTGACTAATTTTATTTGCCCAATCAAATTTAAGATGATTTTTAAGATTTTTAGTTTTACTGAATTTCTTGTTTTCATTCCCTTAACAGAAAAAAAAAAAGAAAACCTTCTATCAATAGAAATGACGAATAATAAATTCACTGGCAATGCCTTGGAACAAACAGATGAAAACATAAATGTAGTTTGTTTATGATGGAAACCTCTAGGGTCCTCTCATGTAATTTACTTAGAAATGACATATAAATTCAGTGTATGCCAACAGTTCTTTTAAATCATGGTAATATTCTGAACATACAATTGGACTACATTATCTTTCCATCTCTTGCATTTTCATGTTTATTTTAATTCATTCTTCTGTGGAAACACTTGTATCTTACTTGGTTGCTATTTTAAGATACCTCTACTAATGACCAATCGTTGTGAACTTGGAGGCATCTATTTTGCTATGCAAATTTTCTTAATAAAGATTACATTTATTCCTCAATATTTTCTCAGGAAAATTACCTTCATTCAACTAACATTTATGAAGGGGAGACTAATAATAACTGTTATTTGTTGAGCAATGTGTTTTTCATAGATATGATCTCTTTTAATCTTTGCAACAATCCTATGAAGTAAATGCTTTTTAAATATGAGACTGAGGGAAATTAAGTGACTTCTCAAGGTCACAGAGCAAGTCACTGACGAGTTGGGGGTGCATCCCAGCCGTCCTTTCCCCACTACACGCTGCCTCCCTTGGGTACTCGGCTTACCAGGTGTCAGCCACTGACTGGCTGCTCAGGATACGCAGGGCCTCCTATGTCTCAAGGTCTAGCTGGGATGAGATGGTTGGGGGCAGGGCACTAAGGAATAGAGGTTAGTTGTGCTCTTCAGTGCAGCCATGGAACAGGGGGGAAGTCGGCAAGAGATAATGCTAGCTAGAGAGGCCATACTGGTGAGATTGCTGTGCTGTTCCTGGGGAGGGGTGCCTAGTCCTGCAGGCTGGGCAGTGGGGATTGGTCAGTCTGAGGCATTGTAACTTCCTTCTTCCATTGAATCTCAGCTCTGACAGGTACCTTCCAATTTATTTATTTATCTACTGTCCCTCTTCCAAAGTAGAACTCATTTTGATTCATCTCTGGATCTGAGAGCATGTGTGCTCTGAAGCTTTGAAGTTTTTAAACTTTTTTTTTCCAACTTTATTCAGATATAATTTACAAATAAAAATCATGTGTAGTATTAAGGTGTACAATGTGATAATTTCATGTATGTATCCGTTGTGAAATGATTACTACAATCAAGTTAATTAACACATCCGTCACATCACATGCTTAACATTCGAAGCTTTGAGTTTTAGAGCTTTGTAAGAGTTGTGCAACATTTTCTACCAGAGAGAGAAATGTTCATGCGCTCTCTCCTTTAATGGATTCTGTCCATCTTAGTTTTCGCTGAGACGTTCACTTGCAAGTCCCTTTGGTTGATTTGAAAACATGTGACTCTGCCGTGCCCTGCGATCTCTCCACCCATGCCAGTCAGACTCAACCACCAGACCTGTCCAGGGGTGGTCAATGTAGTAATGTAGTGTTGGGCTCCCAGATATTCACACGCTGCTTCATCAGTGACTCGGAGCACTGGACAGCTATAGATTCTGCCACTTATGGAAACTAACATTCCCCAGTCTAGGCATCCCCAAGATCCAGGGATCTACTATGAGTAACTGGGCCAGTGGGCCCTGCAGCCAGACTGCCTGGGTTCAGGTCCCGGCTCTGCCATTTACTAGCTGTATGGCCTTGGGCACATTAGCTACCCGCTCTGTGCCTCGGTTTTCTCCTTTGTAAAATGGCAATAACAATACCTCCTTGACAGGATTGTTGCAAGGATTAAGTAAATTAATATGTAAATTTCTAACATACATATTACTGTGAACACTTTCTAACAGAGTCATCAGCGCTTGGTAAATGTTTAGCATTGTTATCAATCCTTTCAAAGCTTACAAAACCTCCTACCCCTTCCCTTTGAGGGCAATTCCAGCTTCCTCTCTTAGAGACCTGGCTGGTAGATTTTCTTTTGGGAGTTCCTTGCAGCAATGGAAACTGTTAATTCTTTCCTTTGGGGAACCAAAGACTTTTATAAGTGATGGCAAAGGAGAAGGAAAAAAAATACGTTCTGGGATGTTTTTTCCCAAGTTTCCTATAGCAGTTAGAACAGAAATTAGTCACTCAGAAGATTATCCTGCCACATTCACTTAAATGTGATACATAGTATGACCTGTAGGAGAACAGTGGAAAACCCTAATCACTTACTTAAACCTGCCACAGACTAATTTTTAGAAGCCTTAGAGATGGGTGTGCATATTAAAAGAGACCAGGTCTCTTCAGTAGAACCCTGAGCAAATGTGTATTGATTAACTTAATTAAAGGAAGATTATAACTTGTGCACTGCAAGTCTCTGTGTTATCTGACTTGTATGGTTCTTCGGGGTCTTTAATGCATGTGTGCTAATGGCCTTCTCTTTTAAACCAGCATGAATTTGAGGTTATTTCATTAATTTGATAATCAAATAATTGCCAAGAACGCAGAGGTAAAAAGCAAGAATTTTCTTGTGTAAGTAAATTAAAATACTTTACACTGTTTTGAGTAATAGTTCTTTATGGAGTTTGGTTCAAAGAGATTCTAGTCTTCAAATATTAAGGACTTCCAAAATTGTGTTGCTTTTGTTTTCTCCCTCCTGTTCTCCTTACCGTTGTAGGTTTATGTCTTGGGGAAAAATATGTGTTTACAGTCATTTCAGTGGGGTTACAGGAGGGAGAAAGAATGGATGTGTATGTCCTATCTGCTTTCCTTGCCTCAAAGTGAATTTTTCCCTTAATATATCTCTCATTCCTGCCCCGATATGTTTTCTCAGAAAGTCCCTCCCTGCCTCTCCCAGCAGGCATCTGGTGGAATATGGAATACCCTTTCCCCTTCTTTTCTTCGAGCTTTTCTGCTTACCTTCCCTGAAGGCCTATCTCAGATTCTACCTTGTCTATAAAACCATTCTAGAGCATCCTCAGTCATGATGGCTAGCACCTGGATATACCTCCTGTGAGTGGCTGCATTTCTGCATATGCACCTTTTCTATCTTCTTAAGAAGACCAAAACTAGATTGCATTCTCCTTCATGCCGGGGCCTGGCCTGATAATTCTTGTTGCAAGTGGCACTCTGCTATAACGGAAAGAACAGGCCTTGGAGTAGGACCAGCCTGGGCAGCTCTCTGGGCTCTCCACCACTTACTAGCTACGTTGTCCTGGGCCAGGAGCTTAACCTTTTTGTAGCTCCCTGTCTTCATGTGTAAAATGAGGCATGAGAGAACTGAACAAGACGAAGCACGTGGACCTGCTTAGCATAATCGCTGGCAGAGAGGAGATATTTAATAAAGTTAGTCTCCTGCCCCTTCTGTTCTCACATGTCGTTAGCACAGAGCTTTCCTTGTAGTATGTGCTCAAGAAATATTCACTAAATGATTGATCTGGAAAAAGAATTTGGTAGAGGTTCTTCATTAGACATAGCTATTCTATTTTTCTGTATCTAAGCTGTACCACATCAGCTATGGCAGGAAGGTAGAATCCCTTCTCTAAACTAGAGTTTTATGGCAGGAAATTCTTATCATTTGAGTAAGGAGCACAGTGTTCAATAAAACTAGAAAGGCTCGGCTCTCAGTATTGGCTTCACCAGAGCCAACCTGAGGCTTACAGCTGTGCTTCCTCTTTGCAATTATAAAAGTGAGAACTATGTTAACTTCCAGTTCAATCCACAGCTTGCCGCTTGGGATCAGGAAGTTAGCTGATTTTTTGACCTAAGGTGCTCTGCTATGTAGGGTTGCCAGTTATAATTATATGTTCAAGTGTCAATTAGCAAACCAGCCCATTATTTGGCAGTGTGGAGTAATGAGATGGATCTTGCACTAATCTTTCAATTCAATAAGCATTTAATAAGTGCTTTATACATAAAATCGTATATTGTGCTACATCTAGTCATGGTTATATAGGAACAGCTGCAAATTAAAAAATTTTAAGCATGCATCCGTTTGTGAGGTCATGAATTTGTAAATATTACTAGAATCTTAAGCAATAAAGAAAAAGGCAGAAAGTTTTCCACTATAAAGGTTGTTTTTTTTTTTTCTCGCACACATCTCCCCACATCCCTTTGTACTCAAGTGACAAGAATTTTAAAAACAGTTACCTCATAGAACAGATATCATGGAAATCCATTTAGTGGAAAATATCTCCTGAGTATGGTTGTACTTGACTATAGGGACAGCTTGGTGAGAGAAATAGACCGTCTTTCTCCAAAGATTGCTAGTTGCCTATGATATTGGACTTTTTCTTCTCTCTCTGTCACAGCTTTCCATGCAGATTTTTCTCAGTGCTAAATCCAGCTTTATCCAGACATTGTTTTCATTAAGTTCCTAGGTTGTATCTTCTTTTTACACAGCTTATTATTGTGGCTTACCTAAAGGGTGTCATTTTATTAAGTGTCCTCTATTCCTTCTTGACCTCTGTGAGTTTCCTGTGAGTAAAAATCTTCATAGAACAGAGAAAGAAGATGCAAGACCTCACTTAGGGAGTTGGAGGAGGGGGTTCAGCAATGTTCTTTTGTCTGCCTCTCGTGGCCTATGGCGTGTTAGCGAACACAGACTCAGCCCTTCTTCAGACTTACCTTCTCAAACTCTCTCTCTCTCACACTTGACCTCTTTCTCCATTCATCAGGTTAGAGTGGGTGTTCTGTTTCTCACAAACTGGCATTTTTGTTTGTTTCCCTCTTTCTCTATTTCCTAGCTGGGGTAAATTTGGGATGTTGAGAAGATCAAGTCTCCAGATCACTATCTATCCACTTATTTGAGGAAAAAAAGAACATAGGTACTCATACTCCCAAGGCTCCAGAGAGCCAGCTGTTAAATTTCCAGAAATTTCATGAGCTGGTTATTAAGCACAGCCATTATTAAAAGGTAAATTCTATAATATTAAAAACAAAGATAAAAAATAATCAAACACATCACTTATTAATTATTTTACTGCATTTTACTATTGTCTATGCTCTTGAGATTCTTATTTGCATCTATTGTAGCTGATAGCAGAAATAATATATGACCATGTGTTACTGTACGTCTCTTCCCAACTCTAAGTTCAGTGGCATCACATTGGTAGCGTGAAACTGGCCATGGGGGTATTATTTACACCCCTAAACCCAGAAAACACTACAAATCAGAACTCTTCTATATCCCTGGAGAGCCAGTTGTCAAACACTCACCAGCATGCCACTAGTCAGGCTCTTCTACTCCTGCCAGTCACCAATGACCTTGAGTCACATCAATCACCATTTACCCTCAAGATGGCAAAACTCTTCCTCCAAGGCAGTTGCACCTACCTTACTTTCCCCGCCCCACCTCCCAACAGCCCTGTGAACACCAAGCCCAGATTTTCACTCTGGATCCATGGCCACTCCTAGGCTGCCCCTCCCTCCATCCTTTCATCCCCAGTAATCAGTCATTAATTTCTCTCTTTCTCCCTCTATGGCTACCTCTCCTCCCCTTCTCCTTCCTCCTCCATCCTGTTCCTCCTCTACCAGCAGGGGCTCTAGAGACTGACTGGCTTTGAATCTGGCTCCACCATTTACTGGTTGTGCCACCTTGGAGCTGTTACTGAACTTTTTGTCCCTCAGTTTTCTCATCTGTAAAGTGGAGATAATAATAGTATCTACCTCATAGAGTTATTACAGGGATTAAATGAGTTAATAATTTTAAAAGCACCTAGGATAATGTCTGGCATATAGTAAGCAATATGTACATAATTAGTTAAAAAATAAACACTTGAATTTGTTATCCAGCCCTTGCCTACAGGCTTGTTATATAGTAGAGTTCTAGATAGATCAAAAGGAGAACAGCAAAGGAACACATGAAAATAAAAGAAGGGGTGAAATGGCCTGGGGTTGTAACACAGGAATAGTAGCTCCAGGGAACTAGAAAAAAGGGGAATGAAATAAACTGGAGGAAGGGTGGAGATCAGGAAGGGAGACAATAAGAAGGAAAAAAGTCACATTTCAGAATAATCTGCAAAATATATAAAAATATTATATATAATTACACATTAAAATATATATAATATGAACTTTTAGTATTCTATTTCAAATATATGCACCAGGAAAATAAAGGGGTATTTTAACAAATGCATAGAAAATTCCCATTTCGACTTTAGCAATTAAATCAATTTTGTTCTTCATTCAAGGCAAAAATTTGGTAGTCACATATTTAAGGTACTTAGGCTAAATCAAATTTGTGTTGAACAAGAGCTCGAGAGACGGAGTGAGAGATGTGTGTCCATATCTATCAAAAACGCAAGCCCAGGAGCCAAAGTACTCATTTGTCTGACCATCTGGAAATCTCCAGTGATCTGGGCACTTAATTTTACCCTCATTTTTAGAACAAAAGGAAAACAATAAAAGAAGAAAATGGGCAGCATGAACATTCTACTTTTCATTTTAAAAAATCTTAGTGATAAAAAGAGCAGAGAGTTTAAAAGAAAAAAATGAGAAACCATTAAAATGATTTGAATGCTCTGTCCATATTTTGTGGTGGGCTCTATTGTTTTCAGTTACATGGGAACTGCAGTAATTTTATGAATCATTAGAATTTTCTTTCTAAATTAGATCTGCATGTTCTTAAAATGCCTCCTAAGTAACCCACAGTAAGAGGCTGTTGAACAATTTTATTCAATACTTTTGAGTTTTGTCTTAATTTTGTATTTAAAAAAAATTATACTTAACAACCCAAAGATAAAAGTCATGACAGAGGAGTCTTTGTGTATTTTATTTTTCCTACTTTTTAAAACATATGAGCCTGTCTCTGTTTTCATCCATAATCTAGTGAAAGACTTGAGAAAGTATGAAGCCCTAGTTTGGTAGAATTGAAAAGCAAAAACTCCCCCACTCCACCCAAAGTTAAAAACAATCACAACAGTTGAATGTTGTTGTTTGGCATATGTCTCATCAGGCACCGTGATCTGCAGAATGTACTCTGTTAATGATACCTCATACCTAGAGCTATGGTCCCCAAAAGCCAGTCTTCTAACCTGGGCCAGCCAATTCGGCATGTGATCCACAGAAAATGGGTAAAGTGGCCGGGCGCGGTGGCTCACACCTGTAATCCCAGCACTCTGGGAGGCTGAGGCGGGTGGATTGCTCGAGGTCAGGAGTTCGAGACCAGCCTGAGCAAGAGCGAGACCCCGTCTCTACTAAAAAATGGAAAGAAATTAGCTGGACAACTAAAAATATGTACAAAAAATTAGCTGATCATGGTGTCACATGCCTGTAGTCCCAGCTACTTGGGAGGCTGAGGCAGAAGGATTGCTTGAGCCCAGGAGTTTGAGGTTGCTGTGAGCTAGGTTGACGCCACGGCACTCTAGCCAGGGTGACAGAGCGGGACTCTGCCTAAAAAAAAAAAAAAAAATATTTTGGTTTTTTTTTTTTATTATTATTTTAAATTTAAAAAAAAAAGAAAATGGGTAAAGTAAGGTCAAAGTAGTGCATAGTGTATTCGCGTATGTGTGTCTGTGTGTGTGCGTGCGCGCGTGGGGGACGTGGTGTGTCTGTGAAGAATTTAAGTTTATTTTCTTGGTAGGGACTGTCCTTTTATTCTGATATTATGTTTCCCCTATTTTTTGGTGTTAAAATATTCACACTTTTATGAAAACAATGGTATCGTAGATGGTCTGCTTTTGTTTTGTTTTAAGCATCCTTACTTGGTAAAATAAAAAGTTAGATTTGTGTTGGTCCATTTTTTTTTTTTTTTTTTCTGGTTGGTGAAATCCTAAAGTCTGGAAACTATACTACATTCTAGCTGTTGGCTGTATCCTTCCCAGGGGCATAGGTGTTTCCTGTGTGAAGAGATTGTCCTAGAAGGAAATTCAGCAAAACTTCAATATTCTGATTTTGAACCACTAATTGTTCTTGGATTTGGGAGAAACGCTGTTTCCCTGGGCAGTGCGTGGGTGGTTCTATTACTGTTCCTTTCACACAAACTTAGGCGGGATGCTGTTGAATTTAGTTCATCAGACTGCATTGTGGTGATTACCAATCTCATATCAGCCTATCTTCACAAACAATGTGCTTTGATAACTAAAACCTAGAAAAGATAAGTGTAAGTGATTCATCTCCTCTAAACTCAAGGAGACAATTTAAAGCCTAAGTTTACTGGACGGTGGGCAGGCTAGAGATGTCACCATGGTTCATGAAGAATATCATACCCCTTGCAAACAAAGACAGGGAGAGAACTTACTCAACATCCCAAAGTCAGTCAGTGTTAAAACCATGTTTGGAGCCCGGGACTTCTGTTTTCTAGTCATTAGATTTTTGCCCAGTGGTGCATTTTGCTTTGCTCAGCATGGAAAGGTCATAGAGAGCAATTAAATTTATTTTTGGAATGAGCTGGCATGCTGGGTATGCAACAGCCAGTTTTGTTAAAAACAAGAACTATTTTTTAAAATTCACTAGTTCTTCTAAACTATTAGCGTCTCTCACAGTATGAGGCATATCTGAGTTGTATCTCCACCCTTGAACCAATTTTCCCTTGCGTGTGCACGCTTGCATGCTTGCTCACACTCTCCCCTGAACGGTTCCATATGTTCTGTTTTACGAGAAGCCGAGCTCCCTGCTCGTTCTCCTCCGCAGAGGGCTCCGGATCTCACCTCTGAGGTGCGCGTGTAACTGAGGCTGAAACAATTTGTAGGGAAACTTGTCAGCATAATTGATTATTATATGGTGTGAGCCACCAAAGACAGGTGAGCCCGCACAGAGCGGAACAAATGAGTATACAATATGCATCTCCCACTGGGTCCAGCCGGACTTCCTCCTTTGACATGTTGATTTATATATTTGTAGCTCTTCCCTAATGAATCCTGCCCCATTGTGGGTCACTGGAGCCTCCTGCCCAATAGACCCTGCCTTTGCTAGCAAAAAGAAGAAGAATAGTGAAGGTTACCCTCTATGAATTTTTGGGTTGTTTGTTGGCTCTGAAGGGAGTGGCTGAGGACATGTAATCTTTAAAAAGACAACATAATCACATAAAATGCTTGAATAACATTGCTATGTCAAAAGAGGGGCTTCTGTGACTACAGATGCTTTGCATTACGACAGAAACTAGTCGAGGTGGGATGAGAATTTGAGAAATGTAAAGAAATGAAAGTGTTTCAGACCACCTTTGGCTTGATGTTCCGGAGTTCTTTGAAAACCTTTTTCTAGTGTTATACTTGCTCCTTGAAGCTGCTTTAAGTGTTAGACTTGCTATAAAATAGGGATGTTAATGACTGCTCTACTTTCTCACAATCTGTTGGGATATTGATCGAGGTATTTGCAAAGTACTCTGAGTTCTCAGGAAGAAGGGTGTTAGAAATTGCTATGGTGATGTTTTTAGCAGGGCATGGAAAATCATACTAGAATATAATTTCAGAAAGATAAGTTTTAAGACAGGTTGAATTTTAGCCTGAGCCTGCATGGGAATCGTGTGTACTTCTGGTCTACCCTTTTGTCTCCAGTATCAGTTCTGGATGAATTCAGAGTCCAGAGTTTGAGGAAAGTGGGAAGAGCCCTTACAGGCCTAAAACTGCTCATGAAGAGTTTCTTGGCCGTTGGCATTGGAGTGGCCTGTGCCTCCAGAGGGCTGGACCAACACAACAATCTACTGACAGCAGGAGGGTCCAGTCTCCATTTCTGTCCTGACTCCATGCTACCCACCTGCAGAGTTACTTCACACTTTCCTTTCACTGACAAATGTCTCAAATGTCAGTCTCTCTTCCCTCACCACACACTATCTTCATAGGTTCCTGTAAACCTGGTTTTGGTCTCACCAACTCCACCATTGAAGCCCTTCAGAAGGTCACAGTAACCTTCTTCCACAGGCATCCTCATTCACCTTGACCATGCTGCACCTGGCACCATGGACTACCTCAAAAGATTTAACTCATCACCTACTGTTTTTGTGCTTTTACTGGAAGCAACAAAAAATAGTGGTTAAGGTAAGCTCTGAATTCAGGCTTCCTGGGTGCAAATCCTGGCTGGAATTATAACTTTCTAGTTGTGTGACTCTGCACAACTCTTTGACCTCTTGGTACTTTAGTTTTCTCAACTGTAAAATGGGGATAATAATAGTACCTACCTTAGAGATGGTTACATAAGATCTATAGTGAGTTAAGTAAAGATCTATGGTGAGTTTAGATAATGCATATAAATCACTTAGACCTGTCTGTGGCATACATCATTATAATTTCCTGTTTTGTTTATTTATCTCCTCTAAACTATAAACCCCAGGAGTGCAGGAAATGTGTGTATGTGTGCACATGTGTGCATGCATGCATGTGCATATGTATAAACTCTTGTGTTGTTTTATCCCCAGAGCACAGCATAGTAGTAGTGCCTGATGCATAGTAGGTGCTCAATAAATATTGGATGGGTTGACAGATGAATGATAGGTAGGTAGCTCATTCTAACATTCACATTTATATTATAAATGCTATCTATATTTACAGGCATACCTAAAATAAGAGAAGGAAGACAAAGGTACTTGGCTATTTTACCTTGGTCAATCTGGTCAAGTAGGGGCTAAAATTTGGTTTTATATATATATCTTTGAATATATGTCTGTTCTGTATAAGCTCACCTATATTTTGTTCCTTTTTGTGCCTTTTGACTTTTATGCTGCTTCTTGTTATTTTTTTTTTCTTTGAGTAAAGTACCTTTTTCAGGAAAACAACTTGCCCAGTTTCGGTTAAGGAAAAGAATGAAGAGGGGTTTTTTTTGTGTGTATAGACTGTGGAGATACAATATTGAACCCTTTGAGCAGGAAGAAAGTGTTTAGAAATATACAACTGGGAAATAAAATTCCAGGAGGCACTATTACTCAGTTTCTTCTTTGCTCACTGTAAGATTTTGTGAGTAGTTGGTTTATTTTTTAAAGGTCAGATGCCCTCACATGATCTCTCTTTCTTGAGACTATTTTTTTCTTAGCTTAGCTTTTATCATACTTGTCATCATTGTCATCTTTTCCTTCTTGCTTCCTCCTTCTTTCTTCTTTGTCTCTCTTTTTTCTCACGTCACCTCAGTGCTAGCCACCCTAGACCAGTGTCAGGCCTCAGTCAAGCTCCTTGCTGTGAACTCTCCCTTCTCCAGGCCACCCCAGTATGTCCAAGTCCATCTTCCTCTAATGCCATTTTCCCGGGGGGGGGGGTGCAGCATGGAGTAGTAAAGAGAACATCAAACTGGAGTCAAAAGGCCTGGATTCTTCTTTTTTCCTTTCAAATCTCATTTATTTTTTTATAGCTGTTTTGAAAATTTTATTTATCACTGGTTTTCAACAATTTGATTACAACGTGACTTGCTGTAGTTTTTGCTGTCTTATGCTTGAGGTTCATTGAGCTTCATGGATCTATGGGGCTTATAGTTTTCATCAAATTTGGGAAAATTTCAACCATTAAATTTTAACCATTATATCTTATATTTTCTCTGCCCCCTCACCTCCTTTCGGAAGTCCAGCTACATGTATATTAGGCTGCTTGATACTGTCCCACAGTTTACTGGCTCTCCTATTTTTTTCATCCTTTTTCCTCTTTGTGTCTTATTTTGGGTAGTTTCTATTGCTGTGTCTTCCATTTCTGTTCTTATCATACTCAGGTTTTCCTTTATGTTTTTGAACATAGGATCATATTTATAATAGCTGTTTTAACCTCCTTGTCTAGTAATTCTATCTGTGTAATTTCTGGGTCTGTTTCTCTTAACTGAGTTTACTCTTCATATATTTTCCCACTTGGTTCCATGCCAGGTAATTTTTCACTGGTTGCTGGACATGTGATTTTTCTTTCTACATTGTTAAGTGCTGGATTTTGTTGTAGTTTTTTAAATATAAGAAGTAGTTGAGGCCAGGCGTGGTGGCTCACCCCTGTAATCCTAGCACTTTGGGAGGCTAAGGTGGGTGGATCATTTGAGCTCAGGAGTTCGAGACCAGCCTGAGCAAGAGCAAGACCCTGTCTCTACTAAAAAAATAGAAAGAAATTATATGGACAACTAAAAATATATATAGAAAAAATTAGCTGGGCATGGTGGCGCATGGCTGTAGTCCCAGCTACTCAGGAGGCTGAGGCAGGAGGATTGCTTGAGCCCAGGAGTTTGAGGTTGCTGTGAGCTAGGCTGACGCCATGGCACTCTAGCCTGGGCAACAGGGTGAGACTCTGTCTAAAAAAGAAAAAAATAGTTGAACTTTGAGAATACATTTATTTAGAATTATTTTGGTTATGTCAAGGCTATGTCAGACAGGTCCAGGGCAGTCTTAGGCTAAGGCTAATTTGGCTCCACTACTGAGACAATCTTTCCTGAGGACTTTACCTGACACACTATCTGTTAGGAGGTTCTTCCTCTCTAGCTAGTGGGAACATGAACCATTCCTTTCCCTGTGTGAACTCTGGGGTCTGTTCCACCTGCTCCTTTCAGCTAGCTCTCTCCCTGGCCCCAGTAGTTTCCGCCACACAGATCAGTATTGAGCCAAAGGTTTAAGACAATCCTTCTGAAGATCTACAGAGATTGTGTGCTCACATGTTCTTCCATTCTCTCTCTCCCTCCCCCTCTCTTCTTCCTCCCTCCTCTTCCTCCCTCCTCTCTTCCCCTTTTCTCTCCTTCTCTTTGTGCAGCTCCCTCCTCTCCGGTATTTTGCCCCACAAAACTTGAGCTACCTTGGTTTTCAAAAACTCCAAATTCTTTCTCCTCAATTCAGCAAGACTGCCAGGCTCGGTTTAAGTACTCCCTTCCTGCTTTATGGCCTGGAAACTCTCTAGCTGGGACATTCATAGGGTTCACCTCATTTGTTTTCCATCTCTGGTGTCTGAAAACTATTGTTTCATATATTTTGTCTAGTTTTCTAATTTAAGGCAGGACCTGAAGCGATTTTATACCAAAATACTTTAGTTTTACTTCTCCACAGAGCAAGAGCTGTTTTCTTCATTGTCATTAATGCATTAACAAAATAGCATTATCACTATCAAAATTAGCAATAAGTTTCTAATATCTTCTAATGTCTATTCTATTTTGCATTTTCCTAAATGTCCCAGAAATGTTCTTTATAACTAGTTTTTCCAATCTCAGATTCTATCTAGGACCATAATTGTTGTATGGCTTAAGTCTTTTTTTAATCCAAAACAATCATGGTTTTCATGACACTGATGCATCGAACAGACCCACGCCAGTTGAGCTCTAGAATTTTTTTTTTCCATCTTCTGTATTTGTCTGATTGTTTCCTCTGTTTCCTGTTACTAGAAGTTAGGTCTAAAATCTTGATTAGATTGAAGTTAGATGTTTTTAGTAAGAATATTTCATAGTTGATGTTATATTCCTATTCCGTCACATTCACAGACCTGTAAGACTTCCTGACATTAGTGATGCTGAGATTGACACCCGAATGAGGGCTTGTGACCCTCTGATCCCTCCATTGTATAGTTTGGTTTTCCTTGTGTGACCACAAAGTAATCTGTGTGGTATAACTTTGATACTACCTGAACGTTCATTTCCCTGTCAACTTTCATTTTTGTTTTAGTACCAATGGATCATCTTTACCAGAATCAATTGGTTTATTAGGGGCTGTAAAATGATTTTCAAATTCTGTTACTTCTTCTGTATTTCTTAGCTGCTATTCATCCTTAAAGCAGAATCTTTCCATCTTGATAATGCTAAAATATAGTCCTACTGGAAAGACAGAACAAATGCATAATTCTTTCTCTTTATTTACCAAATTTCCAAGAAGATTTTGATTTAATAGCCACCTCAAATGGTGACAAATGAGTTTTTTCCTGATTTTCTCTCTTCATTGATTTTTCATGTTTTACAGTAAACATAATCAACTATAATAATTTATTCTTTTTGATACCATAATCCTCAACTTTGATCAGAGGGAGCTCAGAGGCCTGGATTCTAGATTTTTTTTTTTACATTCATTTAACATGTATTTATTTATCCATTCAACAAATATGTATCTGGTACAGCAGAAATAGCAGTGATCAAGATAGTCATATTCCCTCATGGAATTTACAGTGTAGAGAAGGAAAAAGGGTGTGAATAATTACATACCCAACCCCAGACATAGCAAGGATATTTTACTGCATTATTGAAGTGCTTAAAAGACTCTGAAATTCAAACTCAGTCATCATAAGCCAAAGTTCATGCTATACCTTATTTTATGTTTGATTGAATTTCCTGGGGTTTGAAAGGGACACCCAGGAGTCAGGACTGTATAGACCCTCCCTCCCATCTCACTTCATCCACATTGTTCTTTGCTTGGGTTTTGTCACTCAGCCACAAGCACCTCTGGACTTTTTCTTTTTTATTATTATTTTGGGGTATTATAAGGATATGGATTCTAGATTTTGAAGTATCATAAACTAGCTATGTATGTTTGAGAGCCCCTTTAAAAGTTGTTATGGTTCTTTTTTAAACCAGAGAAGTAAGCTGGGTAATAAGGGTTGCTTTCAGCTCAGCTCTAGAATTAGGATTCTAATCTCTACTACTGAATACTGCCCTGCTTCTCTCTGCAGGCTGCCTGTCATGCGGGCCTTCCACTAGCTGTGTCCCTCTATCCAGTGAGTCTCCCTGGACAAATCTCCCAGATTTGTCATCAGAAACCCCCTCTTCCAGCCACACTTGTCTCCTGTTTGCTACATGAGACTAGCTCATCCCTTATCCCCAGCCTTTTTGCCTATACCTTTTCCCTTGCCTGAAATACCTTGCTTCTACCTCTCCAAGTATTCAAACCTCACCCATCCTCCAGATCCCAGTTCAAGCTCCCTCAATTTTTTATTCTTATTCCCCTACATTGTCTTTGGCACTTATTTCCATCTTCTCTTGGAATATCACTCGTTTCCTATTTTAAGAGATGTTATCCCAACTAGATTACCATCACCCCGGGAAAGAAGAGACCATGCTTTGTACCAAGAATATTTCTTGGCACAAAAGAAATACAATGGCTGCTAAAGTTGTTTTTGTACTTCTATATCTTTCCTAACATGTGGCACTTTCTATTTTCTATTTTGCTGAATAAGAATATTAAGGTACTTTTGAAGTAAGAGAGAGAGAGTGTGTGTGTATTTGTGTGTTTGTGTTGAGGAAGAGGGGTATTGGAAATATTTCTTACAGTGTTCATCTATTCATTGATCTATTTTGACTCTCTGAGTTCCATTACATATTGATAACTTAGTCATGGAGTTATATTGATTTGAAATATATAAGTCAACAAATATCTCTTTATTACCTAGGGAAAGAAAGATGGCCCCTGGGATCACACGGCCTAATTAATCACAATGTTGTACATTTCTTTCCCCCCTTCCTGCTATGATGTTTTGTTTTGAGTATGAAATCACACACCCCCAAATAAACCTCATAACGAGCCAGCTGTTCTTATAAGATGTATTAGGCACAGATTTTATTCAACCATAAATGATCCTTTATCTAAAATGTTTAAAAATATGTTATTGACAATTTACATGACATGCATTTTCCCTGTTTTTAATTGACAAATAAATTTTATAATCATGTGAATTCTAAAGGAATATAGTTTTTCTAATTATTCAAAATTTGACTTCATATTTTTTGTTTAAGCCTATTTGTAAATTCTATCTAACTCTTTGCCCTGAGAAGCAAAGCTTCGGAATGTTTTTCCTTATTTGTTATATAAGTATATTCACCTTTTCTGAAGAGTGGAACTTTTTGAAATTACCCTCCTACACTTGTAGTGGGTCACCAAGTGATAAGGGACATCAAATTGGGTTAATTTGTTACATTTTCTTGCTGGAGAAGGGGAAAAGATGGATATTCAAACTGTTCAGCTACTCTGTATGTACATATATTGTAAAAGGACCGCCACGATCTGGCTCCTGACTGCCTCTCTCAGCCCTCCACCTGATCACACAGACACGTGTGCACACACACATGCACACACACACTCCCTTCACCCCAGCACGAGGAACGATTCGCAGTTCCCTGCATCCCATGCTGTGTCATGTTCATGCTGCTTCATCTACCTGAAGTCCTTTTTTTCTATCTTTGTTTACCCTACAAATCGCTATTTTACCTTTCAGGACTTAGACCAGTTGTAAATTCTTCTTTCTCACCACTCTTCCCTGCCTTCCACCTGCATCCAATTAACTCTTTCTTCCTAGTGTCTGGACTGTACAACGTACGGATGCCCGTTATAGCACCTATGTCATTTTACTGTCCTTATTTGTGAGCTTATTTGTCTCTTCCTCCTAATGTCTAAGATTGTTGGGGGGTAGGAATCTTGACTTGTCTGGCTTTATACTTCCTACGGTTAGCCTAGTATTTGGCACAGAGAAGATATTTACTGAATAAATATTTATCTATTTAATCAATTAGTTAAGTTCCCTGCTCTTTCCCCAAACAACTTCTGATCCTCTCCACAACAGTTCTCATCTGGTGGTCAGCAGTAATATTGCCAACAATACTGCTACATCTTCACAGTTAAAATATAGAACACAAGTAAAAACGATTATGATATGATACCTATGTGCTTACAAATGGTATTCCCAAAAGCTTTTGAAGGAGTGTCTATTTGTACAATGGTTGGACATAAATTCTTTAAAATTGAGGTTTAACATACAGGTACATGACCACTAACCAGATACCCTTCCCAGTCACCCCCTTCCCTAGCAAAAGTAACTGCTATTCTGACATCTCTCACCACACATTAACTTTGCCTAATCTTGAGTGTCACATAAATGGAATCAAACAGTATATACTCTTTTTCAACTGGCTGCTGCTACTCAGTATTCTGTCTGTGATATTCATCTATGTGAATTCTTGTGGGCCCCACTAGTTTGTTCTTTTCGGTTGCTCAGTAGTATCTCTTTATATGAATATGTCATGATTTTATTTTTCCATTCTATTGTTGATGGAGATTTGGATTATTTCCAGTTTTGGGCTTGGACATAAGGTTTTGTTTGAGGACCAGACTCCAGAGCATAGCTTCAGAACTACTTTTTGTCCTTTCTTCTCCTTCCTCTGATAGGTGATGAATTGATCTTAACATAGGATGTACTTAACTTTGCCCATTCAGTTAAGAAATATTTATCGAGTACCTGTTATGTGTCATCTCCTGTATAATTGTCCCTACTGAGCTTGTAGATCAGTGGGGAAGTCAGACCCTAAACAAGCGATTACAAGCATCTAAATGTTATAACAAAGAAATAAAAGATGTTCTAGGTTTATAACAGGAAAACCGAATCTGGTGTGGAGGTTAGGGAAGTCTTCCTACAGAAAGGACATTCCAACTGGAACCCTGAAAGATAAGGAAAAGTACTCCAGGAAAGAGGAACAGGGACAGAGTGTTGGAGGCAAGTGCAAGGTCCTAAAATGGTAATGAAGACTTGAAAGAAGCCTCACGTAGCTGAATGTTGGAGAGGCAAGGGGAAAACAGTCGGAGATGTGGCCAGAAGGGCAGACAGAAGCCATGTCACAAAGGGCCTTATGAGTTACCTGAAAATGTGGGTCCTGGTCCATTACAGAGTTGTAAGCTGGTAAAAGATATAACTTTAAAATTTTTCTTTTTATATTAACCTTAAAATTTGTAAAGTGCACAAATCTTAAGTGTAAAGAATTTTTACATATGTTTTTACTCACGCAACAGCTACCCAATCGGTATATTTCTACCCCCTAGAAGGTTCTCTCCTTCTCAGTCAGGACCTACCCCTCCAAGGGTGGCCACTAGTCTGACTTCTCTCACCAGAGATTACTTTTGCCTGTGTTTGAACCACAGTAGTAACAAAATAATACAGTTGTGCTTTTTTGTGTCTGACTACTTGCACTCAGCGTAAGGTCTGTAAGAGTCACCCGTGTTGTCACATGTAGCAGTAATTCATCTTTTTCATCACTCCACAGCATTCCACTGTGTGAATATGCCACAATTTATTTGCCCACTCTGTTGATGGATGTGAGAATTGGGTTTTTGCGGCTGTTTTAAATAAAACTGTATGAATATTTATGTTCATGTCTTCTGATGGGCACCCCTTTCTGTGGGAGGTAGAACTTTCTAAAAGATCACTCTGCTTACAGGGTGGAGGATGATTTGGAGAAGAGCAGACTGGCTATTCCTCAGGCACCAACTCCTGGATGCCTTTTACAGGCTGTCTCAGTAAAGGAGCAGACCCATTCAGCACTTTGTAAACGTTACACAAATCAAAGCATAGATTAAAAAATGGAAAGTAGATTTCCTATTGGTTTCTGTCATTATTGTTATTGTTATAGTTATCATCATGGTTTACAGCCAGCTACAACTTAGAGCTAATAGTAACCGAAGGGACAATATGGTATGAGAGGTTTTACTGAATTGTCATTGAATATGCCCCAATAAACAGAACGGTTATTGTCATCATCAAACACTCGTGAAGTCCCCTCGGTCCATCACTGCTTGTATGTGTGTGTGTCGTGGTGATGGAGGAAAGTGTCTGAAGTGATGGATGGATTTCTCTGACCATTTTTCTTTCCAATTTTTCCTAAAGCAGCTTCCCAGAAGCTTAGGTTCTTTGCAGCATCTCTGAACCATCCCTTCTCAGGAGCGAAAACAGCACACATACAGAGTTTGCCTTCTCCAAACTAAAGTTGTTTTGTTTTTCTGAATTGTAAATTTATGTGTCTTAAAACTTTAAAATTAGCACATTTATTTATGTATATAATGGATTGCCATTATGGAAAATAATACAATCAGATGAAATCAGGAGTATTTTTGTAGAAATATCTAAGACCTTAACCACAATAAACGTTCAGCCCTTAGAACCATGGGAATTAACATATAGTAATGCAGTAGTAAGGAGGTTTTGGTCTGATTTCACCTTACCAAATCAGGCTTTTATCCGCTACTGCACATTATGTTTGTACTCTAAATCTGTCTTTTTGCCCAATTCTGAATTTGCTGTGCATGTGTATTAATTCATTTAATGAATATTTATTGAGCACCTGCAGTATGCCAGATACCTTGCTAGATGTTAGAGATATGAAGGTACAGTCCCTGTTCAAAAGGAATTTACAGTCTGGTGGAAAAGACAGCCAAGTGAACCAGTGATTACCACACCCCATTTAGAGCCTGGGCCAAAATTATTTAGCCACGGTGTCTGGTAGCACAGAAGAAGGGCATTTAAATCAGAGCAGGTAACCCTTGAGTTGACTCCTCAAGGATGAGAGGCATGAGCTAGGAAGAGCACTCCAGGCACAGAGGCAGGAATTAGCCTGGTGCAGGCAAGAGACCACTAGTAATTTAGTGTGTTTGGAGCACGGGGTGGGCATGCTCAGTGGAGCTGCAGAGAAGGTTAGAGAGGCAAGGTTGGTGTGTAGAAAAGGGCATGGACTGAGAAGTAGGAGACCTGATTCTCACCCTGTTCCCGCCAGTATTCTTTGCATGTCCTCAAGGGTGTCACTGGGCCTTTAGTCCTCATCAGTATAACCAGAGACTGGGGAGAGTTGTTCCCAAACCATATTCTGGAAACACTGTTCCAGTAGATGTAAAAAAAAATGGGCTATGAAAAATGTTTTCTCTACTTCGATAGTTAGGGGAAGACTGAATTACTACTCTTGTCACAATGACTCTTAAACTTCAGTTTTCTTTAACTCAGCATTTTCCAAATTATATGAACTTAGAGAGAATTTTCTGTAACATTGATATTAGTACCATGGTGCAGAGCCCCATTTTGGCAGACAATGGACTAGGTCTCAAAGGTCCAGTCATCTTCATTCATTCATTCATTAAATTTTTAAAAGTGCAGAACCAAACAATTGATTCACATATACCTACTTTTCACTTTAGGTTACTAGTGTATCCCTGTAATAAACTTCAGTTGTTTATTTTTCATAGCAATTTTTTTAAAATTGCATCAGCTGTCCTGGGATATTTTTTTTTTCCTCATTTTTCATGTCATGCTCAGACTTTATTACCTGGTAATAAGTTGCAAGAAATGTGAATCGAATTATTTCTCAATAAATATCAATCATTTGTGATTTGTTTAATAGAAATTATAATGAATAAAATAAAGGTTTTTCTTATTATGAAGTTGTTATATTCAACATTGGCAAATCCGAAAATTAATAATGAGTCCAGAAATCATTTGTGTTGCTAAAGAGTTCAAATAAATAAAAACAAGATTGACCTTGTTAGAAATTTGCTATTTTCAACATTTATCTGTCAGAGCCACTGATTTGGAAATTGTTATAAATTCTTTAAAAATGGGAACTTTTTTCCCTGTAAAAATACCCATCATTTGGCAAACTACAGTGTCATTTTTCTTGAAGAGAATGTAGTGATTGATTATCCAGAGTGCTACCATGACAAGGTAAACGAACCAAATAGCTGCAAAATTGTATGTAATCATATAGCATCACAGAGACTCTGTGTTGAGCAGAACCATTAGAATTAAACCATGGCAGCATCAGGCATCACCTACCTGCCTAATCATTCCCTGCTGGTACTTCTTTTCATCACCGAAACCTTGACTTCCAGTTGATATGCAGAGGTGTTTGCAGTCCCCCCTTCCTTTCCAAATGAGCACTGCAATAAATACAGACCAAACCTAATCCACTCAAAGAGATTTCAAAATGCAAAGGTATCTTTGTTTAAAATCCCCCACATATATAACATCCAGAGATTTACTTTTGCGTATTAACGTTATTAGTCTTATTTCTTTTATTAATAGTATTTCCCTGAAGATTCTGAGAAATCATAAACAAGTAGGGGAAGGGAAGAATGGGAGATGGACAAAAAGAAAAGAAGAGTGCTGATCCCTCTTGAGAAGTTGATAATTTATTCAGGAAGAGCAAACACACCTGAGATGATTTAAAAACAATTGCACGATATCCACCCTGTGTAAAAGTAGCAGTGCACAAATTGAATACGTGAGTCATGAGGGCCAATAGAGTAAAGGAGCCATCAAATTACCCTTGGTTATTAGAGGACTAAATTGAGTCATGAAAAAGGAGGGGGCTACCCAACCCTACCCGGGAGATGGTTATCAATAGCATAATTGGGAATAAACCCAGGCCCTTTTTCCCAATCATCAGAGTGATCTCCCGTGCCCATCTTCCCTGCAGTGTTTCAGATTTTAAATGCGCTTTGTGAGGATGGCTGAGCTCCACTCTGCTTTATTAATTGCTGTCCACATGCTGCAGGATATCCTGTGTTCAGAATCAGGATGAGGATTTTAAATTCTTCTTGGCGTGGGGATGTGTAGCCAGGCCGAATCAATTCCTGTCACTCACACACAAATACAGAGGAATGGGATTATGGATCAGGGTGAAGCTGCAGTGCTTTAATCTTAAAATCAATACAGAAAAGGAAGTTGAACTTGTGGGGATTCTATAGAGACTGTAATTTGGCTTCCTATGAGGCTTGCCTTACAGAATATAACTGCTCCTTCCTTCTCACCTTCTGATTATTTTACTGGGAACGGGCAAGGGGAGAGAAGATGAGAAACTGCTACAACCAGGTCACCTTGAATAAGCATGTAAATGTAACTCATAATTCAAGCTAACCCTCCATTGTGTTGAGAGAAAGCTAAATACTTTTATCCATTCTTTTTATTAGGAAAAAAAAATAGCCAAAACTCTATACCTCATAGTCTGTGTTAAGCATAATAAAATGCCTTTGATTCATTCATAGTTCACTGTCAGACTGGAAAAATATTTCTTTGCAGCTTACTTTTATGGCTACACCTACCACAGCCTATGTGATTTTACATAAAAACATATTCAACACGCTAGTTATTGACCAAAGGATTCCAAGCTGCTAAGCATGTGATTAATATTTACTCCAGGCTTTTTCTTTGTGCTGCCTGTCATAGGTCCCTAATCTCAAAGAGCCCCGGAGGTGACAAATCAGGCTCCAACTGAATATGCATTTTCTTTTTTAAAAGCCACAGACATATATCGTGGAAGCCAAGAGTTCCATGAAATTCTGCTTCTTTTGAAAGAGGCATGAACTAATGGTCTAAACAACTCAGTCTTTTCTGAATCAAAGACTTAGAATTTATTGAGTATGCCTCTTTTCAGATATAACACTGATTTTGGCTGCATAGCACTCTCAGTCTCTAGTTTTAAGATGGGTTTATTATTTTTCCCTTGGGATATTTCTTTCTTTTTTTTTTTTTTTTTTTTTTTTGAGACAGAGTCTCACTCTGTTGCCCGGGCTAGAGTGAGTGCCGTGGCATCAGCCTAGCTCACAGCAACCTCAAACTCCTGGGCTTAAGCGATTCTACTGCCTCAGCCTCCTGAGCAGCTGGGACTACAGGCATGCACCACCACGCCCGGCTAATTTTTTCTATATATATTTTTAATTGGCCAGATAATTTCTTTCTATTTTTAGTAGAGACGGGGGTCTCGCTCTTGCTCAGGCTGGTCTCGAACTCCTGACCTCGAGCGATCCAACCGCCTTGGCCTCCCAGAGTGCTAGTATTACAGGCGTGACCCACCACGCCTGGCCTGGATATTTCTTTAATTCAGTTTTCAAATATGTCTGAGTGTGTCGGGCCCTGCTTTTATAGTGGTAACAACAGTACGCGAAATACTGTGATCTCATGAGAAAATGGCTGGTCTATGGGCCGGAGAACTCAGATCTAGCTCTTAGGAAGAACGGTGTAATTAGAAGAGCAAAGCCTGGAGCCCTTGCTTTGTTTACTTTCCCTTTCTAAGCTTGTTTCTTTAAATTGGGGATGATTATAGGATCCACCCGATAGGTAGGGGTGTTGAGAAGATTAAAAGAAATAAAGTATGCAACGTGCTTAGCATTATACCTTGTACTTGTAAGAACCCTATAAATGTTCATGATTATCATGATTATTATGTGAGCCTCAAGTGAGATAACATATGCTGTGTATGTGAAAACATTCTACAAGCTGTAAAACACAATACAAATGTTAGTTGTTGTCCTTAACAGATTGATGGTTTTAAAACTTTTAAAATAAATCATGGAAGGCTTTTTCTTTGTGCTGCCTGTCATAGGTCCCTAATCTCAAACAGCCCTGGAGGTGATAAATCAGGCTCCAACTGAATATGCATTTTCTTTCATAAAAGCGACAGAAATATATTGTGGAAGCCAAGAGTTCTATGAAATCAATTTGAAAGTCCCTATCCCGTGTCCTTCCAGAAAAAAATACTCTAAGGTCTTTAGAAGGCCACCCCTATGTAGCATACTTATTTTGTTGTTTTTAGTCCATATTTTTAAATGTCACATCTTTCCAGGAAAGTTCAAGTGCCTTAACTTATTACATAATTTCGGTTATCCTTCCTTGTCCTACACATTACTTGAGTGTAGAAATCTCATGAGTTTGTCTCTTGTTGTTCATTTCCAGAGCACAATCATTGTGGAGAAGACAGTACAAGACCTCATGAACCTAATGCACGACTTGAGTGCATATTCCGATCAATTCCTCAACATGGTGTATGTGAAGCTCCAGGAGTACAGGGAAACCTGCACTGCAGCCTACAGGTAGAGTTTCTGTTAAGAGCTAAGCAAAGTCACTCTAGAAGCTGATGGTTGTTCTGATTGGTGAAATTGCCTTCACAGCCTAACTTGTACCACTTAGAAAAGGATCATCCCTGAGTTTGTCAAGGGGCCTGATGAGAACCTGCACCACAGATAGAGTCTCTTAGACCCTTGTGGAGTTGGACCGACAGAGGGAATGAGAGGGAAAAAGGGACAGAGCCACTCAGGACTGCCATTGGGTGGCTCAGCTGAGAGTCAGCCTTGATTTCCATGACAGTCTAGAATTGTACGATTTGTCTCCCTCAAAGAAGTTCCAGATCTTGGTTAGTCCATCTTGTGGTTGGAAAGATCCTTAAAATAGAGTAAACTCTTAATAATCTATCATAGTATTTCTTTTTAATTCTTGTAAAAATGTTGCTCCTGGTACAGCATTCCTACTGTCACAGGACAGTTATGCCTGTTTTCAGCATCAGTGGAAAGGAAAAACCGTTGTTATGAACTTGAAAATCATTAGTTATCTCTCTGATTTCTTTTCTTTGAGTTCAAAAATCTCTCTGGGCTTGTGAAAAAAAGTCATAGCACTTCTCATAGAAAGCTAATAATAGGAACAAATTATGGGCCGGTTGACAAGACGTGAAACAATTAGGGAAGAAAAGAATGTATAATAAAATACTAAACTATATGTGATATGTAATTAAGGATAGGTAAAGTACAGTACATGATCAAGTGCTACTTGAACAGTACAGATTATATGGGCAAGGGAATAAAACACGAGAAAGAGAAAGGGTGGTTGCAGTCAGGGATGATTTAGCAGAAAGTGAGATATGTGCTGGACAGATGAAATTTATGGAGGTGGAGAGAATCAATAAGGGCATGGCAGGGAGGGAGAGGAAGCACTAAGATCGTTGCCTGACATTTAAAGGGGACGATGAGGAGGAAGTTTGACTGAAACAGAGTCCCTAGTAGGAGGTAGTAAGAGATAACGTTGAATAGGAAGAGTGAGACCAACCAACTAGGGTCTTCAAAACTAAGACTTAGAAATTTAGATATTGTAGAGTACATAAGGGATTATTATGAACGAGCCAGGAAGCAATGTTTAGGGAAGATTAATCTGGCAGAGGAATACAACACAGATTAATGTTTAACCTCCCTCATTCTAACAAGAAGTGGTAATTATCCAGAGTCACATGTACCAATTAAAGAAGAGAAACCCCACCACCTTATTGAGGTATGCTCCCAAAAATATTTTACTTTTTTTGTTCAATAATTATTTATCAAAAATTATACTATACTTAGGTTAAACTCACACATATAATTAATAATGTCAAAATCAATTGTGTACTAAATATAATGATAATTCAAATTTAAAAAGTTAAAATTTAATCTTGTAACAAAATTTAATTTTTTTGGATTTTAATTTATACAAATAATTTTTTGCAAAAAAACTACAATATAATAAAATAATTTCAAGCATAAAAATATATTCCATTAAGATAAAATTCAATGAGGAAATGAAATAGAAATAATAAAGAGACAAAGTACAACTGAAACTATGTATCCTTTGAGCACTATCTCCCCACCCCACCCCACCATCCCCATCCCCTAGTAACCACCATTCTATTCTCTACTTCTATGAGTTTGACTTTTTGTAGATTTCACATGTAAGTGAGATCATGCAATATATTCTTTCTGTGCCTGGCCATTAAATACATTTAAAATAGTGATTTTAAAGTGTCAAACTTTATGATATGCCCAAAATTATATTTTTTGAAACTATTTACATTCAGACTCATTCTGAAAAAAATTAAATGTCAACTTAAAAAGGGAAGGAGAATATAGTTTTTCAAAATTATTTTAAGGGATAAACAAATAACAATTGTAAAAGCCACTGCTCTAGGTTAGTTGCCTGAGATTGGAATTTCTGGTCCATAGAGAGTTGTGTTTTCAGCTTTACAAAACCAGACTCAAAGTGGTTGTATCAATGTCTCATCTACCAAATGAGAATTGCATAACATATTTTAAATATTAAAACTTTAACATGAAAAAATTAAAGTGCTTAAATAATTGTATTTTGACAACATTACAATTTAAATTTACTTTAACTCCCATTAAATTTAAAGCTTTTTTCAAAAACAGAAGGGCATGCCCTTTTTTCTTATACATATCTGATTATGGGCACCCAATAATTTCTCACAAATAATAATGTTGATGAATATTAATTATAATGGAGATGTTGCATAACCTGACCATTATAAGACAAAGTTGACTCTAGAACCTAAACTTCACTGATAGCCATTTACATAGTATTGGTGTTCTTATTATTTTGAAAGAAAATGTTTACGTTCCTGTAGCCTGGCACCTTATTCATCATAGGTGATTTTCTTCTCATTGTTTATGATCCTGCCTCTCAACATATCAAGTGACTGGAAGTTACTACATCTACAAAGCAGACTGGTCATTGTTGAACATTTCTCATCTGAAAATTTTCTCTGGTTTTGAAGTGATACTCTCCTATGCATTGGACATAGTCCTTTTTTCTGGAGTGATTCCAAGTCAGTTTAATCCTCATATATGGAAATATAGCTTTCATGCCCATTTAGTCTTTATTTTTTTGCCCCTAGTCTGAACATTGTCACTTTCTGGTATATCCTGGGTCTGCGAGTCAACCCGGTCATCTTTCTCCATTGCCCATTAGCTTGGCAGCGTCCGTCTTAAAAAGGACCTGCACCCAGTGTTCCAGAGGTGCTCAGGGTACTTCAGCAGAACCAGCACTTTCCTTGTGCTGGGCACAGTACTTCTTAATACATTGTATCATTGCATTTGTCAGATATTTATTGAGCATGTACCAAGATACATTGTGAGTGGGGCAGATAAAGAAGTTAATCAGTCATCGATTCTGCCTTCAGTGAGCTTGTGTTCTTGGTGAAGAACAGAAAGGGAAACGTGGGACAAAGAAATAGAATGTGTACATCCACAGCTTTAATTCATGGTGGAAAACATGGTAAGATCAGTAAAGATGCCTAGGTTCAGGAGAAAGAAATGATGGAGGAGGACAGGAAAGGCTTGGTGAAGGGTATGAACTGGGCTTTGTGAAGAATGAGGAGGACTTAGACAGATGGGCTTGAGGAGGGGAAGGAAGGAACCAGAGCAAGAACAAGTGATGAATGTTTGGGTTTTACAAATGAAAGCTGGGGCCACACTGGAGGGTCTTGACTGTCAGGCTCAAGGAACTTGACCTTTTAAATCAGGTAGTGAGGGGGCACTTGAAGGTGTGTAAGCAGGGAGTGCCAGGTGTAGGTAGACCTGTGCTTGGGAAATTTGAAAAGCAAGAATGGAGGTAGAGGGGAGAGAGACAGTAAGTGCCTGAATTAGGGGAGAGGCAAGAAACATGGAGGTGCAGGGCTAGATCACAAGGCATTGCAAAGGTAAAATCTGTAAGATTTGGCCACTGGTTGGCTGTATCAGGTAAGGAAATACAAGAAGAAATAAATACTGGTTGAAATTAGTATTATCTTTTCTATGCTGTATTTGTGGTGATTTTTTTTTCTAAATGTAAATTCAAAAGCTCACATTTACCCATTAAATGTAATGTTATTTTTAACTCATCATTTCAGTCTATTGAGATATTTTTGAATCTTCATTCTGTCATCAAAAAATCTTAGCTATTCCTCCAAATTCCACATCATTCTCAATTTTATAAGCAATCTTTTAGTTTTTGTTTTATGTTTGTCATTGAAAAAAGTGTTCAACAGGACAGGGCTCAGAATTTGGGGGGTATACCTCTTAAGACTTCCTTTTAGATTATTTATATGTTACTCAGAACTTGAGGAGTTCGTGTTTTTCTAGGAACTAAGAACCTGGGCCTTAGCTCAAGAGAAGGCCTTGCAGCTGAAGTTTGAATGCCAGCCTTTCTACCTACTAGTTATATGACCTTGAACAGCTATTCAGCCTCTCTATCTTAATTTCCTTATCTGCAAAAAGGGATAATACTGGTCCTTTTCTCAAAAGGTTGTTCCAGAAATGTCAGTCTTTTAGAACTTTTTAAAAAAATAATATGCTCTCCAAAACATGAGTAGCTGTTTTTTTAATCAGTAACATAGCCATTTATTATAAAGTAGTATGCACTGTACATAGTTGTATGTACTAAAATTTTTTCCCCAAAAACATTAAGGGGGTACCAATGATGTTTTAAGTTACATGATCACTTTTGTAATGCTTGAGTTTTGGCTATAGGTGTGCCCATCACCCAGTGTTCCCTGTACCCATTAGGTAGCTTTTTACCTCTCCCCTCCTCCCCCATTCCCCCTGGTTGATTTCCACTGAGTTTCACTTTCCTCTGTGCACATGTGCACTCATCTGTTAGCTCCACTTTAATACTGAGTACATGTGGTATTTGTCTATTCTATTCTTGAGAAACTTGGTCTCCAGTTTTAATAATGACAATGATGGTGATGGTGATGATCGTCTTCACCACCTCCCATGATAATATTTTCTATATTTCATCATCTGCCCCATAAGAGACTTTATTAGATTCCTTGCTGGTGTCTTTCCAGTCTTGATCCTTTTAATGCAGCCAACCCTCCCTCATGCCTCCCCAAGATGAGCATGGACAAACCAGCTATGGACGATACTAGGTGTTTGTTTGTTCAGACGTCCTCCCATCCCCTTACTTTACTCTTAGGACTCACTTCTCCCTGCTGAACCACTTCTTAAGAACTCTCGTCTTGGGTAGCTTTGAGATTACTTTTGGAAAAACCAAGAGCCAAATTAACCACTTCTTCATTTAAGTCAGTTAGGAAAGGAAAACGTCATGTGACTTGTTCTTTGAGAGCTCTTCCTAGTTTCCAGCAAGTACCACTTCCTAATTGTTCACAAACTGTCTTTACTTGTCTGTTCAGAATTTTGCCTTTAATTCCAAATTCAGCCCATTTCTGTAATCTCCCTTCCTTTTCTTTATGTCTGTTAGGACAGCTTCAAGATTATCAGCAGTAGTTCTGTGATTCCAAGCTTTGCATTATCCTTGCCTAAATTTATTATCCCTGTCAGAATATTCTTTGATCTCAGTAACTGTTAACACAGTTAATCGCTCCATCCTTAAAACAGTTTATTTACTTGGTTTCTAGGATTTCCTTTATTCCACAAATGTTTGCTGAGTACTTCTGTAAGAGTTTGTAGAGACAGCAGTGAACCAAACAGATTGAATGTCTGTTTTCATGGAGTTCACATTCTGCTGGGGATGGGAGAGGGGAGACAGACAATAATTATGTATTATAAGTTTATAATACATAAACATATAAAGAATATTAGAAGATAATAAGTAATGTGGAGAAAAGAAATGGAGTGGGGTGGATAGACTTGGGAGTGTGGGAGGAGGAGGTTGCAATTTTAAATAGGGTGCTCCCGGGAAGCCGTGTTGAGTTGAGGTTTGGGGAAAGTCTAAGGAGTTGAGAGAGTTTGACAGTCTATCTGGGAAAAGAGTGCGCTGGCAAAGGGCAAAGGCCCCAAGGCAGAATTCTGCAGGACACTTCTCAGGAACAGCAGGGAGGCCAGCATGGGTGGAGTAAAGTGAACAAGGAGGAGGGGCTTAGGGGATGGTCAAGAAGAAACAGGGCCAGACCATGGGGGCCACTCTCCGGATGCTGAGTTCTACTCTGAGAGAAATGGGGAGCCATTGCAGGCATTGTGCCTACGAGCAGCACGATCTTATACACATTTTAAAATGGAAGTATTGAAAATAGGCTCTAAGAGGGCAAGGATGGAAGCAAGGCAACCAACTAAGGGCTAGCGTGTCAATCAGGTACGAAATGAAGACAGCCTACACTGTGGGTAGCAACAGCGATGGTGAGAACTGGTTAAATTCTAAATGTATTTTGAAGGGACAGCCAACAGAATCCCCTGCCAGATCGGAGATATGAGAGCAAGAAAGGTGTCAAAAATTACTCTTAGGATTTTTTATTTGGGCAGTGAAAAGATAGAGTTGCCAGGTATTGAGATAGAGGATGCTGCAGGTTTGGGGGCAAGCAGATCATCGTTTAAATTTGAAGTGTCTATTGGACAGCCACATGGAGACATGGAGTAGGCAGTTGGATACGTGCATCAAAAGGAGAGAGGTCTGGCCTGGAGATAGATATTTGTCAGCCATTGACCTATAAATAGTATAGCTAAATGGTATTTAAATCCATGGGACTAGATGAAATCTCCACGGAGCAGATTTACCACCTCCCAGGGAATATACATATGGCTGAGAAAAAGTTTGCAAGATGAGGAGAAGCCAGCAAAGGACACTGAGAAGCTACAACCAGGACAGTAGGAGGAAAATCAAGAGAAAGTGATGTCATGGAAACCAAGTAAAAGGATGGAAGAGGTGCTCAACGGGGTCAAATGCTGGGTTAGGTCGGCGTCAGAACTCAGTATGGACTGTGTGTTGCCTTTAGCAGTGTGGAGGCTGTTGGTGACTGTTACGAGAGCTGTTTCTAGGGGGTAGTAGGAGTGAAAACCAGACTGGCATGGACTTAAAGGAGAAGCTGGGAGTAGAGGAATTTTAAATATAGGCAAAACTTTTACAGTGAGTTTTGCTGCAAAAGTGAACAGAGATATGTGGTAGTAGTTGAAGTGAAATCATGTGAAGGAGGTTTTTTTTGTTTTTAAATAACAATTGTTATTTAAAACACACAATAGCATAGTAAGTGCATATTTGTATTTGGAGAAAATGATGTGGGAAAGAGGGAGATTTGTTGATGTAGGAGAGAGGGGAAAATCCCTGAAATTATGTTTTTGGCTAGGTGAACAGGGGTGGGATCTAATGCACAAGTGGAGTGATTGGTTTTAGGCAGAAGCATGGATAGTTTTGTTCGCCACAGTCTATCCTTCCTATAGGAATTGAGTTATTTCTCTGTCATTTATATTTCGTCATTTTGTCCAAGTAGCAAAACTGTATCTCCTTGGACCACTTCTTCTGAAACACAGCAATTCCTTTTGGCTGTTGACACATTGTGCTCACCAAGAGTATCTTGATTACTTCTCCCAAGAGATTATACCGCTTTGGTACCCCTCCTGGCCGCACTCTCTGAAATGGTGTCCACTTATTGGTGCCCACTGCCAGATCACAG